>CM076575.1:882100953-882652841 GCA_034641835.2 Pinus albicaulis
AGACAAGGCAACATCAGAACTAATATTTAGAGTTACAGGATCTAGTCCTCCTGTTCTCATAGAGGGATCTCTCAAATGTTTGTTTGCAAAGCTTTATCTTGTGTGCTTAGAGTATTGGTTTTAGACTAGTTATTAAGTGCAGGTGTTTGTTTTTTTGATTGGTTGAATTGATACAGCAGAATATGAAATATCTAGGAAAGGTAGGTAGAAAGAGGAAGTAGTAGCTTCATTGGGAAATGGAGTTAAAAATAGGTCATGGCAAACTTATCAATGGATATGGGATATCAGACGGAAAATCTAACTTGGCCACAAGATCCTTTGGTTTTTGGAATGAGACGAACATCAATGATTTGGAAAGAGAATTTAAATTCTCAACAAAGGGAATTCGAAAACATAACTTGAACAATAAAGAGATTTTTGATAGACAGGGCTAACCATGAATTCTATAAATCACACCTTTAAGCAAATAAGGATTTCAAAACAACTTTTAAAATGAAATCTAAGATTTGGGGAACACCCTATTTCCTCAAAGATTTTATTTCAAATGATTTAGAAAACATAAAAGATTCACTGATAATTGCAGTAATAGAAGAGGGAACACCTAAATACATATATGATCACAATTATAACGACCTTTAAGCCAAATGTTTAAGCAAGGACAAAGGGCAAGATCAGAACAACCCAATTTGACTCACTATAAACAAAAACTTCAAAGGGAGACTTCAATAATAGTTTTTAAGTGGCAACAGACAAGCAGGGAGAACCATAAATCATGCTGAAACCAACTATTCGAAATATTAAGGAAATAAACAAACATGAAGACTAAAGAGAGAGATTAAAGACTCTAAAATAATTCAGTAGAAGAAAACATGAAACAGTGAAGGATGAACAGGTCTAAGGTGCTTCTAGGAGTCATTTCTTAGCCTAAAACTTTCAACCTACTGTAGTAAGAAATTATGGAACAGAATGAAAACAGGAGAAAACATTAAACAGTTTAGAATACTTAACCAATAGCCAAGCTCATGGATCCAATGATAGAGCCTTCTTAGTAACAAGCATGCAATAACATCATCAGGGTTTCCAAGACTTCAATTTCTTCTTCAACTTCAACAGACTATGTATTATATTTCAGAGAGTTTCAGTATTACAACTAGTGATCAACCAATAATTTCTCATATTCTACAGAAGTATTTATAGAAGAATGAGGAGGTGAGATCTGATCAAATATCTCTCAGGACAATTAATACAGAGTGATGACTTCTCGGCCTTTGAGGGGCTCAATGAATAATTTTACAGATGTTTCACTGTATTAATTGATATACATTAAAGATTTTAAGCTCGGTGGGAGCTCTTGTTGACTTTTAAGGATCTGCATTATGTTATAGTAACTCTGCTGATATTTTTGTCATTAAATTCTTTCAGCAGAATTAACTGTTCAGCTGCGTTGAGGCAAATATCTGATTTCGAACAATAACTTCGACCTCTGTTTGAATGCTTTGAGGCATAGGTGGCTTTGTGATAGCTGAGAGGAGTCAATTTGCCTTAGATGTGGTGGTGGAGGATTTTCTGTCTGATAGACACTTAATTCAGAGGATTAGGCTTTTGATAATTAATCTTAGTCGTAATCCCCAAATTTGTATTCAATCTTCTGTTCTGTTGTATTCTGTCTTCAACACTAATACTCTTTTAATTGTGATTTAAAATCACAGTGTCTTGTTGATGTGCAGGCCGCACAGGGCTTGTATGGCATCAATGCCTCATGAAGCATTGATGAAACGTGGAATTTGAACCCCGCGAATGGTCTCCTTTGATGAATCAAAGGCACAGGAAATGTCTTTCTCGGCCTTCAACCTTTATTTCGATATAATGGACAACCATTAATCCCTGCAAAATATAAACAATAATTAAAAAATCCTGCGTTTTTTTTGGAAAAACTGCTTCAGAGGGTGTGGGAGGAGCGTAGCCGTTGGATGGCATGATGGCATCATCCAATGGTGGAGATCAGCCAAGAGAAGGTTAAAAGGAGAGCAGAGAGAAGAATAAGACAGAACCATTGATCGCGCAATGATCAACGGTGGTGATTGGTTTTGAAAACCCTTTGGTGGAAGGCGGAGGGCGATGAAATAATACGAGAATGATCTGGGACCGTCCAATCTAGACATGTGGACGGTCCATATCCAATCGGAGGATCGCAATCGATAGAGGAATGACGTTAAAGCGCTCGGCAAAAAACTTGCGATGCAATGTAGCGCGGATCGTTGATCTGAGGATCAGATCAACGCTGGAGAATGAATTGGAGGGATGGCCAATCGGGTGGGACAAACAAATGTACTGAATAGAAAATGCAATGCGATTGAGCAATGACCGTTGATCTCAGGATCATATCAACGGTGGGGAATGACTCAGAGGGATGTCCGATCGGGGGGGACAAACAAATGTGCCGAATGGAAAATGCGATGTGATTGAGCGATGACCGTTGATCTGAGGATCAGATCAATGGTAGGGAATGAATCGAAGGGATGGCTGATCGGGGGGGACAAACAAATGTACCGAATGGAAAATGCGATGCGATTGAGCGATGACCGTTGATCTGAGGATCAGATCAACAGTGGGGAATGAATCGGAGGGATGGCCGATCAGGGAGAGAAATATAACGCGCCCGATGAAGCTTGCAATGCGATGTTGCGTGGGACGTGGATTGGCTGAAGATCAATGGTCGGGATTGTTCAACTTACGCACCGGAGAAAACCCTTTAAAATATAGGAAAACCCATCATTTAAATTAAACAAAGGTTTTATGGTATGGGCGGGGTATCTATATAATATGGTTAGGCGACCGTCTGTGGGGCCTTGTTTTATATGGAATGATAATAGGCCCGAGGTGTTTATATAACAAAGGGCCAATCACAATTGGAGCCTCGGGCTCGGTATTTTTTATCTAACCATTTTTGAACTTTTGCGACACGATAAGAACTTTGTGGGCTTAACATCTGGTTCTAGGGTGTGGGCATATAGAGGGGAAGTGGTTTAGGACTTAGCCCAAGGGGGCTGAAGTCTGTAATACAAAAATGGGTTTTTTATTGATTTTAAATGGTTTTCAAAGGATTTTGAGGATTTCGATAAGGCAAAGAAAGAGTCTTAAACCTCATCAAAGGGGTTTTGATGAAGGAAAAAAGGGGAAAAGTATGAGAATGAGGGATTTTATGGGGAATAAAGGGGTAAAAAATGAGGTTAGTTTTGGAAGTGGAAGGAGGGGGAAAAAATGGCCTTTGGAGCAGTATTTCCTCAATGAAATTAGCAGAATGTCAGAGTTTTTAAGATGGAAACAACAATGAAGATTTGGACAGAGGCATGAGGCCATCAAGAGTCTTCAAGAGATAACACTTTTTAGCAATAAAATTTTGTTCCGTGAAGGCTCCGAAAGGGTTTTAGCCACCATTTGATATGAAAAATTTTATAGGTGGCTAACAGCTAGAAGGCTCAGAGTCAATGATGCTAGCAACCAATTCCATATAGCTACAGAACCACTTAGGTGGCTTGCTCTCTCTAACCCGTCTCTTTGGCCCAAAAACAGATGTGGCCTCATGCAAGGTGTCCTGAAGCCACTTGGGCTTCCTCTTCCCTGAACACACTTATCCCATCGAAATGAAAGAATCCTCATCATCATCAAAAGCCTAAACTCTTCAAGGCATGCCGACTGACCTCATGCTTGAACCTATGCTTGTAGATATTGAAGTACCATGTGAACTATCCATGAGTGGACTACCCTATGAACTGCTCTGCGGACTGCTTTTCATGCTGCCCGAAGCACCACCCACCTGACTCTGAGAGCCACTTCTCACTAAAGGACTTGACATTGTAATCGATGTACCTCCTCATCCCTATCCACTAGATCCCTATGACTCAGTCATCTGCTCTTGAGTGTCTGGTGAATCCAGATACTCTAACTCTCATGACCTCCTGAAAGCTCTCTCCTCCTCGAACTTCACATCCCACCTGACAACAACTTTCCTCTTCACAGGAATGTAAATCCAAAATGCTTTCGAGGTCTCACTATAACCAACAAAGATTCCCTTGTCTACAATGGGCTCTAGCTTGGTCCTCTTCTCCTTGGGAACATAGGAGTATGTAATGCACCCAAAGATGCGAAAGTGACCAACATCAAACTTCTTCCCAGAAAAATCCTCCTCAGGAGACACATTGCCCAGGGCACGATGTGGACTCATGTTCTTCAAGTACACAACAGTGTTGCAGGCCTTTGCCCACAAGAACAAAGGTAACCCCTGATCATGAAGCATGGCTTTCACAGCCTCCACAACCCCATTTTGTTAGGGGTTGTAAGGAACTGTGAACTCCCTCATGATGCCTTCCTCCCGCACAATAATAAATAAGCTCACCAAGGGTATACTCCACTCCATTGTCCGACTTGAGGGCCTTGATCTTCCGACCTGTCTGAGTCTCCACAAGAGCTTTGAACTCCTAAAACTGCTTGAATACCTCACTCTTGGTCTTCAAGAAATAATTTCAGGTCTTCCTGGAGTGATCATCAATGAATAGAACATAGTACTCATATCCGCTCTGTAGTGTCCCTTCTTAGTGAGATAGCTTTTATGACACTTAGAGATGGTGATTTTGATATAATGATACAATATTATGTATGAAATACTTATGTACCTGCTTATATGCTATGACCTGGTTTAGCTCACTTGGTTGTTGTGTGCTTATGATAATATCTATGGTTGCGTACACAAGAATTGACTTTGGTTAAGAGCATATTAGCGATGTTTTCTCTTATGGTATCCTATTTTGGACATAGGTGTATGACATGAATGGTGATTCAGAATTGAGACATAGATCCATGGATGATCATGGTTAGGTGGAACATATGGTTAATTATGATTTATGGACGATACATGATTTGTATGATTATATGTGTGTAATATCATACTAAGCATGATGTGGTAGGGGACTTGGTCATTGCCAACAGGGATGCTCAAGTTATAAATGACTGTGGAAGTCATTTCTCCAAAACCAAAATGACTGTGGAAGTCATGCACAATATTTGGTAAAATTTGAATAAGTTAATTATGAAATTCATTTGTTTTATTTGATCAATGAGATTTTAATGTGTGCAGGTCTTGGAAGAAGACCTTACCAACGAACCATCAGATGGGTATGAGCTCACAATCAGTACCTTAAGGTGAAACATGGAGTTTCAAAGCAGAATAGATGAGAAGCCATGGAAATTAGGGCGCAGAGTCTTAAATCCATGAAATATAAAGATGTGGAGTCTTGGATATATGATAAAAGGATTAGGACGTAGAGTCCTAAATCCATGAAATATAAAGACGCGGAGTCTTGAATCTATAATGAAATGTTTGGGGCGCGGAGTCTTGAATATTTAAAAAGATCAAGGTGTGGAATCTTGGATCTTTAGAGTAGATCAAGGCGCGGAGTCCTCAATCTACTAAGGCACAAAGATGCATACAATAGGGGTGAGGAATCCCTATTATCCGGAAGAAAAATACCACTCATGGGCAGCTCACATATGAATTTCCTTAATAAAATCTCATTCCTAACAATTTTGGAGTGACTTTCTAAAAATAGAAAGTCATGTCTACTATTTCAAGTATGACTTTCCAAAAATAGTAAATCACCTACAATCAATGGGTAAACAAGTATACTTGAAGGAAAATCAGTTAACTTATGATTGATCAATTGTAATAGTTCAATCTCGACTTAATCCTCGATATTATTAATATTATTAATATTATTATTATCTTTTATGCGACTATGATATTCTTATTAAAAGGGAATTATATCTCCTCAATCACTTCACACCTCTCTCCTTCATGACTCTCATGGCTCTATGTAACTCTCTCTATTTTAAATATTGCATTACACTCTCTTTTATGCACTCATCAAGGAATGGCATATTCCTCTTACACTCATTAAATATATGTCATAAAATATTCCTCTTACACTCACTTTAATGCATATGTTACACTCTCCTTAAATTAGGCTTGCATACCTCTCCTTAATGGCATAAGTTACACTCCTCTAAATGGAATACAATGCATGCATATTAATCCTCCTTTTATGACAAGAATTTGTTGCTCCTCCTATATATGAGTCTCATGTATTCTCATTTGAGGGGAGGGGGTAATGCCAAGAGTGGAAGAGACTTGAAGAATATTGTGAGAGGGAGAGATATGGAAAGGATACAATTACTTCCAAAACAAATCTGAATTTCTTACTAATCTACTAAGTATCTATTGAGGTTGAACATGAGTGGTATTTAGAGGAAGTGAAAACTATCTTCCTTAGTTTTCCTTGCATCTCTCTCTCTACTATTGTATTTTGGTACTATTTGTGATATTTTACAGCTCGAGGGTTCCAGGGGGAGGAGTTCTCCCTGGATATGGTTGGGTGGAAAACCGGATGGTTCAAATGATTTGGTTATGGGATCAAAGGCAGATCATATTCTCAACGATTGGAGCTAAATATCTCTTCAAGTATAATTTCCATTGTCCTAAAATTATAGTATAGCTTTAGCATAAAATAAAAAGTAGACATTTAAATTGTTGTAAGCATCTAATTTTGGTTTAGGATTATGTTATATAAAATATTATTGATTAGTTAAAAATGAAGACTAGATCAATCTATATGTATGGATGTTTAGATCTCAATATTGGAGTTATTATTGGTATAGTTTATGGTACTAATCTTGGTATTGTAGCATTTGAGAAAGGAAAGCCAAATATTGTTGAAGGTAATTTCAATAAATAAATTCCAAAAAACTTGGGTAAGTATTTCATGATTTATGGTTTTGTTTCAAGTAATTAATAGATGCATGTTTTATAAATGGTTTTAGGATAGTTTGCAAAGTATTTGACAAAATCCGTGAATGAGTAATGTTATTAATTTATTTATACACGAATAAGTGCTAACTTGCAGCTTACATCAGAAGTAAGAAAATGGACATGTACCCAAAATATGCTTGGAGGAATTACAGAATCAACCCTTAAAAGAAAATGCAAAAATAATGGCAACTAAAATATAGTTTGGAAGATCAAATGCTTGAGGTAAGTTGGAGATAAATTTCAGTTATGGCTTATGTATCATATTCTTCAATGTTTTTTTATTCAAGTTGTTGTAATAGTACTATCAGAATTTTGACAGAAAGCCTTAATGGCTGTAGCATTCAGGGCTGCCATGTGTTTGTTAAATTGTAGCAATTGGTGCAAAAAGCTTGTCAATCATGTCAAATGAATTAGCTTGTGGGTGGTAAAATGTTTCAAGAACTCATATGGTGGATTTAGAAATGTGTGATTTCAATGAGCATATATTAGTAGCATAACTCTGGGTTGTTTTTCCTCATGTAGAGCTGTAGTTGTAAGTTTCATTCCATATGTTTGACAAAAGTCATAAATGAAACATTTAGGCTATAAATTTTGTTGTTTTCAAGAAACGCATTCCTGGGCATTTTTAATTCGATTCAGCCCAACATCAGGGGGTATCCGTGCCTAGGGGACATGTAACCCCTGATTTCATTCCAAAAAAATACTTTTCAAAACCCAGATCAGAAATCTGGGCGATTTGGCAGATTGCTGCTGTGAGTTATGTGTGCCTATTTTTGAGTATTTGATGAAAGACTAAGATTATTTAGTCCCTGTTTTAAGACGGAAATATTTAAAGTTTCAATTCTGAATTTTATGAGATAAATATGTTGAAGAATAATCTTAAATTCATTGTTGCTAAGTGTTTGACAAAATGCCTTGATGACTTTTAATTGCATGCTTGCAAAGTGTTTTTCATAAGGGCTCAATGAGTGTAGAGTGCATGTCTGCAAAGTTTTTTTCAAAAGTCTTGAATGGTTGTAGCTTTTGTGCCTATAAATTGTCAGTGTAAAATTCTTAGTTACTGTTGTTTTTTATGTTACTATAAATTATAAATAAAATATTTAATGGGTGTAGCTTCCTATGTCTGCAAGTTTTTGGTATGAATGTGAAAATGAATTTAATAATTTGCTGAAGTGTGAATAAGACAGTTGTTTCTTGTATTATCTAAATTCTTAAAAAAAAAAGGGCTTGTTGTTGGAAATCATTCTACAGTGACTAATTCTTTAGGATTTTGTGCAAATGAGTATTAGTGATTATGCGACATCTACTTCTCTATCTTACTGATGGTGGGTAAGGTGGGACCTTACATATGGTATCAGAGCGAGTTACAACACTAGGGCCTAATGGGCCAACATGCTTACTTGTAGGTTGATGATGTATGAATGTTGATTTTGCATGCATGTTGAGTTGTTGTATATCTTGACTTGGAAGCATATTATTTATTCTTATTATGTCATTTAGAAACTCATGAAAGAAAAAGAAAAAAAATTGCTTTCTTATATTCCTTTATATTTTTGTTAAGACATATTATTAGCAATATGTTAAAATGCTTAAAGACATGCTGGGAAATGATGTGCTTGAGAAAGTTCGGGTTAAACCAAAGTATGTGAATGCCTTGATTGTCAATTGATGAGTGAGATAGTTGGACTGCATGCATGGTTGCATATATGTCTAATGCATAATTTTCAATGTGATATGAGCTTAGTAGCCATCCTTACTAGCTGAAATCATATCTACCAAGATAAATATTAGCTTAATTTGGACTATAATATGATGACCTTGGTGTGTATGCTTTGAGAATGAGTAACAAGTGTAAGGCTAAGATTCCATTAACGTGATGATTGAGTTCATCATGATAATTTTGAATCTTTTTGTACCTACACTAAAGGAAACTTAACTAAAAGCTACCTTGAAAGATGTCACTTTTAACTGTGAATGTAAATTCAAGAGTAATGTATGTATATTAATTAGATGTGTTAAAATATGATTTGGGAATACATTATTAATGAGTAAGAATGAAATTTCTCTGATTTCTTTGACATGATTTTGTGTATTTTGGGTTGACATTAGACATCAAATAACTTTAAATTACTCAAATACTAGGTTGAGGTATGAACTTCCTAATAAACAAGAGGCTTAAATGATTGGTGCATGATGGGTTGTGGAAGCCATTTTAAGGAACACTTGAATATTATGTTTTCCTTAAGCTAATGTATGGGTGTGGAATCCATACTAGCATATATCTATGAGAAAATGTATGGGTGTGGAATCCATACTAACATATATCTATGATCTAATGTATGGGTGTGGAAACCATACTAGCATATATCTATGATCTAATGTATGGGTGTGGAAACCATACTAGCATATATCTATGAGAAAATGTATGGGTGTGGAATCCATACTAGTATATATCTATGAGATAAGTAATGAGGTAAGGTATGGGTGTGGAATCCAAAGTAAAATATATCTATGAGCTAAGTAATTCTTCTAGTTAGAATATTTTGATGGAATCTGATATTCATGATTAAGGAGTGATTATGTGTAATTAAAGTTAAATGGATAGAGATTTGTAACACAAATTTGCTTGAGCTTTAAATCCATTATTTTATTTTTATTTCAAATGAAGATACTAAGATTGGTATACTAAACACCATTAGGTGGTTTAGAATGTTTGGAATAATTGATTTTGATATATGGAAGTGTGAACTAGATATATTGAATCCTTTTGTATGTATTGACTTTAGGTAGAATTAAAATGACTTTCAAATTCTTGAAATGTAGAAAATTTTATTGGGATAAGTTGATGAAATAACTTTTCTATTGGCTTAAGACAAACTAGGTCTAGGAAAGCCATAATAGTCTCTTTAATGATTTTATCAGTTGAATATTGGTTGCATTCTATTTAACCAAATTAATTAGAGAAATTATGAGGATTGAACTCATGTATTGCTCTAAGCTATTGCTAGTTTGGTGATCGCGTCAAAATTCAAATTGTTTATAAATTGTGAAGAGAATAACATGTTTAGAAGGTAAATATTTTATGTGGTGAGAACTTGTTTTATTTGAAATTAAAGAAAAAAAAAAGCATGTGATTAATGAAAAGCTTAGTTGAGTTCTTGTTTTACAAGAATATGTGCTTGTGATATTTTTTGAGGGAGAAATTGAAGGAGAGTGAGATCACATTTTTATGAATTGGAATTCTTGCATGATTTAGAAGCCTAAGATGAGTGTATTGTATGTGGAATGGAAGAGATTGTTGGATTTAGGAATTTTTTGTTGGGATGTATAGTTGTTTGAGTATTTATTAGTCCTACAAAATGTTGTAATAATTTGAGAGGGTGGTAATTATCCTTAAAAAAAAAATGGGGTCTAACTTTAGGCTACAAATTCCCTTGTGATAGTCTAAATCTTATGTAAATTTAACAAGATTCGTCACATTTTAAGAAATGTATGGTTTTCATAGCTTGTTGTTGTGTATGTATTAATAGTAAGGAATAAGATATGAAATCAAATGATTTGATTAATTACTGAATATAAATCATGACTGATTTCATAGTTGGAAAACAAATTGACATAAAGTTATCAAGGTTACCATATTTTCATAATTGTGAGAGTTGTTCTTGATTACAAGCCACTTTCAAAATATATCATTAATCTACTTTTAGAATGAAGATCTTCTAACTAAGTCATTTCATAATTGATTCTCAAGTTAGAGAAGTGAATAATAATGAAGATTATGCAAACTAAAGGAATTATCTATAATACATAAGTGGGTCAATGAGGACTGTATTTAACCTTAGGTTGTTAGTTAAAAAAAAAACAAAACAAAAACAAAAATGGTGCCTTGAACCTCAAATTGTATTTTTTCCTAAAGAGTAAACGTTTAGTAAAAACTAAAGATAAATCCTAAATATTTTGATTGCAAGGATGTCTTATGGAATGAAAAGAGGAAAATTGGATTGAGAAGACATAAATCAAGTGGGATGTAAGAGTGTGTTTTATATATAACGTCATGTTTTGTTGTGTAAGAGTGGGTTTTATATATAACATCATGTTTTGTTGCATAATTTCACTCGCAATTGTATGTGGATTATTTTATGCTTATTGTATGCCAATTTGATTGTGATATGGGATGGACCATCATTGTTGTGTATACAACCAATGTGTGTTCTATTTATAGCTTGGCAAGCTCAACATACTACAGAACCTTGAAGATGACACATGTAGGATTCATATAGACTATGAGAAAGAAAAACATGTATAATATCAAATTATTATAGATAAATTAAGTAGATATCATATCAATTACATACAATATTATTTTATAAGGTACTATAAATTGTATGGTTGGTTTTGATAAAAATATTTGGTATTTTATATCAAAACATGTCTAATATGGCATGGATATATTTTCTACTTGATTAAGAATGGTATGTTTAGATTTCATGGAGTTGCTTCCAATATAGAAAACATTAAACTATGGATTGGCATGAAGAAAAAAAATATATATATATATCAAATATATATACATAAGGTTAGCAACTTATTGATAGGAGAATCTAAAAGAACTAAGTATCTTATGACCGTAGGAAAAACTTCGGGCCAAGTTTAGCCCAAGAGGGGGAGTATGTAGTGTCCCTTCTTAGTGAGATAGCTTTGATGACACTTAGAGATGGTGATTTTGATACAATGATATAATATTATGTATGAAAGACTTATGTACATGCTTATATGCTATGACCTAGTTTGGGTCACTTGGTTGTTGTGTGCTTATGATAATATCTATGTTTGTGTGCACAAGAATTGATTTTGGTTAAGAGCATATTAGCGATGTTTTATCTTTTGGTATCCTATTTTGGACATAGGTGTATGACATGAATGGTGATTCAGAATTGAGACACAGATCCATGGATGATCATGGTTAGGTGGAACATGTTGTTAATTATGATTTATGGATGATACATGATTTTGTATGATTATATGTGTGTAATATCGTACTAAGCATGATGTGGCAGGGGACTTGGTCATTGCCAACAGGGATGCTCAAGTTATAAATGACTGCGGAAGTCATTTCTCCAAAACCAAAATGACTGTGGAAGTCATGCACAATATTTGGTAAAATTTGAATAATTTAATTATGAAATTCATTTGATTTATTTGATCAATGAGATTGTGATGTGTGCAGGTCTTGGAAGAAGACCTTACCAATGAACCATCAGATGGGTATGAGCTCACAATCAGTACCTTAAGGTGAAACGCGGAGTTTCAAAGTAGAATAGATGAGAAGCCATGGAAATTAGGGCGCGGAGTCCTAAATCCATGAAATATAAAGACGTGGAGTCTTGGATATATGATAAAAGGATTAGGACGCTGAGTCCTAAATCCATGAAATATAAAGACGTGGAGTCTTGAATATATAAGGAAATACTTGGGGCGCGGAGTCCTGAATATTTAAAAAGATCAAGGTGTGGAATCTTGGATCTTTAGAGTAGATCAGGGCGCGGAGTCCTCAATCTACTAAGGCATGAAGATGCATACAATAGGGGTGCAGAATCCCTATTATCCGGAAGAAAAATACCACTCATGGGCAACTCATAGATGAATTTCCTTAATAATCTCATTCCTAACAATTTTGGAGTGACTTTCTAAAAATAGAAAGTCATGTTTACCATTTCAAGTATGACTTTCCAAAAATAGTAAATCACCTCCAATCAATGGGTAAACAAGTATACTTGAAGGAAAATCACTTAACTTATGATTAATCAATTGTAATATTTCAATCTCGACTTAATCCTCAATATTATTAATATTATTATTATCTTTTATGAGACTATGATATTATTATTAAAAGGGAATTATATCTCCTCAATCACTTCACACCTCTCTCCTTGATGATTCTCATGGCTCTATGTAAATCTCTCTCCCTCTCTATTTTAATTATACATTACACTCTCTTTTATGCACTCATCAAAGAATGGCATATTCCTCTTACACTCATTAAATACATGTCATAAAAGATTCCTCTTACACTCACTTTAATGCATATGTTACACTCTCCTTAAATAAGGCATGCATACCTCTCCTTAATGGCATAAGTTACACTCCTCTAAATGGAATACAATGCATGCATATTAATCCTCCTTTATGACAAGAATTTTTTGCTCCTCCTATATATGAGTCTCATGTATTCTCATTTGAGGGGAGAGGGGGTAATGCCAAGAGTGGAAGAGACTTGAGGAATATTGTGAGAGGGAGAGATATGGAGAGTATCCAATTACTTCCAAAACAAATATGAATTTCTTACTAATCTACTAAGTATCTATTGAGGTTGAACATGAGTGGTATTTAGAGGAAGTGAAAACTATCTTCCTTAGTTTTCCTTGCATCTCTCTCTCTCTATTGCTGTATTTTGGTACTGTTTGTGAGCTTTTACATCTCGGGGGTTCCAGGGGGAGGAGTTCTCCCTGGATATGGTTGGGTGGAAAACCGGATGGTTCAAATGAGTTGGTTAAGGGATCGAAGGTGGATCATATTCTCAACGATTGGAGATGAATATCTCTTCAGGTATAATTTCCATTGTCCTAAAATTATAGTATAGCTTTAGCATAAAATGAAAAGTAAACATTTAAATTGTTGTAAGCATCTAATTTTGGTTTAGGCTTATGTTATCTAGAATATTATTGATTAGTTAAAAATGAAGACTAGATTAATCTATATGTATGGATGTTTAGATCTCAATATTGGAGTTATTATTGGTGTATTTTATGGTACTAATCTTGGTATTGTAGCATTTGAGAAAGGAAAGCCAAATATTGTTGAAGGTAATTGCAATAAATAAATTCCAAAGGACTTGGGTAAGTATTTCACAATTTATGGTTTTGTTTCAAGTAATTAGATGCATGTTTTAGAAATGGTTTTAGGATAGTTTGCAAAGTGTTTGACAAAATCCGTGAATGAGTAATGTTATCAATTTATTTATGCATGAATAAGTGCTAACTTGCAGCTTACATCAGAAGTAAGAAAATGGACATGTACCCAAAATATACTTGGAGGAATTACAGAATCAACCCTTAAAAGAAAATGCAAAAATAATGGCAACTAAAATATAGTTTGGAAGATCAAATGCTTGAGGTAAGTTGGAGATAAATTTTAGTTATGGCTTATGTTTCATATTCTTCAATGTTTTGTTATTCAAGTTGTTGTAATAGTACTATCAGAATTTTGACAGAAAGCCCTAATGGCTGTAGCATTCAGGGTTTCCATGTGTTTGTTAAGTTGTAGCAATTGGTGCAAAAAGCTTGTCAATCATGTCAAATGAATTAGCTTGTGGGTGGTAAAATGTTTCAAGAAGTCATATGGTGGATTTAGAAATGTGTGATTTCAATGAGCATATATTAGTAGCATAACTCTGGGTTGTTTTTCCTCATCTATAGGTGTAGTTGTAAGTTTTCATTCCATACGTTTGACAAAAGTCATAAATGAAACATTTAGGCTATAAATTTTGTTGTTTTCAAGAAACGCATTCCTGGGCATTTTTAATTCGATTCAGCCCAACATCAGGGGGTATATGTGCCTAAAGGACATGTAACCCCTGATTTCATTCCAATAAAATACTTTTCAGAACCCAGATCAGAAATCTGGGCGATTTGGTAGTTTGCTGTTGTGAGTTATGTGCGCCTGTTTTTGAGTCTTTGATGAAAGACTAGGATTATTTAGTCCCTGTTTTAAGATGGAAATATTTAAAGTTTCAATTCTGAATTTTATGAGATAAATATGTTGAGGAATAATCTTAAATTCATTGTTGCTAAGTGTTTGACAAAATACCTCAATGACTTTTAATTGCATGCTTGCAAAGTGTTTGTCATAAGGGCTCAATGAGTGTAGAGTGCATGTCTGCAAAGTGTTTGTCAAAAGTCTTGAATGGCTGTAGCTTTTGTGCCTATAAATTGTTATTGCAAAATTTTAGTTACTGATGTTTTTATGTTACTATAAATTATAAATAAACTATTTAATGGGTGTAGCTTCCTATGTTTGCAAGTTTTTGGTATGAATATGAAAATGAATTTATTAATTTGATGAAGTGTGAATAAGACAGTTGTTTCTTGTATTATCTAAAGCTTTCAAAAAAAAAAAGGGCTTGTTGTTGGAAACAATTCTACAGTGACTAATTCTTTAGGATTTTGTGCAAATGAGTATTAGTGATTATGTGACATCTACTTCTCTATCTTACTGATGGTGGGTAAGGTGGGACCTTACAAGTAGGTCGGAACTAGTATCAACCTACTTCTCCACTTCCTGTAAATTGTTTTCCAACCACTCTGACTAGTTGGAATACTTTTCAATTTCAGGCTTTGATTCATGAATTAAAAGGATCAATTTGAACTTGACGCTTAATTTACTTATAACACCCAAGGGGTCATAAGACCATTTGAAACTGCTACTGAACTTGAACTCTTGTAAACATTTGTCTTCTTGCTGTTCAACATTTCTACTATTGCATATGAAAGGCCCTAGCTGGTTTTTAATCTTGAATTGAGTCTTCTTCTTAGCTAGTAGGAAATTTACTTCATCTGAATTTAAAATTGGTCTAATGTATTCTAAAGCAAATATCCTCATTGGGAGGTATTTGGGGAGCTTGTATGGAACTATTCAGCTCCCATACACTCTAATTTCTGTATGGTTCTAGTACAAATACTAGTCTCTTGTTTTTCTCTACTCTGACAGTTGTAAAACCTTTTTAATTTCTTCACTGACTCTAGGTTGAACGCTAGTTCTTAGAATATTAAAAACTGGATGAACAAAAGAATCAATGAAGTTTTTGAAGCTAAATTCAGTGGAATCCTTTTTTATCAAGGATGTCCAAAAGACAACAGATTGGGGATTACCCTCTATGTCTACTTTTTTGGAGGTTAATGGAAAACCTTTCTGATTGAAAAAATATAAACATATGGAAAAAAATAAAGGAGTATTTGAATACTCCTTCTTCTGGAACTTTGATCAACTGGTCGTGGATTTCTTCTGCTAGATATTGGGTAAAATTGAAGGTTGAAGCTGGAGGCTGACTTGGGAAAAAGGAGAATAGGGAACCAAGAATAGATACATCTACATGTTCATCAGTGAAGTATCCTAAATTTCATGATAGCATAGTTACAATATGCCTGGTTCTTTCTAAAAACATATAATATGAGTATTGAGGATTGCTTTTAGGGGTTTCTACTAATGGAGGGAGGAAAGTCGAAATATTTGGAATCTTTTAGGAAAGTCTGGTTTAAAGTAGAGTTCAGTAAGGGTTTCAGTGGATAAAGGCACTTCATCATGTTGTGGTTGAATCTGCAACATTTGATTGATGGATTGACCAGTAACTGTAAATAGGATTTCTTGGTTTAGGGTAACTAAATCTCTTTCATTGGGAAAATAATTGATCTGGTAGAGTATAATGCGTTATGGGAAATAAAAGGTCTGAGGGAATATGTATTTAGGTAGGTTTGAATCCCACGGATGGATGTCATCTACCTGGTCAATAAATTTTTCATGGCTTCAGTAGTGGAGCTCCAAAAGGTTGAAATCGGTGACAGTATCACTGATTTTGAAGTCCTTATTGGCCAAAGGGGTGTGGTCAACATCTACCAGAGGTTGTTGAAGAGGGTTTATGATCTGTATGATTTTGGAGGCCATTAATTCATTCAATTATAAATTTATGTGCTTAATTAATGGTTCCAGGTACTTTAGAATTACCTGAAAGATAGTCAAATATGGTCTGTAGAAGTAGAGGTGGTAGTAGGGTTCAATCCTAGTTGACAATGGCTTCAAACTTGGCAGATAAATGTTTTTTTGGCCTTTTCGCAATTTCAATAGAGAATAGGCAAATAATGGTAAAGTAGGGTTTTATCACTTTTAAAAATTGGGCTTATCGCAATGGGGTGGGGGCTTTATTTGAAACAATGGTGGTTTCATCTCAAGGCGTGAATATGGATTAGTGGATTATCACACTACAAAAATCATTTTGGCGGTTTTAGGCTGGGGGGTGTGATAATTTGTGGGACTGTCGCATGGAAAGGGGGCAGGGGTATGAAACCACCCATTTCTCACCCCCCCCCCCCCAATTGGTTTTAAGGATCGGATGTTGGGACATGCGAAAAGGTTAGTTGGTCATTGGATCTAGCTGACGGAGATCTAACGGGTGATGGATTTTCACCTTTTTAAAGGAATTGGGGTTGAGAAATGGATAGGCGGAGGATTAAATGAAATGTTGGGTTAGGTATTACATGTGAAGGGTAAATAATATAAAGTGGGTCGGTATATATATTAAAGTGAAAGGGATAACATGTAATGGGGGGTTTAAATAAAGTGGGACCCGTGTTTATATAAAGCGGAAAGGTTTTAAAATAATATGATGGAGGGGTTAAATGAAGTGGAACCGGATATATCTTAGGCGATTTAACTTTGGATAAGTGGGTTTTTCATGTTTTTTATGAAAAAATAGAGTTAGTAAAGGGGAAGGGTTTTTTAATAATGGAAATGGGGTTTTCAAGATGGGAAACGTTTTTTTAGGAGGGGAAATGGATTTTAAAAGGTAAATGGTTTCCAAGGGAGAAAAAAGTGATATTACCAAAGGGAATGTGTTTTTTCATGGGACAATAGTTGGGATAAGGGGAAATTATAGAAAGACCTTAGCGATAAGAGATAAACCAAATGATGCTTTCCATAACTTGTGAAATTATTCTACCTACTCTTTATCCTAAAATTTCTATTTCCTTTATTGGGTGCATTTAAGCTTGCTGACCCTTCTATTTTATTTTGATAAGTAAACTAAATTATTTCTAACCTTATATATTCCAATTGCTCAGATTAAAATTATGAGCTCATTTTATTCTCTACCTAACTATTGATCCTCCAAGATTAAATGGTTTGGTTAGATATTCATTCACTAACTATCATGACATGAAATTTAAAGACATGAATAATCAAGATTAAATTGTATGATCATCATGAATTGTCGCATTTTTGTCAAGCTACACACAATATTATTTGCAAAAGTAAAGTAAACTAAGAGTTGTGGCATTTGAATGTGCAAAAATTTCAGAATTTATTTTGGTTTCTTTTTGTGGTGTTCATATTTTATATCCTTTTTTGATCTTTCATACTTTTGGTCCTTTTATTTTTCTTTTAGGACACACCCTCTTTTTATTTTTTAAGATGGGAAAACATTTGCAGAAAGCAAAGATATGTACAATATTACAATATTGAACATAGCCAATTCAAATTATGATCCCTATTATTATAGGAACCTAACAATGGCTCCACTTGGGGATGGCATCTCCTTGTGAGATGTTAAGAACTTTCTGAACAATGGCCTTGGAACTTTGAATTTGCTTGCCTTGGAACTGCTTTATGTGCTCTCCTTTATTCAAACATATGATGTAATACCTTTTAAAGCTTAGGGCCTTCTCTTCAGGCTTCAACCCTATAAGACAATCATCCAATCCAATCTAAACTTTTCTATGATATTTACAATGAGAAAAATGGAATGAATGAACTATTGGTTAATCTAGTGGAAAACAGTGCTTCAACATTCTACCATTGACTAGTCCACCTAGTAGATCCATTCCATCTAACTCTTTCAAGAAAAATGAATTTTTTCTTCTGTAACCATAAATGATGTATGGGCCTTTCTAGACAAAGTCAAATTTCCCATGTTTCCCTTTGTCTCTCCTTCTGGAATCCAATTTTAGTACTTGATTAGCTATGAAGAAAATCATCTTATTCAGTTTTATTATAAAAAATCTTCTTGATTTTGTCTCGAATTACTTGGGATTTTATATAAACTTCTTCCCCGATTTGCTACAAATGAATTGTCTGATTTATCCTCCTTTGGATGTCATTTGGTTCTACTTGTAGCTCTTGAATCATTTCCATCACTGGAACTCCTAATAAGGATGGAAAAACAACATCCATCCCATATACCAATTGATAGGGGGATCTACCAATATATTTATTGGTACTTAGCCTGCCTACCAATACAGAATTAACTAACCTTTTATTCCAAGTTTTCTTGTTATCTTCTAACAGTTTCTTGATGATGTTGACTAGGCTATTATTTGAACATTTTTCTAGTCGATTACCTTGGGGGTAATAGGCAGTGGAATGGCCAAGGGTGATATGGTATTTGTTGCAAAAATCTATCATTTTCTTGTATTTGAAGGCAACAAGATTATCAGTAATGAGATTTTGTGGGCATCAAATCTAGAAAGGATATTGTTCTCAAGAAATGATATAATAATAGAGTCTATGACTTTTCTGGAAGGGATGGGTTCTATCCACTTGGTAAAGTAATCAGTGGTTGTCAAAATCCATTTATGTTGGGCAAAGGAGGGTGGGTTAATTTAACCAATGAAGTCTAAACCCCATTGTTGAAATGGCATTTCTACTGAGATAGATTTGAGGGGTAGTGGTAAGAGTTTCTTCTTCCCTTCAAATATTTGGCATTTATGACAGGAGGTCACATATTTTCTAACATATGCAAAAAGAGTGGGCCAGTAAAAACCTACCCTTAAAATTTTTTCAGCAGTTCTTTTCTAGTAAAGGTGTCCTCCACATTCTCCTCCATGAAATTCCTGCATGACTTTATCAACTTCATCTTTTAATAAAAAATTTAATAGAATGCCACCATGATATTTAAAAAAAAAAAACATTACCTAAAATATAATATATCATTGCTTTCATTTTCAAGAATCTTCTTTTATTCATAGATAAACTAAGAGGATCTTGTAAGTTGAGTAAAATAAATATAATATCTGCATACCAGGGTGAATCTACAAAAGCTTCACTAATTTTTGGAGTTGTCATCTCTTCCTGATCATCTAGTGTAGTAATGAAATTTATGTCCATGGCCTGACATCTCAATACAGCCATGAGTTTGGCTAAAACTTGGCCTTTCATCATTTTTGTAGGCTTTATTTCTATGTAATATTATATTATTGTGGCAATCCATTTTCCTCTCTTTCCATCAGGTCCATTCTGAGTTAGAATTTCCTTTACAACTGAGTTTGGAACATATGCTATAATGTGAGAGTGTAGAATGTATACTCTGAAATATTTTATGGCTTTCAGTAAATAAAATACTTGTTTTTCCATGATATTATACTTTAGTTTTTCATCTCTCAAGTATTTACTGAAAAAAGAAATGGGTTGTTCATAACCTTCATCATTCTTTTGTAACAAGACTGCTACAATGGTGTGTTCTGAAGCAAATGAAAAAATTATGAAATATTTTTTGAAATTAGGACTTATGAGGACATATGTTTTAGTAAGGTCTTCTTTGACTACCTCAAAAGATTGTTTAGCCTCTACTGTCCACTTAAGTATTGAATCTTTTTTCAACATGTTATTCAAATTTCTAAGTAGTTCTTCTAAGTTAGAGATGAATCTTCTGAGAAACTTTATTTTGCCTATAAATGCTTGTAACTCTTTAATGTTCCTAGGATGATTGATATTCAAGATTGCCTCTATTCTAGTTGGATCAATTCTAAGTCCCTCTTTTGAAATAATGTGTCCTGGGAGTTTTCCTTCTTCTAATCCAAAAAGAACCTTTTTAGGATTTAATGATATACCAAACTTTCTGCATTTAATGAATAATCTTCTTAAATGATCTAGGTGTTCATTATCTGATTTGGAAAATATTGTGATATCATCTATATAAATAACTGGAAATTCAAGGATTTCCTATGCAAAGTCTATGTCCATAGCTCTTTCGAAGATTTCTCCAGCATTCGTTAGTCCAAAGGATATTTTCAAGTACATGAAAGTTCCACAGGGACTGGTAAACGTAGTATTTGCTTGATCTCAAGTTGGACTAGGATTTGGTTGTATCCAGAAAAGCCATCAAGTAATGAAATTCTAGATTATCCTACTACCCTATGTAGAATTTTGTCCATTTTAGGGAGGGGATAGTTATCCTTCAATGATACATTGTTTAAATTTCTAAAATCAACACAGACTCTGATATCTCCTGTTTTCCTTCTACTGGGGACTAAATTAGAGACCTAATTAGAATATCTAATGGCTATTATGATTTGAGCCTCATAAATCCTTTTAACTTCTTTTTCTATCAATGGCATAAGAATAGGGTTAATTATTCTAAGCTTTTGTTTAAAGGGCTTATGATTTTATTTGATTGGTTTCTTATGTTGGATAATGTTGGTATCATCAGACTTGAGGTCTTCATAACTCTAGTCAAAGACATATTGGAATTTTTAAACAAGCTAATGTACTTAAACTTTTCAGCTGGAGGTAATGCTTTTGATATCTTGATCAGCTTGGGATTTTCTTTTTGTTAGCCATCAGTATTTTTTACATATTAGTGATGACTATATCTACAGCTGAGTTTTCTAGAAACTGATTTCCTTATGTCAATATGTCATCCAGAAAACCCTCCTAAAACTTTTTTCACCCTTCTACCTTTTCAGTTCGCCCATGTCGAAATCAAAACCTCATATCACAATCCTATCTAGCTTCAGCCTTATTGGTCTGCCCATTAGCTTTAAAAGGCAAATCCACATCTGTTTCAAAAAGTCTCCCTTATGTTAGGAAGTGGCGTTTTAAGACATTTCACCCTTGGCAATCATCAAAAAGCCAAAAAGCCTCCATCTGCAACAGACCTACCATGACTGACCTCTTACTTTGCAAATGAAATTGACAAACAGCCCTAAGTCGCGCCACTCATATCCCCTAGATCTCAGCACTGCATAAACCCCAATCTCAAGCCGACTATTAGGTTTTTCACAGTGTTCTATGGTTTCTACAAAGGCAGGAAATATAACTTCATCTCAGGATTAAATGCTTGATCTACAGTTAGAGGAACAGCTGCTTCTAAATGTATTATGAGCCTGAGATGAAGCTGCAAAACAAAAGCTACTCATCTGGACTTTACAGCTCTTTCCAACATGAAAATTACAGTAAGAAAGAGACACCACTGTCTCAGCAAATTGGTAAATTTTCAAGGCCCAGAACCTCCTTCATTCACAAGCAGAGGGTTAGGGCGCCTCCTTCATCCACAAGCAGAGGGCGCTGGCCAATATTGACTTGGAAGATTGCAAAGGTCCAGGTTTGCTTTGTATTGAACAGTGAAACAATATCTCCAGGTTTTATGAATTTGAGTGATGGTCATAACAGGAACAGAGTTTGGAATATGCTAAGAAAAAGAGTCTGGTCTGATAAAGGAGGTCATCTGAAGCTTTCAAATCATGTGAATTGTTGAAATGAAGAAAGGCATGTCATTGGTGAAAATTCCAATCATAAGTACCTTGCTTATCCACGAGATCAAATAGAACAGATGCTGACAACAAATGCCATTACCCAGGCAGAAGGAAAGTTCTTGTTTTCTCATAAGACACTGACCTCCATAATTACAGAGATTATCCTTCAAATGGTTTGTCATGAGATGACCAAAACACATGATGATATTTTAGTCACCCTTAAAGCAGTGCAGAGAGACAATATCACTTTGGCTAGGGTTTCTGCTGAAACACAGTGATGCTGGCAAGAAGAGGTGCTAATATTGATGTTTTTCAAGAGGTTCAATTACCATCACATCCAGAGAAAAGCTATGTCAAACAGAGTTGTCAAAACACCTTCAAATACCTTACCTAATGAAGAGCCTCCTCCATGTGTGAGCAGATGGCCAAAGCCATTGCAAGTTGCTGAAACTGATTGATATAAAATACAATGGAAGGATACAAAGAAATTGAACAGAAGTCATTGCACAGGTAAGTGTTACTGTTTATGATGCAAAGGTATTGTTTTCCCTTTTCAAAGAGTTGTCTGTCAGACTGTACCTGTAGTGGAAAAGAGAAAATATTGAACATATGCATGCATTTATACCACAAGGAGCAGTTTCTTTAAAGGAAATGGTTAAAACAGTACTCCACTATCCCTTGCCCAGAAGTCTGAAGGAGATCCTTTTGAGTAAACAGTGAAGTATAGTGTGAAAGAATGCAACCTAAAGAAGGCGCTACAGTCTAGGGAAAAGCTTATAAATCACCTAAGAGCAGAAATTATTAAACAAGTTGGAAGGGCACATGCAATCTCCTGTTAAGTGATAAAGCAGTTTTCGAATGCATTTTGACAGATTTTAGATGACTTTTCTTTGTTAACATTTCACCTAAATTGTCAAAACAAGGGACAGAGTTGAGGTTTTGGAATGTCTCTCTTACAAAAGACCAATGCACCAGTCAAAATACATTAACAAGGCAAGCCCTGTCCTTCAGAAGCATAACAGTTTTTTTTAACATTATCTTTACAGTGGTAAGGTGGGTTGCTTTACATCAGAAATAGCACCAACATTGTTAAAAACAATGGCAGAGATGATGAAGTTTGTTGAGTTTTTGTCAAAGTTTAAAACTCGGGGTCAGAATCATGTTTCGGGTTTTACATATTCAAAAACGAAAAACCCACTGTTTTAAAACAAACAGAGTTGAAAACCAGCGTTCTTTTTCCAAGTAAATGACCGTTGGATTTTTGTTTTGAATTGACATCAAATAGTAAGTGTGAGGGAAATATTGTCAATTTCAAAACTGAAGCTAGAGCCCGCGCCTCCATAGCATCAAACAAGAAGGATTCTGGTCAAAATAACATAGTCTTCACGTTTCTGCACTGCGCGACGTGCCTGGGTTTGTGCGTGACGTGCCTGGGCGAAAAACTGCACGGGCCACCGTTGACAGCACGACGTGCCTGTACATTGGCGCGACGCGCCTGTACAGGCCGCCCGACCGCCCGACTGGTCGACCCGACAGGCCACCCACGGTGTTTTTTGCGCGACGTGCTGACTGCAAAGAGTGCCGCGCAGCTTCTGAAGATCCCGGTGCTACTCAAGTTTTCTTCCAAAGGTTTTCCCATCAATTTCAAGAGGTATTTCAAAATCCGCCCTTAAAAATCTCGAATACCAAAATTGAACTATGTATTCCTTGATTTGCAACTATGCTAAAAAGATAGATGTATTGTTAAGGAGGCCTATGGAGGGAAGCGAGTGTTGAAACCACTGCAAATTGTTCACACCCCAGCATACAAGACCTTTCAAAACCTTGTCCCCATAGCTAAAATAGAAAGGAAGAACAATGTTTTTGCTGTGTAAGGTTTTGAAATGTAAAGCTGTAGGGGTTATTGTTCAAGCAGAAAAGAAGATTTTGTCATAGAGACAGGGCTTAGGTCTGTCAGGTGTAACAAAGGTTTTCCCCTTCCAAAAGCTAGGGCTGCGTGTATGAGGGGCCCTTGACTATTTTGAAAAAGAAAACTCACATAACCCTCTGCCCAAAGCTCTGTGGTTTTTTAAAGGGTCTGTCATCTTGGCTCAAGATTATACCAAGTGATTTTTTAAATTGCACAAACAGTTGTTTTCACACATGAAAGCTGATTGGCTGTTGGTATACTTAGTCAAGGCATATTTGGAATAATTGGAAAATGTAATGTTGATCCAAGACACAAGATGTGTTGCTCAAACTTTCAAAGATCACCAAGCAGGGAAACTTTGGCATTACATACAGCCTACCTCATATAGTCTGCCCCTTTTTCTTCACTACATTATTTCATACTGAAAATTGATTGACAGAGAGATTCTAAGGATGAACAGTACACTGAAGGGCAGAGTTCGTTGATGGGATTCTAACTTTGGAGGCAGAGGTACAAAAGTGGTGTTTGATTTCTTAAAACTTCACAAATGAAAAGGGCCACTTTCTAAAGGGCAGAGTTGTTGGTGATTGCATTTAACATTGAGACAGAGGTACAGGTGTAGTGTTGACCTTTGAAATTCACAAGTAAAGAGGTGGTTTTCCTAAAGCACTATGCATTGATTTTACACCTAACCTAGGTCTGCCTTTTCCTTGCACTATATTGTATCATTCTGAAGATTTGTTGACAGAGAGTTTCCAAAAGTGACAGCACATTAAAGGGCAGAGTTTGTTGGTGGGAAGTTAAACATTGGAGGCAGAGGTATAGATGTGTTGGTGGATCTCTTAAACTCACAAGCAAAGAGTGTGTTTCCTAAACCACTGTGCACTAATTTTACACCCAACCTAGGTCTGTTTTTTCTTTTCACTACATTATATCATTTTGAAGAGCTGTTGATTTTGATATTTTTCAAGAGGAAGACCATTTCTAAGGAGCAGGGTTTTAATATTGAAGATTGGTCTTATAGATGCAAAATGCAGGGGTTGGTTGATCTATAACAAACTCACCAGGAGGAAAGATTGCTTAACACTATATACAGGAAATTGACACAGGAGTTTGTCTCATCTTTACACATGGTACCATGTTAAAAAGTTTGCCTGGCTGAAGTGCATCCAGAGTTGGAGGGCTGTTTTTAAGAAGTGCAGAGGTGGTTTATTCAAAGAAACATTGTTGCATTTTATCCAAACCACAGTGTCCATATCTGTCCAAACAGTCTAGTGGCCAGTTTCAATCCAGCAGAGTATTTTTCATGCAGTAAAGGCAGTTTGCCTCTTCCAAAGCTTGTTCAAGTCAGAATGCCTCCAAAGCAAGATCACAGGAGCGGTCCACATAAGAGATATGAGCCTATCTCCACAGAAGAAATCAATGCTCACCCATCTGTGCTTTTCAATTTCCATGAAGTAGGCTGTCTTGATTTCTGCCAGAGGATAGAAGAAGTCAAGAGTTTTTCGCCACTTACACATTTGTGCGCTTTGAGATTCAAGGACAAACACTTCCAGTTAGCAGGTCTTGACTTCAAAATCTCCCCAAGGTATGTATCCAAGGCTACCAAGATCTCGTATCATGGTGAAAAGTGGTTTAAACAAGCGCATCTTGATCTAGAGGATTATAAACCTTTCATCAAGCCTGAACATAGGGAAACCATCACTGCTATTTTCCCTTTTTCCTATCTTCTTGATAGTTATGCTCCGCTGATGAAAGCCATAATGAGATATTTCACTTGTGAAGGAAGGTTTAACCAAATTTATGCCTATCATATCCGCTTGTTGATGCATTTTACCAGAAGCAGGCAATTAAACCTTCCATACTTTTTGTCCAAAAGCATAGAGAAAATGGCAGCTACTGTCCAAAAGAAGGCTCCACCTCAGCAAATTCCTTCTCTCTTTCATCATTCCTCGATCAAGATTATCTTTTTACACCAGCTGGAGAAGAAAGGGGTTTCATGGGATTCATTCATTAGCTGATAAAGACTAACATCGGTTCCTCCCTGCCTGTGTAAGCCTCACTTCACCGTCCATCGCCTGCTTATTTGTATGGCCTACACCTAAAAAACTCAAAATGACCACTGGGCAGCCAAGTCTAAAAGGAGAAGGAGAGGCGGTGCGGGAACTGGGTGGAAGAAGGCGGAATGCTACCGCCCAGAAGGCAAAGCAGATCAGAGCGAGTGGACGAGCGGCTAGATATTGAGGAACAACGACGACTAGAAAAGCGATGGACGGCGGCAACTAGAGTTTGAAGAACAACATCGGCGATTAGTGAACAGCGGCAACTAGAGTTTGAACAGCGGCGGCTAGAAGGCGGTGAGACCGGCGCGGCTAGATATTGAGGAACAACGATAGCTAGAAGAAGCGGTAGACAATGACAGCAGAGTTTGAAGAACAACGGCGGCTGAAGAGCGGTGGACGGCAACTAGAGTTTGAAGAACAGCAGCAGCTACAGGTTAATGAACAGCAGCAGACATCAGTTGAGGAGCAGCAAGTTGGGCAGACAATTGAAGCACCCTTTGAGCCACAAACTGGACAGGATGTTGAGGAAGGACAGCAAGCTGAAGCTGCCTCCTTGACAGTGACCAAAGCTGTTCCTAAAAAGAGGAAATTGCCCAAAAGGAAAAATTCTAGCTTGCCAAGGAGAAAAAGCGCCAGATTAGCCTTCAAAGGCAAAAGCATAGTTGGAGAAAGTGCCAAACATGGAGGTAAATCAGCTGTCATCCCTATCCCAAGCGATGACAGTGATAACGAGGCCCGCATCCTTGAAAACCTCCTCATTCACAAAGAGGGGCAAATTGAGGTGTTACAAGAAGATCTTCAAAGGGCGAGGAATTTCAACCATTTCTTGGAGGTTGAAAACAAACAAATGAAGTTTCATGCAGCTATCCATGAGGCAAGGGCGATCAAGTATAAGAAAGAGGCAGAAAAGGCACAAGTAATAATTGAAGAGCTCATTGGCGAGTTTGATGATGAAGAGGAGGAAGACCAGCCTAGGCGAAAGAGGCCTAGGACCATAGGGCTTAGAAGAGCCTTGGAGAAACAGAGAGCAGAAGAAAAAGCTCATTTCGAAGCCTTTCCTCTCACTACCCTCTTTGAGCAAGAAATTGAAGAAAACAAAGAAGCATGGCTTGAGAGAGCTAACCAGCATTTGGAAACCAAGCTTGAGAAGGCGAACAGGGATCTTGAGCTACAGAGAAAGAGGAATCTTCACTTTCAGAAGCTAAATCAGTTTGCCAGGCGAAAATTAAAGGTAGCACAAGAGAAATTGAAGAAGTTGAAGGAGAGGCGCCTAGCACGGAAGGGAGGGAAAAGCATATCAGCCCTTGATATTTTGGCTTCAGCTTCGGAGCATGTTTCTATGGACCGTTGAGGGTCATGCATGCTAATTTTGGGCCTGTTTCGGCAACTTTTTGTTTTTTGGCATTTTTGGGTTTTTGGCCAAAAACTCATAAATTCGCCATTTCAGTTTGATGAGTCGTCAAGGGAAGAGAATGATACCGATGGATGCCATAATTCCATGAGCAGGTCTCCAGCGATTTTCAGGGCATTTGAAGATCATTCGCCCCCTCAAATTGGCGAAAAACAGCCTCATTTTGCACATTCTGCCCGCCATATCAGCAGCCTGCTATTTTCTGGGTTTTTGCACACAAGTACAGTTTTGAGGGACTTTCAGAGATCAGATTGAGGTGATTCCACTTGCGTCGGAAAGCAGACACAGAGAGCTTTCCAACGAGCCATCATGAGCCTCATTTCGACACCGGGAAGGCTGCCATTTTCCTTCAGCAAGTCAGGGGACCTTTTTCAGGCATAAATATGAAGTATTTTTGTAATTTTTGAACTCCAAAAATCTGCTTTTCCCAAATGTGCGTTAAGATATTTTTATCATTGGGAAATGATGTAAAGTCAATATAATTTCCGTTTTTAGCAGTTTTTAGATATTTTATGGGATATTTTGTGCCTTGGGCTTTGCAAAGCCTCAAGGACAAGTTTAGATATTTTGACTTGACCAATGGGATAGCTAGTTGCTCCATGAGGTTTTCCTCCCTCAAGCCTATTTATTCCATGGTTCTCATTGTAAATCAGAGGCTGAACTTCAGAGAATAATTAATACATTGATCATATGAGCTTTGAAGAATACACTTGAGTTATGATTTTTGGACTGCCTCTTGGATGCTTTTGAGGAATGATGAAGGATTGTTGATGGATTCCTTGACATGGTAGAATGGTATAGTGCTTATTAATGTGTTTTGTCTTCTAGTTTTCATTCACACTACATATTTCTTGCTGCTATAGATCAGTAAAGATTGATTTTGAGATATGCCCATGGAGGCACCTCAAAATCCCTGAATCTTCATAGCTTGATGTTTTCTTCTCCCTTAGTTATGCTAAAGAATTCTAGTCGCTTCTTAGTAACTTAAGGTATTGTTGCTAAGTTTTATTCATAAGTTCTATGTGGCAGTATAGGATGTATGGTTTGGTTCCCACCAGTACCACTTCAATACCCATAGTTCTCAGTGGCCCATAAAATTTTCGATCGATTTTGTTGATCATCTTGTTGAACCAAGGAGGCCTATCCCTGACACTTTTTGCCTAAAACTATGAAAGCTTGTTTGTCAAAGTGCCCAATGACTTAGAGACTATGTTTAGGCGTTCCGGCGTAGTTTATGAGTTGTTAGTTTGTCTTATGTGTTTTCCCCAAAGTCTGATAGCCATTTCCCGAAGTTAGAGAGTCTTATACCTCTATGTATGGCTGGAATGTTTGATTTCTATGTATTAATTAGCTCATAGTTGCATTTAGCATGATTAATGGCTTGCTATAACATGTTTATGTCTGCTATAAACTAGTTACACTTGAAATCCCTTGCCTTTCACCAACTTGTTGTCCATTTAATCCATTTTGCCCAAAGATCCCTTCTACCGTGAATCAAATCGGCCCTACAGCAGCTTTACATCATCACCTCATAGCTTCCTTGACCTGTTTGACCCCATAGCCCAATTTATCTACATCTTGCTATCCAGTTTATGTATTTGATCAGTTTTATCCCCCACAAACTTAAAAACCAAAAAAACCAAAAACTCACTTCATAACTAGCCTAATATCAGAACATCATAGGCGAACACACCGATATCTTTTACATCTAATAGAGAGAGCCCTCTCTGAGTCCAGGAAGGCTAGGTCCTTAGGCTCCAAAGCTTGGTTTGATGTTACATCGTCATTTGGCTCGCCAATCGTACAAATCACGGGACCCTTCAGCCTGGGCCTCCTATGTTTCATTCCTCTATATATGACCTTAGGGGTTCCATTTTTGGTTTTTAGCTACATCATTGGAGTCAAAAAGGTCTTCTAGTGGGACTAATCCTTTGGGAAAAATGTTATCTTTGAGGTTTAAAACTTATGATTCATCATTGGTTAATTGTTCAATTTCTATTGTTTATAATTTTTCTATTTCTACTTTAGTGAATCTAGTTGGTTCTATATTATTTAAATCATTTATATCTAATTCGTTATTCATGGTATAATTTACTGTACAGGCTGTGTGTATATCACATTTCTGAAATTCTCCTTCATAATTCATAAAATCATAAATTTGCGAGTCTTGTGAAAAGATTTTCCAATACTTCAAATTATCAGGTATGGTTAGCCTATGTCTTACCTCAGCAGTTTACTGATGATTTGGCTAAAAAGGTAACCTGCATGTGCTGGAAAAAGTGGCCAAACTATGTTCCTGCATATTGTGCTTTCTTGGAATAACAACAAAGTCAGTTTCAAGAAAACAATTTATTAAGTCTAGAATGATTTCTCTATATTGGCTAAGTCTAGGATTATTAATAAGATACTCTCCGTTGATTTTTTTTTATGATAAGTTCTGATTCTCCCATGACAGAAAATATTTTAGCTCCAAGTTTTCTTAAAATTTGTAATCCTAACACTAAATTTTCATACTCTACCATGTTATTAGTTCATTTGAAATTTAACTTGAAAGCATGTCCTTCTGAATGATCATTCTCTAAATTATATATCCATACTCCAGATCCTACTCCTAATCTATTTACTAAGCCATGAAAGTCTAAATTCCACATATATTCATGAGTTATGTTGTCACTATCAATTTTTTTGTGTTTCTCTTCTACATTTGTGATTTTGTCTTTGTCAGTGTCTGAATTACATAAGATAAATGAGTCCATGTCAGAATGCTTATAATAGATAGGATAATTCTGTGGTTTTTCTGTACTATTGACTATGTATTTCATTAAAGTTTCTTTCTAAAGCTTCCTTTGCTAAAAAAATATAGAAATGGTAGCATATGACATATATAATTCTAGAGATCCTTTTAATTTTGTTCCCCATGAGCAAGATAGTAACATACCATATTTGGGAGGGATATCAACAACTACTATGTCCATACAAATACTCTTTTCTAGGCATTGGACTAGAGTTACACAGAGGTCCTTTATGAGGCCAAGGCATTTAAGTAGACTAGAATCAAAGGAGAACAGGTCTTTGTATGGTCTGATGATATCTAAATTCAATTTTTCCATGACTCCTTTAGGCATTAAGTTATGAGATGCTCCTGAATCCAACATAACATTATGTAAGATTTTATCATGAACTTTTAGGCTAATGTAGAATGGAGGGACACTGCCTTTTAGATGTCTACCATTAACTTCAAGACCAAATAATAGCCCAGGTTTATCATCATTGAGGCTTACAAAATCTTCGCCTTCTCCTATGTTTAGTGTTTCAGTGATTTGGGCCTTATATGAATCATTTTTAACCAAGTCTATTAAAGGAACTGGTATTTTCAATTTGGCTATCTCCATTTCAGTATTGAATGGTATTTGAGATATTCCTAATTGATTGAATTCATCTTTACCAATTGCAGTTTGTGTGTTTTTGTCTTTTTTATCAACAGTTGGTAATTCAGTTTGGGTTTCAACTGTTTTTCTTTCAATTTTCTTTTCTGGAACCTTTTGAGTAGAAGTTGAAGTTTGAGTAGCAGTTGAATTTATGTCTTCAATCTTTAGGCTGGAAGTTTTCTAAGTTTCCCTAGGGAGAATTTGTACAGTTTTGGTCACAGGAGCTTCTACTTTTTTCTTAGTTTCGGTTTGGATTGTTTTCTTAGTATGGGCTGCTATGTTCTTTTTGCTTCTAAGGCTATACTACTTATGAAATTCATTTTTAGCAGATGCATAACCTTGTTTTTAGTCGAAAGAATCTCCAAATTCTAATTGTAATTGTTGTAACATATATAATTCTTGTTCTTCTTAGGTAAGAAAAATAGTATTTTCATCGTTTATTCCCATCAATTTTATCTCGGTGTCTTGGTATTCTTCATTTTGATGTGAAATTTCAACATATTTTTCTTGGAATGGTGGGCTAATTAGTTGATTGGGTAAAACTTCTCTTGATTTACCAGTATTAGGATTTTTCCTAAAGTTGGGATTTCTAATTTGAGTACCTTGTTGATTTTCCCATTGAGGATTTCTTTCCATGTTTTCTAATCTATCCATTAGTCTCTCCATAATTTTAGCTAAGCTATCTATCTTAATATTTGATATGGATGGTTCTTCCTTAATGGTCACTCTTCTTTCATTCCTCATCCTAGCTCTTTTAGCTAATAAATTAGCTTCTACACTAACTGCATCACTTTGCATATGTTCTAAAGTTTCAGAGTTTATTTCTCCTAATTGATAGGACATGTCAGCATCAAAACCATATGGAAATTTGAGTAGGGCCAAGTATGGTGGGGGTCTAATGTTCACTGGAATTGCATTATAAATTTTTTTAAACCTAATACAGTAATCCTGAAAAAATTCGTTAGTAGATCTCCTAATGTTTTCATATTCAGACAATATGTGTAAGGGAGTTTTCTTTCCTTCCCATCTGTTAAGTAACAATTGATGAAAAGAGGCTAAATAAGCAATATGATTAGCATGTATAGATTTAAGCCATTTATTATCATCTCCTACTAATGTTTGGGAAAATAATCTCATTTGTACATCAGCCTCATAAATTTCATGTAATTCAAAGTAATCAGTCATTTTATTTACATTTTGTTGAGTAGTATACTGATGAGTACCATCAAACTAAAATATTTTACTCAGGTAATCCTGTGGCATGGCATGTAAAGGGGCCTAAAAGACCAAAGGGGCATATCGGGTAGCCATGGCTAAGACCTTAGCTTGACTGGGAGGTAAAGCAGTGGTGCTTGGAGATGAACTTGAAGTGATTGGAGGAGAACTTGAAGTGTTTGAAGATGAGATTGGAATGCTAGAAGATGAACTTGGCACACTTGAAGATGAGCTGGAAGCTTTAGGTTGGAGAGGAAGTTTATTTATGAATGGTTCTATGGAATGAATAATGGTGGATACTATAGATGAAGTGTTACTAAATAAAGTTGTATTTACAGTTTGAAAAGCAATGGTAGAACACTTAGGGGTAGTAGTAGTTAGGGCATCTAATTCAACTGACTGTTGAAAATACGCTTCATCTATATCTTTAATCAAGGTTGAGGCCAAAACATCAAGTTTATCAAAAGTGTCTAGAACCTGTTGATCTAAATCAAGTTGAATATTTTCCTTCTTTGCTTCAATAAATTGAATAAAGTAAGGGTCTATTACACTATCAAATATTGAGTTTTTATATTTGGTTCTAAATAAAGAATTCTCAAATGATAAATGGGATTGAATATCTCGTATCCTTGATAACTCTCTAAGATGTGAATTAGATTTGATTAATTGACTACTACTTCCTAGACTTTCTACCTTTTTAGATTTTCTTAAAATCCTGTTAGGATCATCAAAAATTGTAGCATGCTATGGGTCAGGATGAGCCCTGGTATAATATGTTCTTTTAGAATCCAGAATTTTAACTTTCAATGACAATTTTTAACAACCCTTTAAAACCTTAAGGTGAAAAATGAGGAAAATAGTTTCCTTTAAGATTTATTTAACTAGGGACTAATTTCCCGAGTATGGTCGCCAATATGTTATCACTTCCAAATTTCCCAAGAGTTGTTATGTGCGTTAAAAAGAAATATCAGAGGTAACTACTATCCAATTTTGGAGATCAGGATCTAGCCTTCCTAATGCTCATAGAGGGCTCTCTCTTAATGGTTTAACTTTATTTATTTTAACAGATTTTAGGCTAGTTATGTATGATTGCTTGGGTTTGTTTTGATTTATTGATTTTTTTTGGTAGATAGGTGGAATTAATGATTAAGATGGATAGATGCCTTTCCATTTTCCATTGGGCTATGGAGTCAATATGCTTTTAAAACATAACAGAAACAAATAATAATGGAAGTGTTACAAGTCAGAATAGCTAATAAAAATTGATTCTCAAGGCTAAATGGTGAAGTTCTTTTCAATCAAGATCAAGGAGCAGTTAAGGATTCCTTAAAGTAGATAATGAAAGAAGGTGAGGAGGGTAAATCGAGATCAGAGAGAAATTAAGGATTCTCTAAACCAGATATCAGAATAAAACATAAAAAATTTTAACAGGTAAAACAGAGTGTATTTAAACAAATTCTAAAATAAAATTCTTGTTATAACATTAAAATTTTGAAAACATGCAAGTTTATGGAATACTTAAGAAAAGAAACATGAAAATTTGAAATATACTTCACTGAGATAGCTCAAAACATGAACCCTGTAAATAAATGCCTTTATTACTTGTCATGTCTGTCAACTGGAAATGGTAAAATAACCTTGAGGTAGATAGATCAATTAGCTATAGAAATATTCAAAAATCCACACTAATCAACCCTTGATACTTCTAATGGATAAGTATTTATACAACACTTTACAAAATATCCTATGAACTGATTTAGGATTTTTTTTTAAGGAAAATAAAATATCTTCATGAAAGAAGATAGAGACACCTATTAACTAACTGCAATTTGTCCCTGTTTTATTTGATTGATGTTATATGTTTGTTTCTTTCCTGCAAGTTTTCTTTCACGCTCGCTGTCTTTCACTTGTTTTCTTTTACGCTATCTTTCTTTCATCTATCTACTCTTTAACCTATGTGCTTTATTTTACCTGTATTTGATTTCACCTGTCTTAGTAAATCACACCATTTTTCCCATGTCTCTTCATCTGGAATTTTAATCTTCACCATCCTTTAGTAATTCTCATCTATCAAGCTGTATTTGGGAAATGTGGGCTTATTCACAAAAAGGTGATTTACTTCATGCTAGAGGTAAAATTATTTTTTCTAAATTCTGAAGGAGTACTTTTCTTGTGGCCACGCCCTTCATTGATGAATTGTTGTAAGTCCCTTTGGCTACTTCCCTCATCTTTTTATCATAATATTCCTGTGTCATGAGTTTATCATTGATTACTAGAGGAATAGGAAAACCTTTCTGCCTCAACGCATCAAATTTGTGCATAAACCTATTCACTACCAGTTCCATTGTTTGTCCTTTGTCTTCAAGTTGTATCATCAGATTTCTCTTGGAAATTACTTTCTTCACCTCTAAGATATTCTCTACTCGGTATGTTATTCCAAGTTCTTCTAATTCCTGTTTATTTTTAGAATTCAGGAACTTTATTATCTCAGCAGTTTCCTCTGGTTTCTTTCCAAGCTCTTCTTTGACCTTTTGAATTGCATTACCATATTCCTTTATCAAGTCCTTCTATTCAAATATAACCTGTATAGAAGGCCAAATATCATTAACTCAGTTAATGATATTGGCCCACAAATGTTGTTTTGCTTGGGCTAGAGGCTCTTTTAGTGATAAATCCTTTTATAACTTATGGATTCTTTCAGTTAATCTGTTTTATTTCTGTATTTATAATTGATACATTACTTCTTCCAATTTCTTTGTATCTTCTAAACTCTTTACTTGTTCTTTGAGCTTGTTAATTTTAGTAGTTTGAATTGACATATCCTGCATTGCCTTGATCAATTTGTGGGCGTCATCAGTGGGATGGGTTGTTGGGATAGTTGATGCTATTACTGATGTAGTTTCTGGAACTGTTGTTGATACTGAAGTTGTTGTAGGAGATGAGGTTGATGTAGAAGTTATAGGAATAGCTGTAATTTGAATTGCTTCCATGTTGGCTTGCTTTTCCTACACTAGTTTTTCCATTGTTGTTTTCATTTCTTTCAGTTGAGTTGTCAACTGAATGATGAGATCAATCATTTCATCCCTTTGATTTTCATTTTCCAAAACCTCCTTGGTTTTTGGATGCTCAATATTTGGTAACTTCAGTTGTTTATTCAATGCAGCTATGTCTGCATTCTTCTTCTTCATTAGTTCTTTTGCTACTTTAATGGCTTTGGATTATATATAGGTTCCATTACCAAATCTTCAAGTGACTTTATCATGTTACCCTTTTCTTGTGAAGAAGCTTTCTCTAGCTTAAAATCTGTCCTTATATTTTCTATAGAATTTTGCAACTTTTTTATACTTAAAGCTTTGTGTGTCATGGTGGAATAGATCATTTCTCCTGCCAATTTTTTAAACTCAATCTTATCAATTGGGTGCACATCTTTGGCAAGAACTTGAAAGGATGTCCTCCTATAATATTATAATGATTTTGGGGATTGCACTATTGGCTATAAAAATGTCATTTTCATATTTCTCGTTTTGTAGCCAAATGCTAATAACAATCTATTCTAGTCACTAGGAGTTTGCTTCTAGTACTAGGCATAAGTTACAACTTTCAATGCTTCATTCCTGATTTTGATTTCCTTGTATTTCTCCATCATATATTTCTCTTTCTCCACTAGTTTTCTAGATGATGAAACCTCAGCACAGTTCTGTTTCTGAATGATTTGTGCACTGGAGGTTGATGGCAGTTGTGTTTCTTCTGAAATAGTTGGAGGTGCATCATATTTGACAACTATATTTGTTTCAATTATTTCTATATATGTTTTCTATCAGAAGTGGTTTCTATAGAATAAGAGCCTTCCTCTTTTTCTCTCTTTGAATTTATATCTTGTGGAGCTGGAGTAAGCAAGATGGCACTAGTATAAACCTTCTTCTCCACTTCCTGCAAAGTATTGATTGATTGACTAGTAACTGTAAATAAGATTTCTTAGTTTGGGGTAACTAAAGCTATTTCATTGGGAAAATAATTGATTTGTCAGAGTTTAATGAGTTATGGGAACTGAAAGGTCTCATGAAATATGTATTTGGGTAGGTTTGAATCCCATATATGGATATCATCTACCTGGTCAATAAATTTGTCATGGGTCTAGCAGTGGAGCTCCAAAATGTTGAAATCGGTGGCAGTATCACTGATTTTGAATTCCTTATCGGCCAAAGGGTTGTGTTCAACATCTACCATGGGTGGTTGCAGAGGGTTTATGGTTTGTATGCTTTGGGAGGCCATTAATTCGTTAAATTTTCAATTTCTATGCTTAATTAATGGTTCAAGGTACTTTAGAATTACCTGAAAAATAGTTGAATTTGATCTGCAGAAGTTGAGGTGGTAGTGAGGTTCAATCCCGGTGGGCAATGGATTCAAACTTGGCCGTTAAATGTTTTTTTGTTCTTTTCACAATTTCAACAGCGAATAGGCAAATAATGGTAAAGCTGGGTTTTATTACTTTTAAGTGTTGGGCTTATCGCAATGGTGTGGGGGATTTATTTGAAAAAATGGTGGTTTCATCACAAGACGCGATGATGGACTAGTGGATTATCACACCGCGAAAAGAATTTTGGCTATTTTAGGATGTTGGGGTGCGATAAGTTCTAGGAGTGCGGTGTGGTAACAGGGCAGGGGTATGAAACCACACATTTTGCACCCCCCCAACACCCATTGATTTTAAAGACCGGACGTCGAGGTGTGCGAAAAAAGTTAATTGGTCATTGGATCTAGCTGACGTCGATCTAAAAACTAACATATTTTCACCTTTTTAAAGGAATTAGGGTTGGGAAATGGATAGGTAGAGGGTTAAATGAAATGTGGGGTCAGTTATTACATGTGAAGGGGTAAATAATATAAAGTGGGTCAGGATATATATTAAAGTGAAATGGTTAACATGTAATGGTGGGTTTCAATAAAGTGGGACCCGGGTTTATATAAAGCGGAAAGGTTTTAAAATAAAATCAGGGAGGGGCTAAATGAAGAGGGACCAGATATATGTTAAGTGATTTAGACATTGGATAAGTGTGCTTTTCATGTTTTTTATGAAAAAACAGAGTTAGTAAATGGGAAGTGGTTTTCAATAATTTAAATGGGGTTTTTAAGAAGGGAAAAGTGTTTTTTAGGAGGGGAAAGGGATTTTACAAGGGAAAATGATTTCCAAGAGAGGAAAAAGGGATATTAGCAAGGGGAATGTTTTTTCTCATGGGAAAAGGGTTGGAATAAGGAGAAACATTAGAAATACCTTAGTGACAAGAGATAAACCAAATGATGCTTTCCACAACTTGTGAAAATATTCCACCTACCCTTTATCCTAACATTTTTATTTCCTTTATTGGGTCCATTTGAGCTTGCTGACCATTTTATTTTATTTTGATAAGCAAACTAACTTATTTATAACCTTATACCTTCCAATGGCTCAGATTAAACTTATGAGCTCATTTTATTCTCTACCTAACTATTGATCTTCCAATATTAAATGGTTTGGTTAGATATTTATTCACTAACTATCATGACATGAAATTTAAAGGCATGAATAATCAAGATTAAATTGTATGATCATCATGAATTGTGGAATTTTTGACAAGCTTCACATAATATTATTTGCAAAATTAAAGCAAACTAAGAGTAGTGGTATTTGAATGTGCAACACTTTCAGAATTTATTTTTGTTTCTTTTTTTGGGCTTCATATTGATATCCTTTTTTGATCTTCCATTATTTTGATCCTTTGATTTTTCTTTTAGGAAATACCCTCTTTTGATTTTTTAATATGGGAAAACATTGGCAGAAAGCAAAGGTATGTACAATATTACAACACTAAACATAGCCAATTCAAAATTATGATCCCTTTTTTTTATAGGACCCTAATAGTGGCTCCACTTAGGGATGACATCTCCTGGTGAGATGTTAAGAACTTTTTGATCAGTGGGCTTCGAACTTTGACTTTTCTTGCCTTGGAACTACTTTATGCGCTCTCCTTTATTCAAACATATGATGTAATACCTTTTAAATCTTAGGGACTTCTCTTCGAGCTTAAACTTTAGAAGACAATCATCTAATCCAATCTAAACATTGCTATGGTATTTACAATGAGAAAAATAGAATGAATGAAATACTGGTTAATTTGGTGGAAAATAGTTCTTCTACATTCTACCATTGACTGGTCCACCTGGTTGATATGTTCCATCTAACTCTTTCAATAAAAATGCATTATTGCCTCTATAACCATAAATGATGTATGGACCTTTCCAAAGAAAGTAAATTTTCCCATGTTTCCCTTTCTCTTCCCTTATAGAATCCCATTTGATTACTTGATTACCTAGGAAAAAATCATCCTCTTTAGTTTTCTTATCAAAAATATTCTTGATTTTGTCTTGATTTACTTGGGATTTGATATAATCTTCTTCCCTGGTTTGCTGCAAATGAATTGTCCAACTTATCCTCCTTTGGATGTCATTTGGTTCTACTTACAGCTCTTGAATTATTTTCATCACTTGCACTCCTAATGAGGATGGAGAAACATCATCCATCCCATATACCAATTGATAGGGAGATGTATCAATAGATTTATTGGTAGTTAGTCTGTCTACCCATAAGGCATTAACCAACCTTTTATTCCAAGTTTTCTTGTTATATTCTAACAACTTCTTTATGATGTTGGCTAGGATTTTATTGTAATATTCTACTAGTCCATTACCTTGGGGGTAATAGGTAGTGGAATGGCCAAGGGTGATATGGTATTTGTTGCAAAAACCTCTCATTTTCTTGGATTTGAAAGTAGCAACATTATCAGTAATGAGCTTTTGTGGGCATCCAAATCTGGAAAGGATATTTTTCTCAAGAGATGATATAATGACAAATTCTATGGCTTATCTAGAAGGTATGGCTTCTATCCACTTGGTAAAGTAATCACTGCTATTAAAGTCCATTTATTCTGGGTAGAGGAGGGTGGGTGAATTTTACCAATGAAGTCTAAACCCCATTGTTGAAATGGCATTTCTACTGAGATAGGTTTGAGGGGTAGTGGTAAGAGTTTCTTCTTCCCTTCAAATATCTATAATTTATGACAATAGGTCACATATTTTATAACATCTGCAAAAATATCAGGCCAGTAAAAACCTACCCTAAAAATTTTATCAGCAGTTGTTTTCCAGTAAAGGTGTCCTCCACAATCTACTGCATGAAATTCCTACATGACTTTATCAGATTCATCTTTTAATAAATAGTTTAGTAGAATGCGACCATGATATTTCAAAAACAAATCATTATCTAAATACAGTATTTCATTGCTTTCATTTTCAATAATTTTATTTTAGTTCTAGATAAACTAGCTAGAGCTTGTAATTTGAGTAAAACAAATATAATGTCTCCATACCAGGTTGAATCTATGAAAGCTTTACTGATTTTTGGATTCACCATATCTTCCTACTCATCTAGTGCAACAATGGAATTTATGTCCAAGGCCTGAGAGTTTGATTCAACCATGAGTTTCACTAAACCTTGGCCTTTCATCAATTTTGTAGGATTTATTTCAATATCATATTCTAGTATTGTGTTAATCCATTCGCTTCTCTTTCCATTAGGCCCATTCTGAGTTAGAATTTCCTTTACAACTAAGTTTGGAACCTATTCTATAATGTGAGAGTATAGAATTGTTAGTAACCTATAAATACAGGATTCATAATTTTGACTTGACTGATGGTAGTCTTGTAAATATGTACAAACTTTTCTTTCTGCAAGTTATTTTCCCATATTTTGTAAAAAATAAAAAGAGGGTAAAAAGTCCTAAAAGAAAAATCAAAGGACTTAGAAAAAATAATATACCCCAAAAGAAAAAAGATGAATAAAACATTAAAGTGTGCAAGTCTAAATGCCACTACTTTACTTTTTGCAGATGATTATGGCAAAGTGTCAGTGAACGCCATAATCCATGATGAGTTGAACAATTTAATCTTGACTTATCATGTTTCAATTTACTTGTTTTAGATAGAGAATGAAGAATTTTCATACAGTTTAATCATGACAATTGAGTAGTTAGGTAGAGAATAAAAGAATCCAACAGTTTAATATGGATTCTTGGACGAAATAAGTGTATAATTAGATAGTTTACTACTTTCAAAAAATAATAAAAGGTTGTAAGGTTGCTAGTTTAAATGCACCTTATTAAAATAAAAGGAAAAAATGTTGGAAGATATGACTGGGAAGGTAGAAGAAGGTGGGAAACATCATTGTAAATATCTTTCACCAGGCTATAAATAATTTATTTCCCCTCCCCATAGCAATTTGATATTCTAGACTATCAGTCAAAGAGGCTCAAGGCATTTCCTTGACTTCTGTTGGGACCGGACCCAAGGCTCAATGACTGATTAGTTGAAAATGTTAAGTTTCTATATTAATCCCAGAAATTTTCATCATTTACCCCTTCATGCACTCATCACCATTTTACTTCATAAGTAAGAACTCTTTTCTTACTTAAATGTTACATAAAGGCCCATTTAATTAACTTCCTCCATTTTACAAAGCATAAAACCCTCAAAAAACATGATATACTAAGTAAAAGTGAATGAGTTATGAAAATGAAGCTTTACTCTAATTTTCACTTTCCTTAGTTTTATTTATGAATTTTTGAGTATTCATTGTCCCTTTTCATATTAACACTTAACCTATTTTATTAATTCCCTATCAAATAACCTAGTCCTATTAATATAACTTCTTTTTATTTAATATCCCAAAAACCCCTATATTATATGCTTTTCATATCAAAGATATTACTCACATGTTGAAAAAACATCCCGAAATTATCCCTTTGATATAAGAATACCCATAAAAAATATTCCTGCTCCCCTATAGTTTTAGAACTTGAAATAAATCTAAAACTATATAATAAAGTTAAAATAAAACAAAAAGCGCATTTTGTGTATTTAAAAGGGCATAGAAAAGAAATACCGTTACTCCCATTCCCGCATTACCTTTACCCAAGGTTAACGCTTTAAACTTACCCCTTTCCCCCGGTATATATCCCTTTATCAAAGTCTGAACCTTGGTTGAATTTTATTAAACCCGCACCATTCTATGTATAAAGTCCTTTAATACATAAACTTCATCAAATAACTATGCGCCCTCGCATTCATTCCCATCCCTCCAATCATCCTCATCTCATTAATCTGACGGTCCAAATCTAATGCGATAAACCATTCCCTTGCCCCACCACTCCTCATCGCATTAAAACTCAACCATTGATCATCCCTATCGAATCAACGACTGACATTAAACCCGGGTCCCACCTTTCTTTGCCTCGCAACTTCCCAAGAGATCTCGACCATTCACATCGTTCAATCAAATCCAACGACGTATATTCAATATCGCACAACAAAAGTGATCGGGCAAAGTTTATGAAAAATAATGCGATAAAAGTTGTTTCATGAAACCACCATCTGCTACGTGTCCAAATTCTACTAGATCGCGTTCCAAAAGTGAAAAACCGTTTATCGCCCAGGAGCAATGCGATAACCACCAATGGTTTCGCCTTCAATGCCAAAATCACTCCCACCATTGATTTTGAACTGTAATAAATGTTATGTATATTGATAAAACCTAAGGTTTTAACCTTAGTTTTTCATTACTTTCATACCTTTGCGCCTTCGCCCTTTGAGAAATCACTCACAGACAAAATTTCCGAGCCTCTACTGACCAATTTTCTCATATGAAGCCAATTTCCCCTCTGAAATTCACCGCCGAAGACTCTCTATGCCTTCTACCAAACAGCTACAACCAATTTGACGACTGGTACAACTTGAAAACCTCCTCGACTGCCATAATACCGTTAAAAAGGCATTTCTCTGAATTTCAAGCCTTCATTTCACAAATTTAAGAAAATTCAAACCAGTTACATTGTGAAATATAAACTACCAAGTCTGAAAATGCCCAAACCTTGAAGAAACAAGGGGAACCCTGTCAAAATTTTCCCAAAATTTGCCATATTTTCCAAATCCAGTTTTTCAGTATTTTTGACCATCTAAAGGAAATTTTCACGGTTGAAATCTATTTGAATTACAGTAAAATCCATTGAAATCCCTTTTCCAGTCCTCTGCACATTGTAAATATGTGTTTCCATCCTAAAACCCTCGCCCAGATTCGGAATTTTTCCTAAAAGCATCTCAATTGGCCTTCTGTTTCCAAAAAGAGCTAAGCAAACAATCTAATCTTGCTCATTTTTATTCAAAATGAAAAATAAACAAGTCATTCCTAAGACTGGAGGTCCCAAACCTTAGAAACCTACCTTCAGCAAGCTTCCAAACCCTAAACCTTCAAAAATCAATAAACCTACTCCTGCCCTAATTGCAAATTCCACTGAAGTAGTTAGACCTTTGCAGCCACCTGTCGCCTCTGAAGAAAACAATTCATTAATTGATTTGGACTACAGAATCTTTGATCCTTCAATAGAATTCAACTTAGTTGAAGTGCACAACTAGTGCTATGAAAAATTTCTGAAAAAGGTTGAAAATGATATACCTATCTGGGACTCAAACTTCCCTAAATATGTGGTTCCCATCACCCATCAAGCTCAAGATTTCATTAGGTTATGTAAATTACACTATATCCCTGACCAGATATGTATGGTAAACAAAGATGGAGAGTTCATGTGTTATATAACTGTTGAAGCCATCAATGATATGCTCCAACTGAGCCATGATCCAAGAGAAGTATCATTGTCCATTGAAGATTTAACACAACTCTATCTAAATCTGGACTTTCCTAAAAGCTTCATGATCTTTCAAAACTTCTAGCCCACCCATGTCGATATTCCTAAGGTAAATCCACCTTATGACACTTTTGACTTCCCTGAGGGCTCTAGACAAATCATTTCCATGCTTTCATTCATTCTAGGCTATGCTAATGATGAGTTTACAGATGCCTCCATTCTAGGTTTCCTCTCTACCTTGTCTCCAGGAAAACATCCAGAACTAGTCTTCAATTTTTCCAAACTCATTGCTAATAATATGAATTATCAATTAACTAAATTACCTGAGGAAGGATTATTCAGATATTGATCCTATCTGTTACATCTCTTCCTATTTTTCAAGAAGAAAAGTTCCCAATTGCATTACAGAAGATGGATGTGGAAGGTAAACCTATTTCAGTGGTATTATGGACTTCTTTACTAAAAAAAGACAGCAGTGAATACAGCTATAAAGACTTCAATGATTTGTTTATTAAACCTACCATGAATTTGTTGAACAAAGCAGAGCCACCAAGGATTAATGAAGACATCAAAAGAATTTTACAGTTGTCTGAAAACTGTAAGGTGGGAGACTGGTATTTGTATGAAAATCACACAGAAATCATATTATATGGTGCACTCCTAGCTCCATACAAATTACCCAAGTTTCTAACTACCAGGGTTTTTGCTTTAGAGTACTTGAGATAGATCTTAAATGCAAATGTAGTGAATTTCATAGCTTCCAAAAATAAAACACAGTTTAAGCTAAAAATTCAAATTGGCCCCTTCATAGTCAATAAAAGAGATGCTTTGAAAGAGATAGTAAGCAAATTATCAGAATTTAAGTTCCAAGAAAGCTTTCACTGAAACTATGACCCTCAAGGTGTTTTAAGTAACCTCAGGGTCAAGTGTAAGTTAACTCCATTCCTCCATGACTCAAAGCCACAAATTGAAAAGTATGCTAATCATATTGAATGGGTTGCAAACACATTGATTGATGATATTCAGGGAATGCAAACAGATAACGTGCAGGGAAAAAAGATGGATAGTACACAGGTGATTACAGTTGGAAAACAAGCAGAAGTGTCCAATAAAAGACCCAAAGAAGAAGAAGGCTATACTGCAGAAGCCTTTGCAAATAATAAATTTAAAATCATTTACAGAAAGAAAGCCAAAATGACAACTGCAGAGAAAGAAAAAGCTATAGAGATAGATGACAATGAATATCAAACAAACAATAATGGTCAACAAACAGATGATGAAGTGACATTGATTGTCAATGAAACACTTAAAGATATTCAGTAGGTTCAGGAATCAGCACAAAAATAGGATATAATAATGATAGAAAAAAAAAAACAGGTGTGGAATTTCCTTCCTCTTCTAAATTTGCAGAAGAAAGAGATTCAGACATCCAGAAAAATTTCAAGCAGATCAGAGAAAAGAATGAGGAAATTAAGAATGAAGTTTATTCTAAATTCCTTAAAGAAAAGCTAGGAAACAAAGATAGGTTCTTTACTACATTTGATTACTCCACCAACAAAATTCTCATGTCATTTCTAAAACCCATAGTTGATGATCCTAAGTCAATTGCTGATTATACAAAGACAGATGTAGAGGTGGAAACTGATACAATTCATGAATTAGATCAGATTGAGTTCCACAGAAGCACAACTGAAATGCTATATTCAAAGGTAGTCCACAAAACCATGAGTGCTACCATGCTTCAAAAGACTGTATCTAATCTACAAGCTCAAATGAAATTAAATAATGCATCTCTACATGCTAAGGATTTGAGGATCAAATCCTTAGAAGATTTGGTGATAGAAACTGGATTAGATACCTCCAATATTGAAGTTGCTAAGACATTGATAAGGCAAAAGAATAAAGATATTGCTGCCTTAAGAAAGCAACTTAAACTTCCACAGAGTGATCATCCTCAGGCAAAGGAGACCCTTCAACAACAAAAAGAAAAGGATGAGACTATGGAGCTAGTACTGAAAATGACAGCCCAAATCAAAGAAATGGAGAATCAGACAGAAACTTTGATGAAGGAAAATGAAACATTGAAAAGAGAAAATGAGATCTCCATTCCTACAGCCATTCCAACTGTCAGTACTACTGTTCCTTCTACATTGGCAGAACATTTAGCACCAGAAGGAGTATTGGCAACTGTAGTGTCAATAACATCTATAGATACCTCTTCCAATGGATCATCTACATCACAGGTACAACAAGAAATAGGTGAAACAACTGACATAGTAAAGGCCATGGAAGAGATGTCCCTAAAGAATAATGAGATTATCAATTTGAAAAGCACCATTCAAACTCTTGAAACATCAAATAGAAATTCATTGATTACATCTAAGGGACATGAACAAAGAGAAAACAGACTTCAAGAGCAGGTAAATATTTTGCAGCAATAGGTCAATCTCAGTGAACAAGTATCATACATCAAGAACTATCTTTAGAACAACATAATTCAAGGCATACATCTACAGTGGCCTTCAATCCAAATCATTTATGATCAGAAGGATCTACTTAAGGCAGCACAAGTAGAAATTCAGAAAACCAAAGAAGAACTGGCTAACAAACCTTCTCAAGCTTTGAAACTTATTACATTTTTAAACAGCAAAAACATAGAGGAGCTTGAAGGGCTGAAAATTCAGGATAGGTCTGAAAGCATACTACAAATCAAGAAAGTCCTAAACAAAAGGAATATGATGAACAATTTAGAGGAAAGATGTAAATACATGAACTTGTCAATCACAAATTTTTTGGCCAAATGCACTATACTAACACAAGCAGGCCTTCTAGACATTCATGCCTTAAATGAAAATTTAATGGTGCAAAAAGATTATGATAAGAAAATCAGGGCTCATGCCAAAGAGCAGGTCAGCAAACCTTTACCACAAGGATCCCCAAGTGGTAAAGTGGTTTTACAGTAATTTGAGAACTTATTTTTTCTACAAAATGAGATTAAACACATCTTCATTGTCAAGCCCAACTTTGCAAAGTACACAGAGGTAGACGAGAGCTACAGGGAATTGAAGAACATGAGAATTCTCAGTGCAGAAAAATGGAAGGAATTCACTGATTTGATATAAAGGTTTGCAAAAAGAGAAAAAAATTACATGAAAAGCAGAACATTACTGTTACCTAAAGGTAAAATCAGATTGAAAGTGTATCAGGTAAATGATCAGAGTCAAAGAGTATCAGTCAAAACAATTTTTACTGTGGGTTATTCCTCATTTTACAACAGTCAAGCAGTAAGAAAACAACGTAAAGAATATCAGAGTATAAAGTACAAGATGAAGAGTGTATTACAAGTTATCTTCCATAGATATTTTTCCAAATGCCAGCAAGCGTTTCCAGTAGCTACAACAAAGCAATAAGTTAATTTTAGTAAGATAATTAGTCCTATTTTTTCTTGATAAGAGGACAGCTTGTCAGTTTGTTATGCAGCTATCCCTCTTTCTATGTAATAATCTTTATTTTTTCCTAGAGATATTCACTTTGTATAATCAATTTGTATAAATACTTCACTCTTTGAAGTATTTTAGGTGGAATAAAATTTGTCAAGACTACTATAGACATTTTTGCTGAATATATTGGGAGTTTGTGTGAGTCGATTTGTAAAGCAGTGGACTGGAGCTAAGTCAAACAGACATCATAACTTAGGATTCTTGTGCTAATCAGATAAGTCAAGTATTTTCCTGTTTTCACTATTTATCTTTCTAAAATTTCCATACATACATTTACATGTTTTCTGTCTTTAATGATTGACTAGGAAAGTTTAAATAGGATTAGTGTCAAAAGCTCCCTGTTTTTTACTAGTTATTCATTGATATGTTTTCTGCTGATTTCCTGAAGAATCCTTAACTGCTCTTAGTCCCGTCTGATTCCTTTCTTTCATCTTCTTTTCTGTAACTTAAGGATCCTTCATTTCCCTTTTGTTCAGACCTTACCATTTCATCAAAAAGCCTATTTCCAAACCCTTTGAAGGTCATCTACCCTGCCCTTAGTACATTTTCTCTTTTGACCTCATTTCCCAGCTCTGCTTGCCAAGAAATTTGACTCCATAGCCCAATGTTCTGGTAGATCTCTCTGCGGTTTACCTTGAAGTACATTTTATTCCCACCAAAACATTCAAATCAAACCAATTTTCCAATTATAACTAGCCTAAAATCTTATAACAAAATCAAGCTAAATCTTGAGGAGAGATCCCTCTTCGGAATTTAGGAAGGCTAGATCCTGAATTTCAAAAGTAGGTTCTTGGTTCCCCCTAGTTTTCTTCAACTATAAATCCTCATCCCACAACCTGAGAATTACTAGGGTGATAACACCTTGTCCAAGGAATATCTCACCAACTTTTTCTCCACACCTCCTTGCCTATAAAATAGTGCATAAGCCCCAAATTCTTCATCTAAAATCTAGCTACAAGATCACTCTTGCACTCCTTGATGAGCCCCAATCAACCTATAAGAAACAAGTCATCCACATATAAGACAAGAATGAGAACCTCACAAGAGAAAGATCATACCACTCTGATACCATGGATATGAACCTAAACAAGAATTCTAAAAAATATAAATATATCCAAAAATACAAAGATGCGAAAGAAATGACACTTCATTTCATTAATATCAAAGAACTAGAATATTCTTACAAACATAATGGAAATAAAATATCTCGGCCAATGATAGCTTATCTCTAAGAAGGGATGTGGCAGCTACATGCCTCTCAACTATGTTACAATGAGGCTCAAGATAATTTTTATTTTTGAAAAACAAGGGAAAAAACTAAACAACAAAAACCCTAACCTTAGGAGATGGAACACTAAGAGTTTGTTCGCCCCATTGTGGTTGGTTGGGGAGCCAAATTCTCGGGGTCGTAACTTGGTCATATTATCTACATTTGAAGCGTATGATACCTAGTTGGAAATATATCTCTAAGTACTATAGGATTTGCTGCCTACAATTAAGGGCTTGCTGCAAACCTGAAAAAAAATGCCATTTAGGGGGTCATAACTGCTCTGAAATTTATGTTGTTAAGATAAATCCCCTCTGCTGACAAAGGCAATCTCTCTAGCCATATAGTGGGTCTAGCAACTTGAGATACCTTCTAAAGCAAAGCTTTCTTAGCTAATACTCAAAATGAGACAAGAAAGGGGATAGAAGTACCTTTTTCCTGATGTTATGTTTGAACTCATTGATGATGACCTTGATCCACGATCCTTTTAAGCTCGCTCCTTGCTATTGGTGGCGCATGAATACCTACTGATGATCAAGAGGCAACATCAAAATTAATCCAATACATAGTAATCATTAAACATTAGCTATCTAGCGGATCAATGAGTACCAATATATTTGCATAAAATATTAGACAAATATAGAAAGCAAGAATCAAATGTTTTATTAATGAATACAAAAGAGAGAGCTTACAACCTAGGCCTTGATGTCTGAGGCCTCCCTTTGGTGAAAATCCGAGTCCTTCACCAAAGCTCTAAATAATTCCTTCTCCTTAACAACTTAGGCATTATCAAAGTGAAAGAATGTAAATGGAATGAAAGTTCAGACCAACCTAACAATAACCAACCAGTAGAAAGGATTGGGACAAATTTATAGAAAGGGAGAAGAGGTTGGGAGCCCATGAATGGAGGAGGAAGGTCAAATTTCTAAGGGATAAAAACCCCATGGATGAGATCAACGATCTAAAATCAGAGAGCTTGACTCTATCACCACTGTTTAACAACCAACTCATCGCCTTGGAACTTCTAAAGGTCGAAGCTTCTCGTCCATTTGAGTAAATTCTACTAGAGAGGGATAAACATGGTTTTCCAAGAAATAAGGGCGTTGGAAGCGCTAATCCAAAATTGTCAATTTGAAATCAATGTGAGCATGAAACTAGGAAACATGCTGACACAGGAAACTAGGGTTTTGACCAAGTTCCTTCAATAATATTCCAAGGAATTTTTCTTTGAGTCTTCAGGGGATATCTTTACATATTTCTCCATGGTGGAAACATTGCATAGGGTCTATCATGGGGCACTTCAAGATCACAGATAGGAAGTGATCATGGTGATAAATTACTATGTAATAGATGCCCCCTAAAGCATGAAGGTAGAACGGGAAGTGATGGCTTAAATTATTTATGAACCAAGGCAAATAACTGAGACCAACACCAGGAAACCTTCCAAATCAAAAATATTACAATATATGACATCTATGGTAGGAATATTCCTAACCATTTAACTCTACACTAGGCATCAAATAATACATGAACCCATGGCATGGTCATAGCCACTCATCTAAAGAGATCATAGAAATGGATCCGTGGTATGGACGCAAACATCCGTATAGATAGTATCATGTATAAAATCATGAATACTCAATAACTTCCCGCAACCCAGATTAAAATGAGATGCAATCTGGGGTCTTCACCATGACCTCAATCAATCCAATGTAAGAATATAGCGATGTGAATATAGGTCTTGATTTCGAACATTGTAGAAACCACCTGATTATCAGCGAATGAGGAAAACCATTAACATGCACGAGAGAAACCACCAATAATGACGATGGCTCTCAAGGTACAACAACACAATCTACAAGTGTGAATAAATGTGTTGAAGTCAAACACTTTCAGAATCATTCAATCACAGGCCAATGATGTGAACCTGTCATCGAACATGAATAAATTTCCATTGATGAATGCAAGCTCCAAGGTACTAAAAAGAAGTTTCTAAACCACCTTCCTGGATAATGAATTGAAGTTGAAAGGAAGTGATTCATCGAAGGAGGGCCATAATGATTCCCACATCATTGACATGAAACAATAGATATCTCAAGATGATAGGAGTGATTCGGGATTATAATAGAGGAGGTCAGATAAGAAAATGATGTTTGACAAGAAGGAATTCTCATGAACATATTGGTGACACAGCTCCGGAGTGTGGAAACGTTTGAATCAAATGGGATAAGAGGTCATGGTGACAAAAATGGTGATCGAATAGGAGGAAAATGGATTTTTGAAACTGACGGAGGCAAAATGATGAATGAAGGATATCCCCAACCCGACATGAACTGTAGATGAGTGTCTTGTTCAAGAGCAACAAGCTACCCAAAATACACATAGGATGTTCTCTTTCAATTTTCCCTCGTTATTTCTAATGAGTACCTCGTTATTTTTTATAGCCAACGTGAAGAGGATAACATATGTTGAGCGTATCAGTTCATTCTTTGAATGAATCCATCCTAGTAATTTAAACGAGCCCTAGGAAGGAGGAACTCGGTCTCATCATGGTGAAAAGTCTTGCACCATTTAATCTTTAACGAGTCCAATGAAAGGGTAACTTGGTAAATTTTCATGTTTACGGAGTTTGAAAAGAAACGAAAAGAAAACTCCATCATGTCCCTTTTCATAAATCGTCTGTTCAATCCAAAAAGATAGAAAACAATACCAGAGAGAACCTCTTGACCATGTTCGATCAAGGTATTCATTTTTCGTAAATAGTGAATCTCAGACTGATAAAGGGGTAAACGTATACTGAGACTACATCAATTCATTTACTTTAACGAGTTCGAAATTACAAGTACTCGACAATATTTTCATTTTTCGAGAGTCAGAAAAGAGCTGAAAGTTGACTCCAAGGGGGTTCATTTTTCATTTATTTTTTACCGAGTCCAAAAAAGAGATAAAATAAAACTCTTTTGCATCAGAAATAATCACCCGTAGTGTAAGGGTCACCGTTCTTGCACCAAAAGGACAAACATCATTGATATCAGAAGAAAAATAATAAAATAATGGAAAAAATATTTTCAAAAATACATAAATAGACAAAAGTATATTCATTTTCCTTTCTATTTTGAGAAGTGATTATAATTCATTTTACCCATTTTCCCTCTAAGCAGGATTGGCGGTGCGACCGATCTGGACACCATCCGGCGATCCATCGGCGCCGAGCGAGATCTAACCCTTCTCTTCATTTTAATCCCATTATTTAAGTGTCTAGATTTAGGGGGTCGGAGAGATGGGGGTGGATTTCAAACTTCAAAAATCACACGCGACAGGCGTGGTTCTATTGATAAGAAGGGCGGGCAATAGCACTAGCCACGGTACGATTTTGAAATGAGAAATCCACCCATTTCCAATGGATTATTTCAAAAACTACGCTGACGAAAGCTCCTAAAATGTCATTTAAACATGTTTTGCAGATTATTTCAGCATAAATGGTCATCGAATGGAAAGAAAGAGGCCACGAGGTGGAAGACCACCAAGCACTCCAAGACAAAAATTGCGTAAATGCATTGCGTAATTGTGGATTACTAAAGTTCTTCCAAACATCAGTGAGAGCTCCATTGGAGCTACTTGATGTGATTGAATTTGTGGGATGTAAATGCGAGATATTCACATAATTGGAGACAAAAAATTGGAATTAGATTTCATGGATATCTATTTCATTACCGTACTTATCCGAGGAGAGGGGAGAGGATCAACTCTTCGGGCTGCTTTATGAGGTGAAATTGCCAATATTCTTATTCGGGGGGACATTGTCCTGGGGCAATAGGGGCCGAGAGTGGGAAGATAGATGTATCCTCTGTGGGATTATTCCATTGCACACAATCCTGTTGCATGACTCAAGTGGTTGGAGCCCAGGCGTTGCATGAGGCAACAAAATCCCAATTCCAGTACGCGATGGATTGTGTAGCCCCTATAGTATGTTCAACTGGTGTAAGGGGTTATTGGCTAACATGAAGAGCCAATTGACCAAGTTAAAAACAGGTCGATTGAAACAATTTGGGCACAAGTCCATCTTGGTTACCTTTTTCTTGGAGAGGGTACCTTTGTTTCAATATCAACGATTACAGATCCATGATTCAAACTTGAGGGACCCAAGGTTGATGAGGTGGTGCGAGATCATGCCTTGTCAGGGTGGGGGCCAACAGATGCATTTACCTACAACATTTTTCAACTGGTTGCATCGTCAACTCATTGTGGTTGAGGACTTTGCATATGCACTCATCAACTTCAGGGGAGATCCAGATATACCAATTCCGCTAGGCACACAGTGGACTGATGCAAGTAAAAATTGTTTTTTTACCATTTTTTACTTTTTGAATGTTTTTGTCATGTATTCTAAGAAGTAAACTTATGATGTTTTTACAGATATGGGTCCTTAGAAACCACCAGGTATGTCACCAATTGTGAGGAGGGTAGCCCACCCAATGGAGGATGTTCCTTACGAGGAGGGAGAAAACCCATTAGCCGAGTTAGAGTGGAACTTGGTAGGCTTTACAAGAGGCATCCCAGAGTATGCTACCTTTTATGACATTCGTGTTCGCTTTCAGAGACATATGGCTGGGGTTCCAGGAAGATTCTTTTGTCTACTCTGGCGAGTGATTCGAGCAGTCACCTGCTATCACGAGCACCATGTGGACAGATAACAAGCCTGTTTTTACATTTTTGTACTGAGGTAGGCTCAAAGAGCCATTTTTTGTCACATAACACATATTTTTTGAGATTTTTGATGTAACAAACTTGATAGACCCAATATAGATATAGATATAGATATCTATATCTATATCTATATATATATATATATATATATATATATATATATGCATGTTTCTACGGCTGCTTGTGTATCATAATGATGTGTTGATTTTTTACATGTTGCACTAATGTCTATCTAATACATGATTTGTTAATGTATCTGTTAATGTGTTTAAACATATTGGAATATGTTGACATGTAAAAAAATCAAGATGCCTTTCCAATAATCGAACACACAAATACATATGCAAAATTTGAGGATTTCACACATAATAATGGCCATTTAACTGTAACACAACGAGGTGTGAGTCTAATTTAACAACCAAATCTCTAATTATGAGATCAATAACATCCGATAATAGCTGGATAACTATAATATATTCGACAATATTGTTAGTTGTTCGACCCAAACAAATACCTTGTAAATTAATCAACTCGCCATTAGGGGTGAAGAGTGCCCATGCTGCCGAAGACAGGTTCTGTGTGTTACGGCAAGTGCCATTAGAAAAACTGACGTAATGATTCAATGACATCTGCAAACCAAGTGGAACACAAGGTGAGCAGAGGAACCATGTCTGCAAAGAAAAAAATCACACCAAAAATCCAATCAAAGCATACTAATGAATAAAACACTAATGTACAAAGTATCACACTCATGATTACGCGTAATATTTTTTCAAATAGAGCCCATTATAGGGTTCTTCCAATCAGTTGCCTTCATAATATGCTAGCTCATAGGATCCTCTTTCCAATACTCATTGAATGATATAGGGCCCGTGCCACATTAGCTCGATTTTCCCGACTGCCAATTTCTCGTGGGCTTGGTCGTAAAGCAGGACCAAGTCACCCTCAGAGAAAACGTGAGGATTCACAGATTTGTCATATTGAGCCTTAACTCATCTATTTTGTGCTTCAATAAATAAATCAACAAGTCTTCAAGTCTCATCGAGACGCTCAAGGTAAAGCAAGCATTTCTCTTCTAGCAAAGTACCAGGAAGTAGTTCGACAGCTAGCTTTAGAGAACGAATTTCACACTCGCTCAGGAGTTTGGCCTTTAGACCATACACCAATTGGAAAGGTGTGAATTTAGTGGTAGTCTTAGTGGAAGTTTGGTAAGCCCATAGAGCTAAGAAGAGCATCAGAGTCCAATCTCGTTTTTGTTTCCCAATGGTTCGTTGAAGCATGGTCACCAAAAATTTGTTAATAGCTTCAACCTGGCCATTGGCCTATGGATAATAAGGAGTGGAGCTATTGTGATGTAACCCCAACTAAGCAGTGAGATTTATCATCATATGATTTCGAAAATGACAGCCATGATCAATGGCAATCACTTTTGGGATACCGAACTAAGCTATGACATGATTAAACAGGAATTGCGTCACAGTTAGACCTTCATTATCGTATTCAGGCATCTCTTTTGCCCATTTAGTGAAATAATCGATAGAAACGATAATATAACCATGCCCCCTCGTCAAATGAGGGTTACAAGTCAAGAAATATATGCCCCATTTGCAAACAGTCTGACGGTCACAACTGTGTTCAAGGGTGAAGGTGGGGTGCACTCCTTCTAAGAGTTGATTTGGCAATCATGGCATTTTCGAAATGTAACAATGCAATATTTAAAGATAGATGGCCAAAAATATCCTGCGCGAATGATTTTTGGGGCGATAGCATAACCAGACATGTGACCACCACAGGCCCCGCAATGGCAGTCGTTCAGAACTTTCTCGGCTTCCTCGAGAGTTAAACATCGACATAGAACAGAGTCAACACCAGTGTGATACAAAGTGTCTCAAATGATACGGTAGGGTTGGGATTGGTAACAAATCCATTGTAGCTCAGAGTACGATAGATCTGGCCAAAAATTTTGGGTTTAGAGATAAATGATGATGTATCCATACCATGGATCAAGAGTACCGATGAGCAAGAGTGATTCATTTGGAATTGACTCTTCAAAAGGAGTGGGATCAACCACAGTGGGAAGATCACAAATCAACTCAGCAAAGACATGTTGGGTGTGGAGCCTGATTATCTTGTTTACTTTGTATCACAACATTGGACCCCTATACCTTAAAAGGGGTGGCAACTCCACCCGTAATTAATCCTTGCCGTGGGGGGTCCAGGGGGGGTGGCAGCACTTTTCAGAGCCCCCCCCCCTGGCAGGGGTTTTCGGGGTCAGCGCCCCTGAAGCTAAAAACAGATGTAAAATTGCCTTGTAAAAGTATAGTAATTTCTAGTCAATCTAGGCCGTTCATTAGGCAAATGATTTGATGGTAGAAGTTATGTTTAGATTAGGGTTTTTTTCCCTAAAAGGCAACCCCTCGCTTTTATGAGGGCATTGTATTACGGTTGTGCATGATATGTGTATTCTCGGAGCAAGAAACAGAGAGGGAGACTGTGAGAGAGAACAGAGGATATTACAGCGGATCTATTGTAGGTTTTGTCTCTTCATTTTTTTTTTGTTGGATAATAGAAAGGAAGGACTGGCTATTCGAGGTGGACGTAGCCCAAACTGGGTTAACCATGTATATTTGTGTCTCTCTGGTTTTATGTGTTTTGTGTGCTTTTATTTTCCGCATATTTTATGTGTTGCATTGCTCTGTAATATTTAATTTTCTAACAAGACAAGGGATTTCTTAGAATTAGCGGTAGTGAACTCTAAGTCAAACTCTTGAAGGATGACAATCCATTTCAAGTACTTTCCCCCAAGAAACTGATGAGTGATAATGTAAGTCATGGGGTTACAATCAGAAATCACCAAAGTTTTACGCAGGAGAATGTAATGATTAAAATGTTGAACAACATAGACAACAGCCAGCACAAGCTTCTCTACATGATCATAGTGGGTCTCAAAATGAAAAAGATTGCAGCTCAAGTAGTACACTACATGCTCTTTACCATCTTCATCATCCTAAACCAACATCATACCAATAGTGTTGTTTGTGGCAGCCAAATACATGAAGTAGTCGCGGTGATAGTTGGGAGGATGCAGTAGAGGAGCACTGATGAGGGCTCATTTCAAAGCATCGAAAGACCTTTGGGAAATTTTATCCCAAACGATGGGATTCCATTTTTCAATAAGTGAGTAAAACCTTTGGAAAGCTCAACGTAATTCAGTACAAAGCGATAAAATAAATCAGCTTTCCCTTGCAAGCTTTGCAATTGATGAATAGAAGAGGGAGGAGGAAAATTGATGATTGCCTCTAATTTAAGAGGATTGATTTGAAAGACTTCTTTGGACACCATGAAACCCAAGAGTCGACCAGATTCGACGTAGAAGACACACTTACAATGGTTCAACCTGATATTATAGTGTCGACATCAAAGAAAGATGGCACTGAGGTGTTTCGGGTGATCTCGACATTTTGTGGAATGAGCAGGAAGGTCATCGAGGTATGGTTGAACTATGTGCTTGATGTCATGAAAATAATATGACATAGCTAGCTAGAAGGTAAGCCAAAATGGATATTTTTGTAGGCAAAGGTTCCCCATGGACAGATAAAAGTAGTTTTGTGCTACTCAGTTGGAGCAATGTTGATCTGGTTATAGCCAGAAAAACCATCCATAAAGGAACAAATCTCCCTCCCGGCACACTCCTCAATGATTTGATCGATAAAGGGAGTGGGGTAATTATCTTTAGGACATGCACAATTGATATCACAGTAATAAAAACAAACTCGGATGGTCCCTTGTTTCTTAGTAACAAGAACAATATCGGAGACCTAATTTGTCAATGGTATGGGATAAATAAAACCGGCCTTGAGGAGTTTTTCAACTTCAGCCTTTATGGTAGCATCGATTCTTGGATGCACAGGACAAAGCCATTGGCGAACAAGTTTCGAGTCCGGATAGGTAGGGATTTCATGCACGAGTAAAAACAGGTTTCAAGTCCGGATAGGTAGGGATTTCATGCACGAAAATACTCGAATCAATGCCAGACATCTCTTCGTATGACCACGCGAATACATCATGGAATTCCTGGAAAAGCTCGGTGTAGATCTTGATCTTGTTAGGAAAAAAAAATGGACCAATGTGAACATTCTCGATGATCCTTGGTTTGAAAAAGATGTCGATAGGAATGGTTGGAGTAATATTTCCCATGTACCCTTCAGATAGCACTTCATGAACCAACATGGGATTCTGAAATGGGCTAGTCGGTACAGATGAAGCATGGGATTATAGACAGGCAAGGATTTCACCTGGGTTTAGGAGGAATGAGAAACGATGATGTCCATCACTACATGGGGTTTCTTCAAGACACATAACCTCCACGATAATTTTGTCGGTGGGGAAGTCTCATTGAAGGGATCAATGATATTGCCCAAATCAGGGATAATGCACATAAGTGTCTATAGAATAAACCAATCTGTTACACCATTTTTTGGTCATCTAACCTGTTATTATTATATGGACCTAAGTACACCATGTAAGACCAATTTTACCCTAAGTAAAATTGCTTTCACTATGAAAAATAACTTATTAAACCACATTTATTAAGTTGTTTATGGTCTAAACAGGAAACCCAATGAGGAAATATTAAATAAATCCACATTTGTTTGATTTTCCTCAAGGAATAATTAGTTAAACAACAGTTTAATTAATATTCCTAGTCATATTTAACCCAAAACATGAATGTTTAATTAGATAAATTATTATTTATCTTATTATTTTCTAGGAATAATTATTTAAACCTTATTTAAATAATATTCCTTGTTAAATTTGACTAAATCACTCATAAATAATTGAATAAATCATTATTTATTTGATTATTACTCAATATATGAAATAATAATCATTTATTTATTTATTATTTACAAATAAAGGGATTTGACCCAAGTCAAATTCTTTTTCCCTCCAACAAATATAATAAAATATTCCATAAAAGTTGGATCTAGATTTGGTTAATAATATTTTAATTATGCACCAATATCTAGACTAACTCAATATTTTGTTATAAATAGAATGCTTTTTCCATTCACTCACTACCTTTTGTTGGCTAAAGATCACTCTGGATTTATACTTTTGGTCTGACTTTGATCCACCATCATTGTCATATTTTGCTACCATCGTTGTCATATTTTGCTACCATTTTTGTTTCTTGTGAGCTCCCTTTGAGTTCCATTTTTTTCTGGGTTTTCTACACCATCAAGAGAGAGGTATTTTAGATCTGAAGTGTTGATGACTTACAAGAACCCATCCCATTGAGGAGGACTGGTAACATCCTTCTATGTTCTCCTCCCAGGTGTCATAAATACAAAAATTCTTTAAAACATTCTTGTCTTATCTATTGGATGCATGGAGCAACTCTTGCTTTTATTTACTGCTTAATGTCTTTTAATGCATAGATCTAGATTTTGCAGCATTTATCTTGGTCAACTAATTGTAGATCTAAAGATATTAACATTCATCTTTGCTGTTAGGGTTGTTTGTTATGCACGGCTAAAGTGAGCCTTTTTCGTACACTTGCGATTAAGATTCATACTAACAACTGGCGACTCCACAAGGGTTTACGATTATGACCTCTGTCGTTTTTCATATCCTTGCATATCCAGCTGCTTCAAACCCTAGGATTTCTCTTCAGCTTCTTTTTTTGCTTTTCTTGATGTTGTTTTTAACTTGTAAAACCCTAAAACATTGAAAATTCTAACTTTTGTGTGTTTTCGGACATATTGTGCAGGTGACAGGCATCAACCGCAGCTGAGATGAAATTTTTTTCTAAAACCTGCTCCCGAGAGTGTCGAAAGTGCAGGTCACACTTTTTGGGCCAAAACCTGCTACCTGAACCTCCAGGGCACAGAAAACAGGCCAAAACCTGCGACCTCTGCAGAAAACAGGTCAGAAACTATGACCTGGACTTTTTGTGGTTATTTTTCTGAGATTTTTCTGGGTTTGTCTAGGCCTCTGTTCAGGGTTTTATGATCTCTATCTCCACCTGTTTTGGACCTATAATTTTTTATGTTTTACTCAACAAAGTGGGAACCTAGCCCTCTAGGGCTTCAATACCCTCCACCTTTTGTGGAAGAGTTTTAGTTGCTGCAAGTTGTCTGAAATTTCAGAGTGTTCAGCCATTTTTCAGATCTGATCCCTTACCTTCATATCCACTTCAGATTGGTTATTTATCCATCCAAAACACATCCTTTTAGTTTTGTTTGGGTTTTCCTCTAGGGTCCCCTCTACTTACCTCCAGGTTATAGCCTTTCGCCAACTCATTTACAACAATTTTTCCTCTTATTTTTTGATGTTTTTCTGCACCTATTTCCAGCAAATCTGACCTTTAGATATCTGTCCCTCCTGACCTTAGATCTATTGGCTATTTTTGTGTGTTTTGAATAGATTTTTTCCCACCTACAGACTAGTTTTTTAGAGGCCTGCCTCCTTGGGTTTATATTACTGCATAATTAGTTGTTTATTTTCTATTATTTCAGTTTCATATATTATTATCTGCGGGTTTATTTACAGTTTTACATCACACTTTTTAGTTTTCTCTATAAACGTCTGGGTTTAAAAATTAAAATTTACACACTTAACACACACACCCTAATTGAAGAAGAGCTTGGTTAACACTGCCAAGCAAATACATTAAACATTGAAATTAATTGATCCTGCACCTCTCTGCTCTTGTTTCGACAATGTAATCAGTTGATCCTACACCTCTTCGCCCTTGTTGGACTCTCTTCCCTTTTTGCCATGTTTTTGCCTTCACCCTTGTGCCACCAAGGCATTTACCCCAGAGACTTCTTGGCCTTCATCCTCAGTTTTTGGTAGGGAGACTTACTCCTCCGTGTAGGATTCGAGTTAGTCCTCCACCGAGTCCGCACTCTGACTCCTCTTCTGGTTCATTGGGTTCCCCTTCTAGTTCTACCCCCGGTTCTCCCCCTGTCACCTTCACCATGTCTGGTTCAGGACCTAACGCTGGTGTTAGCCCCGGCCCTAATGCTGGGAATACTACTAGTGGGACTGCAACAGGAACTACCCCGGTTGCTCCCTTGCTCCCCTATATGGCAGGCCTCAGTCTTCCCGATTTTAACTAGTTGATCAATGACCTCATACACCATGACGCCAATTGGCCTACTATGCCAACCAAGCTCCCTTCTGACATCCCCAAGTTTGAAGGTCTTACAGGAGAATATCCTACAAATCATGTTTGATCTTTCCACATGTGGTGTTCGTCTAACTCCATTACCGATGACTATGTTTGTCTTCAGTTGTTCTAATGTACACTTTCTGGCAAATCTTCTAAGTGGTATGTTGATCAAGCCTCATCCTCTCATACCACCTTTGCGACTCTTGCCTGGGCTTTTCTGTCTTATTTCCAGCTTCCCCTTCGTTACGAAACCGGTACTGAACTTTTGACTTCTTTCCTTCAATCATCTGCGACCCGCCTATCTAATCATGTCTAGGAATGGTGGAGAAGAAAGAGCCTATGTCAAGCCCCTATCTTCGAAGACCGTGTCTACATGGATTGGTTCCTTAGATCTCTTTTTCCTGCTATAGGCAAATATTTCGCATCACATTTCCCTCAAACCGAAGAAGCTGCTCTCCAAATCGCGTTAAAATATGACCTAATCTACGCTCAATCAGGTTAATTTTATATTGTTCTACCTTATCTTCCTAGACCCGGTGGTGCCAACACACCAGGGGCATCTCATGCTGTTGACGATATCATTGGAGTTCTCTCTCATCCATACGTTCAACCTCTGAGGGGCTATGGTTTCCCTCAGGGGGGGGGCCAACACCTCTTGCACTTTTCCCCCTCTGAGTAGCATGTATACAGGATATGGCATGCCTCCTCCTTTTGCCCAACCTCCTATTTACCACAATGTTACACAACCTCCTTATTATCCGTACCCATAGCCTAGTGCTCCAGCTCCTCAAGCATTAGCACCCCTGCCTCTCTTTCCTTCTCAACCCCCGCAACAGCAGCCATCGCCCCCTTAGGGGCAGGTGTATGCATAGCAGGGCACGACTAATCCTCCTACTTCCAAAAAGAAGAGGAAAGGCACTCAAAATCAATCTGCCCTTGATAATCCTGGACCCAATCCTCAGAATAATGCACCTAACATTGCTAACCAACAACATGGCACTCAGCCCAAGCAGGACAGGCATGTTCGCACGAACAAGCCTTGTTCTTGTTGTGGTGTTTATGGTCATTTCACGCATGATTGTCCTCTTTTACCATAGATGCGATAGATGTGGGAGACTCAAGAAACATTGCGAGGATAGCAAGCCTCCCCTTCTGCCCCTCCCAATGTTGCACCTAGTCAGCCGATTGTGTTTACTAATCCTTTCCCTCAGCAAGGATTCGTGGCCACCCAACCACCTGAAGGTCAGGCAGCCACTCAACCTCCTCCATATGGTACCTCCAATTACCAGATTCTCATGATGAATTCTGACCAACCTATAACCGTAGACCTCAACCTTTAGACTCGGTCCCGTCAATACAACAAGCCTCCCGCTACGTCTGTCCCCGAGCCCCCTTCTTCAGGTTCTACGAAGCCTCTTTTGACACCTAATGGTCCTTTGTAGATCCCTCAGCCTAAGGCATAGGTTCATACCAAGATCCCTAAGGGACCATTACGCAGAAATGCTGCTTCTGGAAAAGTTTCCCATTCGTATAGCATAGTAGATGATTTGGCACAGTCTCCTACTGCCATCTCAATGCTGGAACTCCTCCAGTTGTGTCCTTCGCAACGAAAATATCTACTATCTGCCATGGGCATTGTAGATCCTTCAAATGATCGATTTATCATCTTCGATGTTTACTGGTCAGAACATCCTCCTCTTCCTGCTTCCATCGCCTTCCAAATCCCAGTCACATTAGGGGAATTTTGAGCTCTAAAATGGGCCTCCTAAGAAAAATGTACAATCAAAATTCACTTTATGAGAACCAACCACATTTTAGGGGATGACATCATCCATAATGGTTGAGGTGGCATTGCTTGAGTTAAAGGTAGTTACTTGTCACATTCTTAATGGTGGATAAAAACTCATGGTTAACCATGGTAGTGCTCTAAGTACTTTTAAAGTCATAAAGTAAAGTACTAATAATAAATGTCATTTCACAATTTTTGAATAAAATATTATTTTTGTCATTTCATATTTTTTGAAAGAAACAATGCATATCCCTAAACAATCTTCATGTATTTACACACTTTTCAATAAATATTATATTTGTATATTTTCAAATATTTATTTATAAATCAAATCAATTCATTATGTAATATAAAATTCATACATAAAACAATATATTATATTATATTATATTTATATAGTATATTAATTACATGTTATTATATAATTTAAACAATATAAATTTTAATTAATAGTATATTCTATAATTAAGAATTTATGAATTTATATTTATATTTTATTTGAAGTTATTTAAGTACAAAGGACAAATTCATTAGTTGTGCAATAATAATGACTTTTTCTTGAAAATCTCATTCTTATTTATAGTCACATTAATACAAATTTTTTATTATTTTTATTTTGGTACAATTTTTTAATTTAATTTAATCATGGTTACATGGATTTTGGTGCAAAAATTGAATTGCAAATTCATAAATATATTTTATTGGTTTAGCTATTATTTTATTATTTCCTTAGGAGGCTCATTTTAGAGCTCAAAATTCCCCTAATGAGATCCGAAATGCCAACATTTCTCGTTGTATCATTGATGAGGGGGCATCCACCTATGTGAAGTCCGCTTCAGTTTGGAAGCAACTCAGATCACCTGAGTTGGCCCCTTCCATGATCACTTTCCGAGCGTGGGATGGCCACGCCTCCTAGCCCATTGGCCTATTCCGCAATTGTCCTATTACTCTTGCGGGCAAGACTATTTGCGTTGACGTAGAAGTCATTGACGCCCCCTTAGATTAAAACATTCTATTGGATCATAGCTACACCTATGCGATGTTTGTTGTACCATCTATGGTTCACCGCAAGATGTCCTTTCCCCATAATGGAAAGATAGTCACCATCAACCAGTTGACATATTACGAATCGAAGTCTCAGACCTCCCTTGAGTCCATCATATCGTCAGTGGCCAATAAGCAAACCATTGATCCCTTGACCAATTTCTCACCCGGAGTCAACAAACACTCCTCTTTGCTTGGTACATTCCCTGGTCGTCCTCCTCCTGTCTCTGATCCAAGCTCATCGAATGTTTGCATGATGCAGTCATCTCGGGCTTCCCTCAAGCGGCCCACTTTGGTTAGTCAGCAGCCTCGCCCTCCGCAGCCTACTCCTAGCCCTTCGATTCAGCCTTCTGGACCCCCTCCTCCTAACCCTTCACCTACAACTGGTATCCATGAGCCTCTCTACCCTCCTAGAATGGTTCCTCCAGGCCTTAACCATCTCAGAGTTGTCCCGCCTGCCCATTACCCCTCTGGTCAGATACCATTCCTAGCTCCCCCTCTTGGAGTGTTATCGGTACCTGTCATGGCTACCCTATCTCTTCCTAACCTGACCCTGGGGATTCCTATCTAGTACCTCGATCCCCCAGCCTCTACCCCGCTTGGTCAACCAAAACCTTATCTTTCTTTGACCCCGGTTCAACTGGTCCCTATGACTTCTTCCACTACTACAGGGCCTCAACCACCTCAACAAGATCCTTCTCCTGTTGCGACAACTTTAGGTAAAAAGGAAAAAGCTCGCAACAGGGCATCAAAAGACAAGGTTGCCCCGACTGACCCTGCTCCTCCTCCACCTCCAAAGCCTTGTGCTTTATGTGATGTCGTCAGTCATGCCACCCATACCTATCCTGAGTTGCCCCATATCAAGCCCATGGTTAATGTTGTGTTCCCTGAGTCCACAGTCCTTGAAGCCTCTGTTTCCTCCTCGACTGCAGCCAAGAACCCTAATACTATTCACACCAACCAACCTTGTGCTTTGTGTGATCTCCATGGCCATTATTCTCACCATTTTCCCCGCCTTACACATTACCGCACCTCTTTAGAGGTATTTCAGGAGTACTAGGTTGAACAGAACTAATTCGCTTCTCACGTCCTTGTGCAGTATGTTGTAGGCTAGCTTGAGGATTTACCTGCTCCCATTGACATTCCCCCTCCTGATGTCTAGATGACAGAGCCTACGGCCACCATCCTCTACCTATCATCATCTATGAGACCCTCGGTGGAAACTCCCTTTGAGACTTCCCCTTCTATTTCGCTCGACCACCCTTCAGCGATCACCCTGGGCTCAACATCGATGGATCCCTTATCTGCTTATTCTTCCGTCATCCCCCATGATGATGCGCATGTGAACCTTTCTTCTCATGATGATGAGTCAGGTAGCTTCACCACGTCATGTGGCCTCCCTTCCTCCAGTCACTCCATCTTCTATTGTGATGATGACATCATGGAAGCCTTGTCCACCCTTGACTTCATCTTTCCCGCCCATAAGCGGGATGGCACCATTCGTGTCTATGGTGACTTTCGCGGCCTGAGCACAAGCTACACCTCCGGTAGCTCCCACACACCACCTAACCGTCGGCGTGTGAGTAGTAGACATCCTACCCAGATCACTCCCTTTCGCAGTGTTAGTTCCATTTCTACTTTGTGCTCAAGTTGCTAGCATTGTTTATCATCCTCCCATCTATTGTCTTGTGGCACCTTTCAGATGGACCTCTCGTCCACACCTTATATCAGTTATGCCGATGGTGCAAGTCGCTACTCCCGAAATCTAGCCTCGGTAGGTTGGACCATTTTTACCCCCTTACATTCGCTTGTTCTCTCGAACGGTGTATGCATTGGTACTGCCACCAATAATCAGGCCGAATATGATGCAGTGCAAGGTTTATTAGCCGTTTCCCTATCCCATCGCATCCTCCGCCTTCATGTTCATTTAGATTCCCTTCTTCTTGTCATGCAATTGAATGGTGTATATCGTGTGCATAATCCTATCCTTTTTAGAAGATATCTACGAGTGAAGCTTTTGATGCATGAATTTGATATCATTACATTCAGTCATGTACCTAGAGCACAAAATCACTATGTAGATAGCATTGCAAACAATATTCTAGATTGGCATTTATCACATGCATTTAACACAAGACAATAACATAAAACCATCAAAACGATGCATATCCATAATATGTGTCGTATAAAATGTTTTCAAGTCCATTAACTCTGATACATATGACATGCCCATGGCATGTTACAAAAACTCAAAACTGGGGGCACCACCTGCCCCTACACACTAATCACTATCTGGAGGATCTTGAGCCAATGGCTCTGCTCTTGCAGCTCGTAGATCGTGCATCCCCTGTCCAGCCATCGTCATGCGCCACATGACCCCTCACCACTCCGAGGGTAGACCAATACATGGCTCTATGTACTGGTCATCCAAGTCTTGCCAGTCGCGCTCTAAAACACCAGTCAGAAGCCTCTCACTTCTACGATGGATGTCCTCCAGGAGGGCTGCTGCATCCTCATTTTGTAGTTCTCTCGATCCACTATGTCCTCCAGCTCCTGATACTGCAGGTCGTCCCATATACCCGGCTGGTTTTACCGGTGCTGTATCTACATACCAAAAGTGAGCGAATCAATACCATATACAATATTTTAAAACTTTACAATGCACATAAAATATTAGCAATTTGTCACTTACCATCAGGCCCCCATACTCGACCAGGCGGCAGTGGAAAATTTGGGTCCCCACGATAACTCATCCCACTATAGGGATAAGCATCTATGTAAAATGGCATCTGATCCCATTGAGCAAATAACTCAGGTTGGAACACTCGTCTGACCGCCCCACCTCCTCCTCTGCACAGTATTCGCCCTCATCAGTGCATCCTGGGCTCCCTATGGCCCCCATCCTATAGTTGTATGTGAGGTCGAAGTGTCAGGATCTTCTCGAAGAAGAGTGAGCACAAAATTGTACCATATGCATAGTCATGGTTCACTTGTCGCTTGCATAGCGACAAATGTCGTTTCAACGACGACAGCATCATCTGGACCCACCCATAGTAGGTCCCACTCAACATACTCTCCACAAGCATCATCTGCCCTCCAGTGATGTGGTGGAGTGCCTGGTTGCCTAGGATCCATAGCATCGTTGTGGCCACAGCATGAGTCTCTAACCTCTCTAGATTCCCAATGGGTATCCATGTCCTTTTGACATGGAGACCTGGTCGACAATGGTGCTATACAAACTCCATGATGTTCCACCCTCGCAGTAACACTGGCTGAGTATTCTCGACCATCCCAAGTGGTGGGAAACCAATCAGAAAATATATATCTTGGACCACCAACTCAATCCGATACCCCTGCACTATAAATACCTCATGGTCTAAATCCCAATAGCTGACAATCCAGGCCAACAAGGGCTCTCCAACTCTCATCAATGGGTTCTCTACAAACTTCAAAACCCCAAACCTGGCCAATGCACTGTGGACACCTTGATCCTCTCATATCTCCGACCATAATGTGCCCAAGTCTCTCTCTCTCCATTTGATCCATAATTCTACCATATCTACACAAAAACCATCATATTTGTCAGTGTACAGATAGGAAAGACTATATCCAAACATAAAAACCCAGTTCTCAGCCAAAAAACAGCACAGAAAAACCCCTCTCTAACAGGTCGCACTTTTCAGGTCCAATCTTGGGATAGGTCATAGTTTTCTGCCCAAAACCCGCTACCCAGGACGCAATATTTGCCCCAAAAAGAGCAACCCAACCGTGAAGAGGAGCAGGGGTCTGTTCCTAAGCCCTGGGGACCTAAACTGAACTTTCAATCCACTGAAATGAAAGAGTAGGGTTAGGCCTCTTACCTGCAATTGACGGATCTTGATTCCAGCTGTCGGTTTGTCTGCTATGATCGCCGCAAGATTTAGGGCCTTCTCTCCTCTCTACATTCACCACAAATCCACTTGAAAATGAGTGAATTTGGAGGGAAAATGCCTTATTAAAAGAGAAACCCCTAATTTTTCTTTCGCCGGCTATGGCCAAACCGTAGCTCAGTTTGACAAACCATTTGTACTGTTGGAAAGCTCTCACCGAACCCTCAAATGGATATCTGTTAGTTTTTCATGTTTTGATACTTCACCATGACACATTTTTTCCAAGAAGGGTCACTTCACCACTCCTAAAAATTGAATTTATTCACTTGCAACACTTGTACTTGGGGCACCACTTTGCCTCCATACTTGTCCTTGCTCATGTCGATTTTCATCATGAGTAGCCATCATGTACTCATGTTTTTATGGTCCCCATTTGGACCTTTTCTATGTGGCGACATCATCGATTCACCCTTGTTTAGAGCATCCGATTTGAGTCATCATAACGTCTGGAGTCTATCTCGAGTTCCTTTGTATTCTTCTATATTCCTCCACACTTCATTGTGGTTCCTCTCTTGTGTCACACATTATGGCCTTGATCCCTCTTGTCCCCTATCATATGATATTGTGTCGGTCATTGCCGAGTCCTTCCATGCCCTTTGTGCTCTATGAGAGAAGTCGTCCATACGCTACTCAATACCCCCATTTCATCATCATCCCTAGTGTCGGATTGTAGGTCCTCTACTATTTTCTCTCGTGCCTTAGTTGAGGATCCCTTATTGCCTCACACCCATGGCAGAACCTCCTTATGTCGATATCGGATCATTCTCGTTACAGGAAGATAGGTCTCGAGGGCGGTGTACCTTGGTTCCCGACTTCCTCTTGTTCGGTGCTGCGGATCGACGAAAGGGACTCCTTGTGCCCTTTGACTTGATTGTTTCCTCGACTCCGGCTCCTTCCCGGCCATGATCGGGGTCCGTATGCTGATGGTTCGGTGACACGGTAGATGATACCGGCGATTCTCGAGTGTGTGTGAGATGTTTCGGCCCTACGCTGGGGGTGGCCCTATAAGTAGCCCCCCACATGCACGTATGACCTCTTCTCGTATTCTGACCTTTGATGCGACTCCATATGTTTTATGATGTCGGCCTTGCGAGCGCACTTTTTTGTTATCTATCGGTCATATTTTCGAGCCCTTTCATTTACGGGGGGGAATTTTTGTTGTATTTGTATCTCATGTACTCGAATGTGTGTATAATTCCTAGCTATTATCCTAGGCACGATGTGTATGTGGGATTCATTATCATATTTTTACAGCTCATGTTTATGCCAACATGTACTATATTTTCGGTCACTTGTTTACTAGATGCATTATTTTTGTACTTTGTCTCGATAGGCATAGGTATGCCTCCCTGAGGAAATATTAAATAAATCCACATTTGTTTGATTTTCCTCAAGGAATAATTAGCTAAAAAGAATTTTAATTAATATTCATGGTCATATTTAACCCAAAACATGAAAATTAATTAGATAAATTATTATTTATCTTATTATTTTCTAGGAATAATTATTTAAACTTTATTTAAATAATATTTCTTGTTAAATTTGACTAAATCATTCATAAATAATTAAATAAATAATTATTTATTTGATTATTACTCAACCACATCCTTAAAATAATAAATAAATCATTTATTTATTTATTATTTACAAATAAAGAGATTTGACCCAAGTCAATTCTTTTTCCCTCAAACAAATATAATAAAATATTCCATAAAATTTGGATCTAGAATTGGTTAATAATATTTTAATTATGCACCAATATCTATACTAACTCAATATCTTGTTATAAATAGAATGGTTTTCCATTCACTCACTACCATTTGTTGGCTAAAGATCACTACGGATCTATACTTTTAGTCCCCGACTTTGATCCACAATCATTGTCATATTTTTCTATATTTTTTTTCTTGTGAGCTCCCTTTAGGTTCCATTTTTATGCAGGTTTTACTGCACCATCAAAGAGAGAGAGATTTTAGATCTAAAGAAGTGAGGACTTACAAGAACCCATCCCATTGAGAAGACAGTAACATCCTTCTATGTTTTCCTCCCGGTGCCATTAATACAAAATTCATTCAACATATTCTTGTCTTGTCTATTGGATGCATGGAGCAACACTTGTTTTTATTCTTGCTTAATGTATTTTGGTGCATAGATCTAAATTTTCTTAGGTGTTTGTCTTGGTCACCTAATTACGGATCTAAAGATATTGGCATTCATCTTTGATGTTAGGAGCATTTGTTATGCACCAGTAAAGTGGTGTTTTTCGCACTTAACGATTAAGATTCATACTAATAGTTTGGTCCTAAAAAAAGAACAATATGTCAAATATCGAATTCTTTGGTTGTCATTAATATGGGCACTACAAGAGAGATTGTACTAATCTCAATAAGGAAAACAAAAAAAGAGGAAAGGGATGAATCCCATGTCAACATGAAAAAGAAGTGGGAGAAGGGCTGAAAAGAAGAAACAAAGAATGAGGAAGTTAAAGATCACCTGTATGACTAAGACAATATCTCCCACAAGTTATTTTAAGTTTTCAATATCTATCATGGTAGGAAAAATTATAAACATGATAGGATGTGTTAGTGCAAGGAATCACTCCTTGAGCGCATAAGGAGTAAGCCTTACACATCATAGTTCATTCAAATTTTAAAGGGTTGTTTGAGTGGTGGGATGGTTTCTCAAATATTTTGAAATGATTATTTTAGATTCTTTAAAACTTTCATGCATTTGGAAAGTTGTGGCAAGTATAAATTGCATGGGTAAATGGTAGTATATGGAGCGAGTATATGAATGGAAGAACATGGATATTTGGTACCTATTCTAGGAAATATTCCTATCCCAAATTAGTTACAGCTATGATAGGTATTTTACACAAAGTCTATTTATGCAAAGTAAACAACATTCATAAAATAGTTATAATATTGTAAGTATTCTGATCCTTTATGAAATATTCATGACATGTTGTATAACACACATATAATTTGCAAAAAACTAAGCGGGATAATTTATTGTTAAATCCTTTAACAATTCCTCACATATACCTTACTAATTATTGCAATTCATATTTTAGAAGAAATTAACAAATAAAGGAGACACACCACACATTGAATGTTCCTTGAAACACAAAAATCCTCTAGCATGAAATAAAAAAGGGTTTTTATCATATTCATTCTTCGGGTAGACCAACATTCAACTTGGAAATGGTATTTGAAAATGGTATATGTAATAGAGGCACCAACTCCATCTCTTCTACAATTAAGAAACATTACTCCTAACATTACATATGTTTCAAAATACATTACAACCATATCCCATCGAAATCTAACAAAAAGGACAAATGTAGAGAAGAAAAAAGAGAAGAAATGCGGGCTAAAATGTTGGAGTGTGTTGTCATGCTTTCCCTTTTATGTTGATTTGTCTCGGTGTGTCTTTGGTCTTTAAATAAACATGTATTTCCATTTAATGAGACCTCCAACAACCTCATAACCACCACCTTTCACCATCACTTGTTATATCCATTTGGTTATGGATTCTTATCCTTCCTTGGCCTCGAAAAATTTGTTGACAAGTGTCAAAATTAGTTAAACGTATTGTCATCAATAAAATTTTGTCATAACTGATGATGGCTAAAAACAAATCTTTTAGTCTTCAACGAGCAATTTTAAGAAAAATTGTTAGTATGGCCTTGTGTACATTGGACAAAGATCCCCTTTCCTCTGATAATCACTCATTCAAGAATCCTTCAAAATCATGTTGTTTCAAAAGAGAAGCTATTTTCTAAGGCCCCATTTCCATCATTGCATTTCCCCATCTCATCTTCATAAATTTTCCCATTTCACCCATTTTACATATTTTTACTCTGTCTCTTGTCAGATTTTTCCCCTAAAAAACCCCTTTTTCTCTTTCATCTGCCCTCATTTCTCCTAGAAACCTCACTGGCCTAAAAATCGCCCTTTTATATATAGGCTTTAAGCCTTCCGATCCTTTTTCTTCATATGACAAAACTGTAAAAAACATGGGCTAAAGCCGCGGCCCCCTTCTGTGGCCCTTGGGTCCCCTTCCTCTCCTCCACTAGACCATATTCCCCACCTTTCTCCAAAATTCTTCTCCCTTTGTAAAAACCTTACCTCAACTAATGGCACCCCAGTGCATCTTAACGGGTGATTTGGGAGATACGACGGCCATCGACTCTACGCACTAATCCCCCCGGCCTCTTGTCTCTCTTGCTCTTGGTTCCTATTTCTTCCGCGGGACCACACCTTCCCCAACACCTTAGCCCCCTTCCTTCATTTTTCACTTCTTCGCATTATGTTTTCCCAATGGCAGAGATATACATCGTTGATCGTGTTGATCGGACGATCCTCGCCTTTTCCCCTATCATTTTACAGAGCTTTGTGCTCCCCGAGCAAAATTGAGGACGTCACCTTGGCCCCACCACTGTGTTTCCTCAACCCATCTTATCTCCCTTCGCTCATCCACAATAGTAGATCTTCGTGACCCAAATATCTAATGGCCCCAAATCTCTTTCACACTACGTCGCACAAGTCTCCCCAACATGCAACTTCCGCGCGAAGCGAAGTAGTTTTACGAGAAGCTACGTGTCGAAACGATAGACCATATCATACATTTCAAAATGCCCAAAATGGCTAAGCACTTACAAATCACGAAAACCATACCGGATTTCACAAAAACATTTTCACCATTTCACGCCTAATTCAAATATTTATCCATTTCTTCATATTTACGCCATGAAAATCCTCCTTGCATACTCCCCCATTCTCCCGTGCTCCATAACATCACAGGAGCCTGCGGCCCAGCGATCCCGAAGCCTCAGCGCGAGGTTTTTATAATATGTTTTCTGTTGTTAGGAGGTTTTAATGGCGGTTAAAAACGATAGGTTGTCCCACGACCCAAGACATAGTGGCAAAGCCCGGGGATGACAATCCTCGGGGAAAAATCATGCGAGAGAAAGGACCCGGGGTTTGAGTTCAAGGTTTTATCGGTGCCTCATGAACAACGATCGTGTGTCGAAGCCCTCCCGAGTGCATGGAGGAAGCCACGTACAAAAGAAAACACGGAAAACGGTGAATATTAAAGATTAAGGAATAAAGCAAGAAGAACGAGGACTTAACCAATGATTTACGAGGATAAATCATGATTGAAGACAATGATCAAATCGTACGATCGAGCGAAAGGGCAAAAAAACCCCGAAGATGATTAATGAAAGCCTTAAAGCTATATCAAAAGCCTAAATCGGTGTTTAAAGCAACAAATCATGACGGATCGGAAAAATATGCCTTCAAATGCCATATCATTGAAGAAATTAATCCCCGAACGATACTGCCGGCTTATTTGCCTCAAAAGAATACAAATTGAATGCACGATCAGAGATATTTTACAAAGGCAGCTCGAAAGTAATTGCTAGCCACCAAAAGCCTCAAAAGTCAACAAAAGTGGCTGAAGTTGATGAAACTTAATGTAAAAATCAGTGTGAGTTAAGACATTAGATATCTTCTCAGTAGGCCTCCCCAAGGTCGAGGAAAGAATTTACTCTATATTAATTGAATAGTTAGACCTTTCTTTCACTCCACCTCCTCAATTTACCTATATATATCATATGAGGAGCCTAGTATTGTTGTTGGTTGAATACTTGTTGAATGTAAATAGTTTTTGAGGCCTCTTTTGAAGCTGTTGGTGAAGAAAGATGAGGCATTTGAGAAGAAGTTTAAAGCTATAAAGACCTACTAGACTTGAAGATTGTAAGCTAAGTTTGAACATCAAATATACAAGTTGATTTATGGGATCCTGGTCTATGTCAATGGTGATGTTTTCTTACTATAATTGTTGTTTTTCTCATGTTTTCCACTCTTGTTCACTTTCTCGATAAAGAACAACAAATATATATTATGATTTACTTCCTAAAAGTACCTAAATCTCACTAATAAGCTTTATATTTATGTTTTCTTCTATTTGTGTTTGAGGATAATTCAATAGAGTATAACCGGTGAAGTGTTGGTGAGCCCATGTTTCACGAGTACAACGAGATATTATTGTCTTTGAAAGTTCTTAAAAATTCTGCTAAGTAAAGTTGAACTAGAGAAGTCTATGGTTAGCCCTATCCTCTAGTTTATCTCCAACGATTTAGCTTTGAAAAATTCCACGAGAGTATGCCAAAAACGGGATAGGTTCAAAGTCTGACGTGATCTTAGAGCTATTCTTTTGTTTATCTTGAATGTTTTCTACTTTACGAAGGTAATTTGTTAAATTGCTGATTGTTGTACGAAAAGTGTCCTTTATTAAAAAGTTTGCCCAAAGAAATCTATGGTTTGCACCATCCTTTGGCTTGCTTCAAACGATTTACTTTGAAAGGATTTTTCTTATTTAATTGATTAATAGATTCTTAAACAGGTTATTAGCTTTGCTTCTTTCACAACAATTTTAATGTTCCATACCACAAAATAAATCTAAAAGAATCCTTTGATATAGATGACTTGCCCATGGACCTCTTGAAACTTGTTGTGCAATTAAATCCTTTGTGACACCATAGCCCAATGGATTGATACGCATCTTACCTATCCTATCGGTTAGAACCATTCTTTCAACCTACTCACACCTTTACCCGTCAAAATACTTGCTTTACTTTGATGATATCCTACTGACCAAAAACAAACAAAACCCTTGTACTTCATAACTAGCCTAATATCATATCATGAGCTTTAAGCATATCATTCTAAACACATATAGAGAGATCCTACGTATGAATCTAGGGAGGGCTAATCCTAGAAGTTCCAAAGTGGTTTTGATGTAGGCCACTGCCGGTGTTTGTTCTTTCCAATATTGCAAACTACGGGGACCTAACATAGTGGCGACCATCTTGGGGAATATTGAGTAATAGATAACTTCACAACTCAACGAACTTTATTCATAAAGGAGACAAGTGTCACCAAAATTTGGTATTATCGATTGTTGATGGTGAACAAAAACGAACCTTGAAAAAAAGTAAAAATCCTTCACTGTGTTGCATTGGTATTTAGTAGGCATAACGACCTTTATGGTTTTCCTAAAGTTTGGTGGGGAAATTGTTATCCTTCGAACATCATTCAAACCCGAGTTAAGAAGACTTTGAGGATTGAGTTTTCTTTGAGAAATATTAGTTAGCCTTTAAAATATTGTCATACTTGGTGAACGTTTCTCATCATTAGGTCTAAAAACACCACATAGTGGCTTCTAGAAGAATAATTTATGCTAGAGCCTATCCTAACTTAAATCCTCCACAGAGATAGTTGATAATCCGGAAAGTATCCTTAGGAAATCTCCTAGGCTCAAGACTTCAATTGTTGTCAGACCAATTCCTTAGAGGCACTTTCTGTCCTAAAAATCTCTCGGCCTACGTAAGATAAATTGGCTACCATTCATAAGAAACCCATCCCGAACTAAGTCACTTAGTGATATAGATTAGATAGACTTTGAGCCTCCATACTCACCCCAACATAGTGGTGCACATGCGATAGCGGAGAGAAACCATCCCACATGATCTTCATTCATAACTTTGGTTTCTCCCCATCCTAGATCTGCTCAATAGTCTCTTTAGAGTCCCGGTACTTACCCATTATTCATACACCTTTGTCCAGACTACTCCATTCCATCCTCCCCCTCCTTTTATAAAACCCTCCACTTGTAAACCCCATTTTTTCCCCAACTTCCTATCATGGCAACATGGTATGCTCCTCTAGTCTTTCATTTACCTTTAGTAAATTTGCCACGGGACTACCAGGTCCAAGATTCCATTATATGATGATGCTATTGGTTCCATTGCGTTTGCTCAAATACATGTGTAGATAAAGATGAATGACTAGTTTCATAGAAATGAGATAAATGATGGCTTAGTTAAACTTAGATTGTTTGCTCAAAGTTTAGGGGGAGAAGCAAGAAAATGGTTCAAAAAATTAACCCCTAATAGTATTAATGACCTCCAATATTTCCATCAATCATTCATAAACAAATGGTAAGTAGGAAGAACCCTCTCCAAGCCTTTCGATTACAACAACCTCGAAACAACGCTTGGAAAGTGTTCGAAATTATTACTAGATTTAGCTGCTTTGTTTATAACGCACTACCCCGGATTTGAAACCTCCACAAGGCTCGGCTTGCAGCCCAAATTCACTGAAGGATTTGACCACATTGTAGCCTATCAACTAAGAAAAAGGGATCCCTTAACTTTAGAAGACATGAAGAAGGAGCTCTTAGTGTGGAAGTAAATATGATTGAAAAGAGAGCTAGAATGAAAGTGAGAAGAAGGTATCATATAGGGATGAAGGCCCCACTGTTACCTGCGACTCAAAACTAGAAAGGATGATGGAGAAGATGATGGAGAGAATGAGCATATATGGAAGAGCTTCAATCTAGAGAAAATCAAGCGACTCCTCAAAACGGCTCAGATCCCAAAACCAAATCGAACTTTAGGATAAATCAACCTCCAAAACGAGACAAAGAGATGCTGATCAACGGATCGAGAACTCCTTTTCAAAGAAAATTATGTTAATGAGGATGGAGAAATAAATGAAAAAATAGAGGATGATAATATAAACATGTGCGAGTAGAGAAATGAGGATTACGATTTCCTCCATGAAAGAAAACAAGGTCTATATACACCCTATGATGATAGAAGACTAGAAGCTGAATACTATAGGTGAAAGACTTTGAAAATGCCATCATAAGGAGCATGAGAACAATATGACTAAGAAGTAAAAGAACCCGAAGCTCCAAAAAAGAAAACCTCCTAAAAATTCTTCCAAAAAATAATACCTTAAATATTCCCAAAAAGACAATAGAAAATCATAAAACGAGTGGGTACAGAAAGTTGATCCAAACGAGGAAAAAAACATAGAATATTGAAAAACGAGTGGTGACCTAGCAAGCACTAACATTTTAGCTAATGCTCCACCGAAAAAACCATTTTTATTTGTAAATAGTAGAAATCAGCAAGTTGATTTTGTTGATGAATCGGTGACCAGGATGAATCAAACATTTTAAAATCGAGATTCCTTTAGCCTAGAGAATGAAATTTCCAAAATCAAGATCTTTGTCCCCACTCTTGAGTTAGTCACTCAAAATGTATATATATGTCAGAAGTTTTGAAAGCTTTGAACATAGAAGAAATTCATGATACGGTAACTTGAATGATGATACACCGGAAGCACATTTCGGTCCTAAGATTGAAGGAAAATTTCAAGAAGGAACTACCCCTCCATTCTACATCAGTTTGAACATCCATGATAATATTTTGCATAATTCCATGCTTGATTCGGGAGCATCACATAACCTCATTCCCAATGTAATAATGGAAAGATTAGGCTTAGAGGTAACGAGACCATACAAAGATTTATATTCCTTTGATTCCAATGATGAGATGCCTAGGCCTTATAAAAAGATCTTTGTGTTAAATTAGCTCAAATCTGACCAAAAGCTTAGTGATGGACATTGTAGTGGCTAATATACCCCTCAAATATGGCATGATTCTTTCCAAGATCATGGGGTGCTAAGTTGCGGTACTATGCAGGATGGATTATGGCATATGTCACCATCCCTGTCTTCGATCAACGAAGACTATGGGGAAACACACACATGAAATACATGGTGAGTGACCAAGAAAGACCAAAAAACTCTCCTCTACTATTCCATACACATGACCTTGGCTCATTTATTATTTACAATTATGAGATTCCTAATGAGCAAGAGTTAGTCAATAAAACATCACCCAATATAGTGGTCACTCCACATCCAAACATAGTGGCGACCATAGAGGAAAAAGGAGAGAAAGAAAAATCATTAGATCGGTTTACGAACTTAGACATTTACGGCCAAAAAATTGAGGGGTCTTGAGGTCCAAAACAATCATAAATATAGTAGATATCATGATAATCAAATCATGGGCCCTCAATACGGTGAAAATATTGAGGAAAAAATCAAAGAAAAACATAGTACGGGCCCTTACACAAAACATAGTGGTGAACAAGACGGAGAGGACAACAATGAAATAAAAGACAAATACGAAAATAGTCCTCTTTGGGTATGAGTTTTGATGGATCTTGCTCTAAAGGCGGGTACGGAAACGGTATATGGGTACACAACAACGAAAAAAATCATCTTGAGGGTCATTCTTATAGATGACTTCAATGCATGAGCAACATAGCAGGAGTATGGCTCTCCTTTTAGCTGAACTTATTGAAAAAATTAGGAGCCAAGAGGATAACAATTCATGGAGATTCGAATTGATAATTAGGTAATTAAATAGGGAATACAACATAAACATCCTAGATTTAGAGCCTATAGAGATGATGCCATGGAATTGTTAAAAACATTATTTTCCTAAATTCCAACTTACCTTTGTCCCAAGGAACCAAAACATTCTTGCCGATAGTTAGCCTTTCACTGGTACTTGTCTAGACCTTATGAAAGAAAAAAATACACCATCCAAGTCAAATATAAACCAATTTGTCTGAATATTGAAAAATGCTGGCAAGTTTTTGAAGGAGATAAATAAATAGAAGACTTCCTACGGTCAAAATGAATTTGAAACACCAAAATCATATTGAGTATGAAAAAAGGCTACATCTGTGAAGAAAACCCACTTTTTGAAGAAGAAAAGTCTCCTAAGATTCTTTGAAATAAATTTGTTAACTAATAGACCCAAACATACAACATAAAATAGCACGATTTAGAAAAAGAAGATTTAAAAGTGTTGCAATCTAAAAATCAAAGCACATCAATAGCACTTGGTCCCATTAGAAGAAATTTTGACTTGAATGATGTTGCCAAAAGAAAACAACTGGAACTTATTGAAGGTAGTGGAAGAATGCAACATAGGCGGTGAACACGAGCCTAAAATGATCAATTTGTCTAAAACACGCGGCTCATTAAACTGAAATACATTGAGTTTTTTAAAGAATTTTATGATGTTTTTGCATGGAGTTATGAATATCTAAAATCATATGATACGAGAGATAATCCATCATAAGATACCCCTAAAAAAAAAACCGAAACCTTTTATACAAAAATTGAACGAATCAACCTTTTTCAATTACCCTGCGGTAGAGAGGGAAATTAGGAAAATGTATGATGTTGGAATCATATTCCCGGTAAGATATTTAGGCTTGGGTATCTAACCTTGTATACGGTAGGAAAAAAACGGGGGAGAAATAAGGCTTTTGTATTGACTTTAGAAACTTGAACAAAGCCTCATTAAAGGATAACTATCCCTTGCCCAAAATGAATCATATCTTACGAGGAGTAGTTGGTTCTAGAAGAATTTTTGCTAGATGGCTTCTCGAGTTACAATCGAATGTTAGTGCATCTTGATGATCAGCAAAACAACATTTACTACTCCTTGGGGTACTTTCATGTATTTGAAAATTCCATTTGGTTTAATGAATGCGGTACATGATGCCAGAGAGCCATGGATATAGCATTCTCAAAAGAAATAGGTTACTTCATTATGATTTACCTCGATGATATCTTGTCTATTCTAAACGAGATGAAGAACACCTAATACACTTGAGAAAGGTCTTTGAGAAATGCATAAAATACTTTTGGTTTTCCTTAAATCCAAAGAAAACATTGTTTGGTCTCTAAGAAGGTAAAATTCTTGTACATATCATATACGAAGAGGGAATAAGGATAGACCCAAAGAGGATCGATGGTATGTTGCAAATCAAACATCCTAGAAACATCAAGGAACTTCAATCTTTCAATGGGAAGATTAATTTCTTGAAAGGTTCCTACCCAATCTAGCTAAACTCCTTAGAATCATGACAAATATGCTTAAGAGAAGAGTTAAATGGAACTCAGAAGCGAAGAAATCAATTGAGCTGGTAAAACAAGCACTTGCAAAACACCAATTCTTATAAGTCCTGATTTTAATTTCTTCATATTTTCATTTGTATCGGGACACCACATTAGTTGTTGTCCTATTACGAGAAAAACTTGAAGGGACAAGAGCGACGATTGCATTTTCGAAGTGAAATTAAGAGATGCACCTACGAAGTACATATAATGGAAAAACACGCCTTTGCCTTAGTCAAAGCCTTAAAAGACTTGAGTTTACATTTTCACTCCCACATTATAGCATTTGTGCCTCATTCGATTGTAAAAGACATATTGACCCAAGATTAGGATGGCAAAAGAGGAAAGTGGATTGCTGTAATTTTAGAATATGACTTAGAAATCAAGCCCAATAAGCTCATAAGGTCAAGGACTAGCAAAACTTATGGCCGAATCCAACTTTCAAGCTCTTGATATAAACATGTTTAATGCATTAGATGAATAGGAGGAGTTGACGGCTCCACTTATTGAAAATCATTTTTGAATTCATCTTAGTATGTTGATATTTTGTATGTTTTGTTCAATCTTAATACTCCTCCTGGTTTGTCTAAAACAAAGGCAAGATTCTTAAAGTTGAAAGTTGTAAATTACGCATTTTCAATAAATGTTTATATTGGAAAAATTATAGTAGATTATTGCTTAAATGTTTGCTTGAGAATGATGCAGAGATAAGATCAAGCACGAAGTTTCTGAAGAAGAGAATGTGGAGGCCACCTCTGCGGAAGTCAGCGCTAACAAAATCGCCCAGAGTTGGTTATTCTCTTGGTGTTGAGTCTCCGTCTTGCATTGTTCTTATACATCTTCCTAGACCTTTTCATTCACAGACCTCCCAAGTTGTCAATATCATTGTATATTAATTGCAAAGAGCATCTAAAATGGTTTTTAACTATATTTTTGTGTCTATTGTTTGATTTAGATTTTTTTCTCATTTAGGCACACGAAATCTTGCCACTTTCCGCGGTACAACATAACCTAGCGACCATTTGTGGCTTCCCTTATTCTGGTGTCTTCGGAAGCAGCCACATGGGCGAGTCGAAATGATGTGGACATGGATCGTGTCTATTAGCTCGAGAGCAAATTCACCTAGGAGGCTACGGTCGGGTGGCCAAGTGGAAGTCAACGTAGAGTCCCACGGTGACGGACTGCCTTCTCGTCACGTGGAGATTTATGTAGCCGTTCGAATTACGGGAGACAAATCAACACACATACATGGCTCCATAAGGCTGAATTCAAACATCCACTCTTCATAGATTTACTCCTCAACGCGGCCATGATCTGAATCTGCGGGCCAATAGTTTACGTGTTCTCCATCGACATAAACTTTGAGGAAATTAGTTATATCACCTTCGGTATAAATCACGCGTTTGCATATAAGAGTTAGTTTTTTTTTATTAGTCTCCATTAGCTTTCGAATAGCTACCTTAATGTAATTACGTTGCCAGCATCTTAGTAATATCACCTTTCGTGCATTTTTTGTTTTAATATATAAAGAAGACTACGTTTCCAAGCGTAATTCGTACTTGAGAAATGTTGCCAAGGCTGGTGTAGAGGGCCTTTGCACCATGTTGAGGTTTTGTGCATTATTGTATAGTTCTTGTTTTATTTCTTTAAGCTCATTGTGCCATAATTCATTCACATGTTTATACATTGCATCTTTCATGGTATATATGCTTCATTTACGTTTATAATCTTTCATGCTTTACATCTTGCTTCTGTCCATAATATTTCATGTTTTATGTTATTGTTAGCTGATCGGTGTTCTTTTTTCGAGGTTATAAATAGGCGGCACAGGGCATTTGCATAACTTTTTGACTAATGACATGGAATTAATATTTTTCTATTTGCTAATTTACTTTTCTTAGTTTGTTTAATTTCAGTACTACTTTGTTATTTCAATCTTGCACATTTGTTTCGGTAGTTAGATTTAGATATATCAAATTGTTCATGTCATTTTGATTACCTCCGAAAGCCACTGGTGGGTGATGGTGAGGATTGAATTATGAATGTGTGGTTGATATTAGTTTACTTTACGCAAACTAGATATATTAAATTGCTCATGACATCTTGATTTACTCAGAAATACAGTGGAGTGATAGTGAGGATTGAATTATGAATGTGTAGTTTGATATTAGTTTACTTCTGCAAGTTAGATATCGGGTTACTCAAGTTGTTTATGGTTACCTGCGAAAATCATAGGCGGACTAATGATGAGGGATCAGAGGATAAAGTTGATGTAATTTGATTTAGATTTACTTACATTTGCAACTTTTGGATTTCTTTCGACGCATAGTTTCTTTTATGTTTGAGCAATGACAAGAATAATGAGTTTCATGATGGTAGTTCATTGTTTGTTTGACTAGAGTAGTGATGCAATTTCCATTTTCTTTGAAAATTAATTTTGTCATTGTGTGTTTTAAAATTCTTTTGAAGTTTGGAAAATCATTAGAAAGAAATTGTTGTCTTGAATATTTGTCTCCCATCCTTGTCTTTTAGAATTTCACAAAAAATCCAAAAACGACAAAAAGTAAGAGATAGGTTATCTTGCACATATAGTGCGCCACACTTCGTCGACTTACGAATCCCGGATTGACAAATTAAATGTAGCAATTTAGGACACACTAAAATTTTGTGAAATTCTAAAAGACAAGGATGGAGACAAATAAGTAAGGGAATGGGTTATCTTGCACATATAGTGCGCCACACTTCGTCGGCTTACGAATCCCGGATTGACAAATTAAATGTAGCAATTTAGGACACACTAAATTGACCAAACCAGCAGCCCCACCCTCTTTCAAGATATCCATAAAATTATTATTACCTGTCACAAATGTCAAATCTTTGAAGGCAAAAGAAAATTTGCTTCCGCACCTGCGCAACCAATCCTTGTTGAAGCTCATTTTCGGTAGTGGGGTCTAGACTTCATTAGGGAAATCTATCCTGCCTCATCGCCCAACATAGATGTATCCTCACGACAACGGAATATTTTATAAAATGGATAGAAGCCATGCCACTCTAGGAGATACCACGAGACTCGGTTATCATTTTCCTTGAAAACCATATGGAGTCTAGATTTGGCTGTCCTCGAAAGATCATAGCGACAATCTTGCTGCATTTGGGTCTAAAAATATGGTGGAATTACATCATAAATATTAGATTATATTGGGTCATTCTACGGCTTATTACCCTCGAGATAATGGGTTGGCGATCCTCGAATAAAAGTTTGGTGAACATAATAAAGAAGTTGCTAGAAGAAAACAAAAAATCATGGAACAACAAGCTAGTACATGCATTATGGGCGGTGATTGAAATTTAAAGAAGTCAATTGGAATGTCTCCTTACCGACTATTTTATGGAGCAGTCACGATATTTACAACCCGGTTTAGGAGTGCCGATCATGAAGTTGATCCCGAAATCTGAGTCTAAAGATGATGATATGACAAGAAGAATACACAGAGATATACATCTACAACAACCAAAGAGGAGGTATACATCGAAGACACAAAAACTATAAGAAACATCAAGAATTTGTTTGACAAAAGAACCAAGGCGAGTGACTTTAAAATTGGTGACAAAGTATTGAAATGGGATTCGAGGAGAGAAGATAAGGGCAAACATGGAAAATTTGATAATTTATGACAAGGCCCTTATCTTATTCAATACAGTAATGGAAACAATGCATTTTTTAAGTAGATGGAGTTGAATATTTTGGAGTTCCTATCAATGGAAGGATTCTCAAACATTATTTTTGTTAAGCGATATTTTATTTCATAGCTTTTGTTCATTGTATATAACACTTTTAAATTTGAAAAAAGAAAAAAATACAAAACAATAGAAAAAAGAGGGAAAGAGCGAGAAATAAAAGAAAAAGAGTACAACCCATACCAAAAAAAGAAAAGGAAAATGCGAAAGTGTGCAAGCCTAAATGCCAATACTTGAAAGAACAACATTATTTAGTCATATTGACCTAATCATGACTAGATAGATTTCAATTTGCTGAAGTAGGTTAGTAAATCAAATTGACAAAACAATTTAATCTTGGCTTATCGGTAGACCGATTTAGGATAGAAAAGCAGAGGGTTAAACAAGCTTAAATCCTAAACACCTTAAGTTTGATGAAGAATGGCTACGAACGAGATAAAAACTGAAATTTGAAAGAAAGAAAGATGTTTGTAATTTTCGGATCTTAAGCCTTCACCATTTTGTTTTAAATTTTTGTAAATTTAGGTCCTATGTGCAACTTGTTTTTATGCCATAGTCTCAACAACAAGCTCAGATAGCTTAATCTGGTTTGCATTTGTATTTTAATTTTATATTTTAGAATATGAAGAATAAAATGCAATAGAACATTTGAATCTGACAGGATGTATTAGCTTAGGTAGAGAATTTATGAGTTCATTTGTTTAATCTTAACTCATGGAAGAAATAAGGGTAGATTTAGATTTGTTTTATGCTTTCAATAAAAGAATAAGATGTTGATGTCAAAAGGCTTACAACTCCAAGTGCACCTTATGAAGAAAAATGTTAGGACAAGTAGGCTATAGGTAGAATGTTTGGGAAAATTCATTTTGTTGATGAAAATATTGATCATCTTTTAGCGGCATGATCGAAAACCGAAAGGTTTCAAAATGCAAAAGCAGGTCTACATTCCGGAGATAAATTTACGAGGTTATTGACACCTTCAAGGAGGTGGCATCCCAAATTAGGGCTTGCTTTGTTAGCCATCGATAAGAATTTTGTCATCTAACGATGATGGCTAAAAAAAGGTCTTTTAGTCTTCAAGAAACAAGTTTGAAAAATTGTAGTTCTTGGCTTCTGCTATCATGCCTTGGCCAAAGATCCTTTCCTCTGTGTATTCATTCAGAATCCTTCAAAATCTTGCTTTTTCCAAAGAAAAAGCTGTTTTCTAAATTTCATTTCCATCATTTCATTTCCCCATCTCATCTTCATAAATTTTCCCATTTCATAGATTTTTATCTATTTTTACTCTATCTCATCAGATTTTCCCCTAAAAAAACCCCTTTTTCTCCTTCATCTACCCTCATTTTCTCACAAAAACCCTCTTTTGGCCTAAAAATGTGCCCTTTTATATCTAGGCTTTAAGCCCACGAGGTAGAAGCCTTTCACTCCTTTTTTCTTCATATGACCACAAAACACCATAAAACCATGGGCTAAAGCCGCAACCCCTTACGTAAGCCCTCGGTCTGTCCTCTCCTCCACCGAGACCATATTCCCCTAGCCTTTCTCCAAAACTCACTCTCCCTTTGTAAAAACCTTAACTCGACTAATGGCACCGATGCATCTTAACCCGCGATGCGGGAATCCAGGCGGCCATCGACTCTCCATGCTAATCGACCCCTTATATCTACGCTCCCGGTTCCTATTTCTTCCATGGGACCACGCCTTCCCCTTTCTCTAGCCCCCTTCCTTCATTTTTCACTTCTCCGCACTATGTTTTCACGATGGAAAATTTACACCATCAATCGTGTTGATTGGACAATCCTCACGTTTCCCCATCATTTTACAAACTCATGCTCCCAATCGTGTGGATGTCACCCGGCCCCACCATGTGTTTCCCTCTTGCCCATCTTATCTCCCTTCGCGCTCATCTGTTGAGATTCAACAAGATGATGAGCTTGGTGAAAAGAGACGCCTTCCGCGAGTGGGCCGCATGATATTTTGGCGCAAAGTCTATTTTTAGTATGTACATTTTTTAGACATGTGGATCATGATACATGAGTTGCGAGAGGATGCTATTTGTGGATGGTTGGTCAAGTTGGAAAAATAGATGGACTTATTTTCTAGACATATTGGGTGGAATCTATTTTTAGATTGTCGGTCTAAAAATAGATATGTCGAATATTAGCTCTTAATAATATTTGGACTCTAAACATTATCTTATTCTCTTGAGCACTTCGAGTTAAGTGCACGGATGTCATAACGGGCGATGAAGAAATTAAAAATATTCTTGAAGGGTTTGGAGCTAATGCATGGAGACTTCGATTTAGAACTCATGTGACAAAGTTTGGTGGAGTTATGATAGTTGGTGGAGTTGTATTTGATTTAACTCGGTTGAACTCGGTTGAGTAGTTGTATTTGAGTCTAAGCCAGTTGATACACTAGTGAGAGTGGTGTGAATTAATTAGTTAATTAATTCACTAAATAATAACTCATTAATCAACTGCGAAGAATACATCGATTAACTACGGTGCATGGCAGTTTCGGTGGAGACCGGTGGAGAGGTAGGTGAAAGAGCAAGTGTGACTATCGATTTGACGACTATATTGACGCATTGATTTCATCCAACACTCGGTGGAGATGCCAATGAGGATTGTGTGAGCAAGTGGCTGAATTCGAGTTCATTAGGAGCATTCTTCACCGGGGATTTGCACGGTAGAGGCGAGGCTAGCGGTGGCGAGAGATCGGTGCATCGATTTGCAAGATCGGGCTGGGAATTAGTGTGTAGCGATTGTATTGTGCGAGAGCTTGATATGATCAGCTTTGTATGAGGATTTTTTACATGATCTCTATGAGATATATTATATCTGAGATAATTGGGGTTTTTAGCTTCGGGCTTTCCCATTAAACAAGCATTTGTGTTAATGTGTGTGAATTTTTATGGTTTCATGTGTACATTGCAATTGATTTAATTTCCGCATTTGATGATCAATGGTGGAATAGATTATGTATTGTGCATGAAGTTAAAATAGTGTGTTATCGGGAGAATCTTGGATATATATAACACATAAGTTATATAATTTCTACATGGTATCGAGCAAATTGCAATTATTGAAGCGGTTGAGTTTTTGTCTTTGGTGGGTCGAATTTCTTTGCAGTGTTTTGTTTCTTGGTGTCGAAGTTGAGCATTCATTGAAATGTATTTCAACGGATTGAAATTGGAGTATGCCCTTGATGGCAGCTCGAATTATATTTCATGGAAGGATAGGATGGAGGCGATCTTTGGATAATGGGTTGAAGGGTTATGAATGCTAAAATTCCAAAACGCAGCTACCACCACCAGCGATGCAGCCATAGCTGGACGCATGGAAAAAGAAGAAAAAAAAAAAAAAAATGTCAAAGGATACATTGGAAGGTGTGAAGGATCACATAGTGTCCGACCTTCACGATCAGCTTCTCCCATTCTTTATGTGGAAAGCTTTGACGGACGCATTCCAAAGCGAGAAGCGACCGAAGAGGAGCGACGCTTAAAGACAAGCTTGAAAAATAAAAATGGAGAAAGGCAACGGTATACCAAAATACCTCACGAAGTTTGTCCACTTTGCAAGGGTGGTGGGAAGTGTGGGGTTACGTATATGAAGAGGACTTGGTGAGCTTGACTCTCCCTTGGGCTTCGAAGATTTGACATAGCTATGAGGACTCTCTTGTCAATGGTTGGGAGAAATTGTCGGGATAGAATGACTTTGGTTAGATCTTGTGCGGGAGAGATAAGGCGAGGTACCGAGGATAGTTCTTCATCGAAGAATGAAGTTGAAGAAAATTGCGCTTTGGTGAAAGCAAGGAAAGGGAATGGAAAGAAAAATCCTTCTCAATCCGGTGCGAAAGGCAAGAAGCGAGGACTTGTCCAAGGTGAAGTGCTTTCAACATCACCAACATGGACATTACGCCACTAATTTTCCAAAAGAAGAAGAAAAATAAGCAGGGCTGCTGGATCGCAGGCGGGAGGCCTTAACCTCGCGGTTTGAGCTATATTTTCATTGATCGCATGCTTGGTTTCAAGTGTGATGGGATCGGTGTGGTTTCTTGATAGTGAATTGTGTCTTTCCATATGACCAAGGGCATATTTGTTTAGTGATGCGGATGAGAAGGATCTTGGAGTGCACATCGAAATGGGCGATGATGGTAGATACGATGCGGCGGTGACCCAGGACCATTTCCTTTGAGAGGGTACGGTAAACCTTTCATATTGAAGGATACGATCTCTGTGGCGATGTTGGAAGACAAGGGATATGATGTTGTTTTAGTGAGGAAAAGGCTTTCTGCGCGATAAAGCGGGGTGAAAACCGAGAGGATAGGGGTTTGAGTTAAGAACCTTTATCAATTGCGGGTAGATGTTTTGCCTGGCTGATAGCGAGCAAGGCCAGGCCGGTGGTGAGCGGGATGAGGGCGAATTGTGGCACGGAAGTTGGGCCATCTTCACCATGGCGCTTTGAAAATTTTTGCGACGATTTCTCACAAGGCCCAAAGATGCTGCACGATTAGATCGGTGTAAGGGATGTACTTTGAAGAATTTGTGAAGATTGATTTTCATGAGAAGGATAGTCGTGCCATGACGATCCTTGAGAGAATTCACACATACGTGTGTGGACCTTTCTCGGTGGCTTCGACGACCATGCAATTATTATGTGATATTTTGATGAATTTTCTCATAAGTGTTGGATCTTCTTCATGCGAAGAAAGAGTGAGACATACTAAAAGTTTTATTGAGTTCAAGGTGCTAGTTGAGAAAGAGTTGAGGAAGTAGGTGAAAGCTCTAAGAGCGATAATGGTGGTGAATACATCTTTGGAAAATTCAAAGACTTTTGCGAGTGCAAAATGAATTGAGAGCTCATAGTGCCTCATAACCCACGAGCGGAATGGGGCTCGTGAAGAAAGAACAAAACGATCGTGGGTCTTTGCACGGGTGATGCTCCATGATGGGGCTTCCCATACACTTGTGGTGAAGCATGCAACACTACGGTTTATGTGCAAAATTGTTGTCCTCATATAGTACTTGGCATGGGCGAGAGCGTTTTACGGTAAGAAGCTTGATATTTCTCATTTGAAGATTTTTTGGCTCTTTGTTTACATTCATGTGACGAAGGATGCGAAGAAGTGAGTCGACGCAAGGTTGGGATATTTGTGGGGTACACGAGAAACACCCCACAATTCTCGTATCTGTTTTCTAAACGATCGGATGTTGTTGTGCGACGGGATATCAATTTCATGAGGAGAAAGCCATGAAGTTGTCCTTGAGAGGGAGCTACACTTGCATGCGGATGAGGAGCTACTTGTTCCTAAAGATGAGCCTCTGGATGTGGATCGCCTGAAGGAGGTTCATGGAAGTGGAAGAAACCTCTCATGCGGCACCAAATATCCGAGGGCAGAAGCGCACCCTACGGGCGAGCGGCCCGAATCTTGATGCGGCGCAAAATGTAGGGGTGCCTGTCACAACGCAGACGGAAAGTCACCTAGCAGGTTATTGGATACATGGCTGCGATGAGCAAGTGTGTGCGTGTGAACCATATTCTTTCGAGGAGGCTGTGGAGGATCCCACATGGGTAGATTCCATGGTGGAAGAGTATGATTCAATTGTCGGGGAAACAATGCATGGAGAGATTGTCCCAAGGGCGGAGGAAATCGGTGGTAGGTTCGAGATGGATCTGCAAAGAGTGAAGCAAGATGCGACGGAGCGTCGAGGCCTGAACGAATTTGTTGCAGGGCTTCTCACGAGGTCGAGGGATCGACTATGAAGAAACCTTTACACCTATCGCAAAGTATTCTTCCTCTGAGACATCCTTTCTCTCTCGGCGCAAATGGGTTGGCACATTCATCGAGTGGATGTGAAGGCTGCCGTTGCTAACGGATTCATTGAGGGAGGAGGTGTAAATAGAGGCATCTGAAGGATTCGAAATCTTCGGTGAGTCGCATGTGTGCAAGCTCCAAAGAGCGTTGTATGGGCTGAACGGCACCTCATGCTTGGTACACACGGATAGACGGTTATTTCACCCGGACTTGGTTTCGCCAAGAGTGGGGCGGATCCGAACCTATGCAGTTGGTGGAGGGTAAGTTGTTGATCATTACTTTATGTAGATGATTTGATACTAACGAGTGATGAAGCTTGTTGATACACTCATGCAAGGCGAGATCTTGCAAAGGAGTTTGAGATGAAGGACTTGGGCCTCCTTCATTGTTCACGGGGATTGGGGAAATTTGGCGGCGGAAGGGTGGACTATTTGTGTCTCGAGGCAAGTATTCTGGGAGATACTAGAGAAGTTTCACATGTAAGGCTGCAAGCCTATCGACACTCACTCTTCCTGGTGGTTGGAGGAAAGAAAATGCTACATCGACGAGAGGTAGTGGATGCTGTTGTTATCGACGAGTTGGTTGATTCGCTCATGTATCTAGTCAATACATGACCGGACATATGTAATTTTTTACTAGCTTTCACAAGCTATGGTTAAGCCTACCAAGCTCTTTTTGAGCGAGCGAAGGCATGCCTAAGTTATCTCGGGGGCACATCGAGATATGGATTGTGGTACGAGACGGTCGGATGAGTTGAAGTTGCATGGCTTCACGGATGCAATTGGGCGGGGAGTCCAACGGACAAAAAGAGCACATACGGAGGGATATTCGATATCGGTTCTAGCAGTTTCTTGTTTAATGACAGTCTATGTGGCAGAAAGTTTGGCTACATGCGAGGCTATATGGATGAGGAAGATCTGGCGAGTCGGGTTGTTCGGTTCACACTTAGATCCCTCTTGTGATATATTGTGATAATCAAAGTTGCATTAAACTCTCGATTAATCCAATATTTCATGAAATAGATCTAAACATATTGACATCAGGTACCATCATATCAGAGATTATGTGCAAGTGGAAGATCATGTTACTTTCTTACTTTCCTACGGAGGATCGGGATGCAAATATTCGACAAAGGCGCTCACTAGGAGTAGATTGAATACCATAGAGACGAGGATCGGGGTGGAAGATGATCACTATATTTTTGAGAGGGAGTGTTTAGATTCAATAAGATGATGAGCTTAGTGAAAGAGTCGCCTTCACTAAGTGGGCACCGCAAGCTATTTTTGGCGCAAAGTCTATTTTTAGACTATGTACATTTTTTAGACATGTCGATCATATTCTATGAGTTACGGATGCTATTTGTGGATGGTTGGTCAAGTTGGAAAAATATATTGACTTCTATTTTTAGACATATTGAAATTGGAATCTATTTTTAGATTGCCAGTCTAAAAATAGATATGTCGAATATTATTAGCTCTTAATAATATTTGGACTCTAAACATTATCTTATTCTCTTGGAGCACTTCAATTAAGTGCACGGAGATGTCACAACGGTATTGTGAAGGTACGCTATTCCTAGGGATTTGCGGGAACTAATGCATGGAGACTTGAGTTAGAACTCATGTGAAAGCGAGAATTTGGTGGAGTTATAGAAGTAGTTGGTGGAGTTGTATATAGTTTAACTCGGTTAGACTCGGTTAAGAGCTAGTTGTATTTAGTCTAGGCAGTTGATACACTAGTGAAGTGGTGTGAATTAATTATTTAATTAATTCACTAAATAATAACTCATTAATCAGGCGAAGAATACATCGGTTAACTACAATGCATGGCGGTTCAATGGAGACCGGTGGAGAGGTAGGTTAAAAGAGAAAGTGTGACTATCGGTTATTGTGACTATATTGATGCATTAATTGCATCCAACACTCGATGGAGATGCCAATGAGGATTGTGTGAGAAAGGTTGGTTGAATTCAAGTTCATTTAGAGCCATTCTTCGACAGGGATTGTGATGCCAGGCGAGGTAGTAGGTGGCGGAGATCAATGCATGGATTTGCGAGATCGGGCCCACGATTAGTGTGTAGCGATTGTATTGTGCGAGAGCTTGATATGATCATATTTGTATGAGGATTGTTACATGATCTCTATGACATATATTATATACGGATGGTTGGGGTTTTTGAGCTTCGGGCTTTCGTTAAACGGTACATGTTAATGTGTGTGAATTTTATGGTTTCATGTGTGCATTGCAATTGATTTAATTTCCGCATGTGAAGTGATCAATGGTGGAATAGGTGTTATGTATTGTGCATGAAGTTAAAATAGTGTGTGATCGGGGAGAATCTTGGATATACAACACATAAGTTATATAATTTCTACACATACGCAACCGTAGATCTTCGACACGAAGGTCTAGCTGTTAAAATCCCTTTCGCACTACGATCATGATCTCCCCAACGTACGACTTCCACGCCAAAACGAGGGTGCAGAATACGTGTCGAGCAATGAACTATATCGCATTCCAAAATTCCCAAAGCGCACTAACACTTTAAAATCCATGTGAAAACCACTTCTAGTTTCACAAAACCATTTTCGCCATTTCGCGGCTTCTAATTCAAATATTTCTCCATTTATTCATAGTTCCTACATCGAAATCCTCCTCTTGCATAATCCCCATTCTGCGTTGCTCCATAACACCCACCACGGGCAGGTACGGTAAGCGATTAAGCCTCAGCGGGGTTTTATAATATGTTTTTTTGTTTATTGCCGGTTTTAATGGTGGTTAAAAACACGAGAGCCGTCCCCGGCCCAAAGACATGGTAGCGAAGCCAGGATGACGATCCTCGAGGGAAAAATCACGCGAGAAAAAGGACCCGGGGTTCGAGTTCCAAGGTTTTATCGATTGCCTCATGAACATTGATCGTGTATTGAAGCCCACTAGTGCATGGAAGCCACACATGCAAAGAAAACACGGTAGAATAGTGAAGATTAAAGATTAAGGAATAAAGCAAGAATATCAAGGACTTAACCAATTATTTACAAGGATAAAGCATAGTTAAGGACAATCAAATTAAAAATCATACGATCAGTAAAAAGGACAAAAAAGCCTTGAAGATGATTAATAGAAAGCCTTAAAGCTATATCAAAGTCCCAAATAAGTGTTTAAAGCAACAAATCATGACATATCGGCGAAATATGGCTTCAAATGCCCGGATCATTGAAGCAATTAATCCCCGAGAAAGTCGAGAAATTCCACTTGCCAACTTATTAACCTCAAAAGAATAAAAATTGAATGCACGGAAGTTAGAGATATTTTACAAGAACGGCTCAAAGAAGTAATTACTAGCCGCCAAAAGCCTCAAAAGTCAACAAAAGTGACTAAAGTTGATGAAACTTAATGTAAGAAAATAAATTAACGAGTTAAGACATTAGATATCTTCATACTCCATTAGACCCATACGGTCGAGAATCATTCACTGTATTTAATTAAATAGTTAGACCTTTCTTTCCACTCCACCTCCTCAATTTACATATATATATATATATATATATATATATCATATGAGGCCTGAAGCGTGTTGGTTGAATACTTTTTGAATGTAAATAGTTGTTGAGGTTGCTGAAGCTGCGGTGTATTGGTAATTGAAGAAAGATGAGGGCAGAAGAAGAGAAGTTTGAAGCTATAAGAGACTACTACTAGACTTGAAGATTGTAGCTGGTTTGAACATCAAATATACAAGCTAATTTATGGGATCTGGTCTATGTCAATGGTGATGTTTTTCTTACTATAATTTTGTTTTTCTCATGTTTTCCTCTGTCCACTTTCTCAGAGTAAAACATTAAATATAGATTAGGATTTGCTAAAGTACCCTAAAATCTTGCGATAAGATTTATCTTTATATTTTCTTCTAAACTTGTGTTTTGGGGATAATTAAATAGAGTATAACTTAGGTGAAGTGTTGGTGAGCCCATGTTTTCTGATTACAACTTGAGATATTGTCTTCGATATTTCTTGAAAAGTACGCTAGTAAGAGTTGGTAGAAGTCTATGGTTAGACATGTCCTCTAGTTTATCTCCATGTTGATTGCTTTGAAAATTTCCCCGAGAGTATGGAAAAAGCGGGGATAGGTTCTAAGTCCTTTCTTGATCTTAGGCTATTCTTTTTTATATTGAATGTTTTCTACTTTACGAAGGTAATCTGTTAAATTTTTGGATTGTTGTTTGAAAAGTGTGCTTTATTAAAATTTTGCCCAAAGAATTCTATGGTTTTCCATTGTCCTTTGGCTTGGTTTGTTAAATATTTACTTTGAAAGGCTTTCTTGTTTAGTGAAGTTAATAGATTCTTAAATGGTTATTAGCTTTGCTTCTTTCATGACACTTTTAATGTTCCATACCACAAAATCGATCTAAAGAGATGCTGATATAGATGACTTGCCCCATAGGCCACTCTTTGACATTTGTGCAATTAAATCTTCCTTTGACTCCATAGCCCAGTGGTTGATATTGTCTTACCTATCCTATCGAGGTGAACCATTCTTTCAACCTACTCACACACCTTTACCCTTCAAAAGACTTCCTTTACTTTGATGATATCCTACCTAACCAAAAACAAACAAAACCCTTGTACTTCATAACTAGCCTAATATCATATCATGAGCTTTAAAAGCATATCATTCTAAACACATGTAAGTCCCTCTCTAAATCCGAGAGGGCTAGGTCCTAGGATTCCAAAGTGGTTCGATCGCAGGCCACTGCGGTGTTTGTTCTTGCCAATCTTGCAAACCACGGGAACCCTAACAAAACGCTACCGAAATTCTAGGCGAAAACTTCCTTAACGAGCGCAAAAACCGGATGATCCGAGGGTGGATCGAACGGTTCCAAGTACAAGTAGCTTAGAGTACAAAGGCTTATAAATCAAAGTGTCTAGAATGTAAGAAAACTTAATATCAAGTTGAATATCTCGTCTTTTTATTCCAAAACACGGAGGGAAACTCAGTGCAGTGCAGCCTTAAGAAGGAGTTAGGAGAAGTCAAAGTACGAGGAGGTTGTTGGGTGATGTGGCGGACAAGGAGGACACAAATTGGAAGTTTTATGGCCACTAGATTCAAGCCTGACTTCGGTCAAATTCTAGGTGAATTTGTGGGTCCCTTAATTTGACTCCTTGAGTCAAATTTCGAAGATTAAAAAAGTGTAGTTTGGTTATAAAATTAAAAATACAATTTTATATATTTTGGAGGGTGTTCCATGACCCCTGCCCTCCCCAAACCAACGACATAATGAAAATAATATAAAATTAGGGGTGAAGGCCATGAACCCCACGAACCCTCACTTCACGGCAACCAAATTTAATTATAGCGGTGGGTAGTAGTAAGTGACCCCCTCCGCTTAACCACGCTCCATATTCGGTAGGCTGACAAAAAGTGGTCGCATATATACATAGGTAGCGAGGGTATTAATCCCACCACAAACCCACATGCCACTTGTTGAAACAATGTCGATGGAGGGTATGGGGTGGGCCGCTAATGCGGGCCCGACCCCCAGTGCCATATTTATTATTAAAATAGTCGTCGAGATTTGTAAAAATGATGTGCGTGGTTAAAAACAAATTAGAAGCTTTAAAAAAGGAGGGCGGGGTTTGACCACTCGACCACTCCCTCCAAATGAGGATCAAAACCAATCCACCCAGGTCCCTTTGGGAAGTCCACCAACCTCTCCATTATGTAAACCTTCGATTTCATAAGTGCGCCCATGCGGGTCGAGTGGGCAAAAATAGAACGGTGGAACCGGGGTGCCTTTGTGTGGGGAGGGTGAGGAAACCATGATCTGAGCCATTTCAGGGCGTCGTTTGATTTTCACTTTATTGAGTTCTTTCTTTTAAATTTTATATAGATTATGTACCTCTTAGTGCCACGAATCCAACGATGTTGTCCATTTCTTCATCGAGAGGTCTTCAATTTTCGGTCATTTACGACTATGGAGGGGGATGGGTTTCTCGTTTATACTTGTGCTTTCATTTTTTTCCACTTAATGAAAAGGGCCTCCTCACTATTTGGCTTGGGAACATAGTCCCTCCTGGATGAACTCTAATATCAGTGTGTCTTCTTGCATGATGTTAATTTCTTCTCTCTTCTTATGTTTATGCCTTTAAATTTTTTTCTTGTTTAAAGCTACAATTTTCACATGTAATTCTTTAACACATCTCAAGAAAAATATTTTTGGGTCAAGTGGTATCGAGAGCGAGGTGTTTACTAGATATGAATTACAGCCTTTTAGCACTAACTAGAAACGAGCTACGAAGATGTGAAGGGAAACTACAATATTTTCATCCCAAAGTGGGACATGCAAATCAAGAAGAAACATGGATGGCAATGCTCGACACGAGGAAGAGCTCAACTTATGAGGCCTTACACCATGGAAGATGGAGTTGAAAAATTTTCTCTAGACTTGAGGAACTAGAGAAAGCGGGCGAGAATTCTTCGAAGGAAAAGGTACAACGCATGGGGATAATGGAGAGATCCACCTCCTTCTCCTCCAGCATGTGAAATTTATTCCTCCTCTTCTCACCATCTTCATAGGAATTTAGGAAATGCATCTAATAAACCTTTCTTTAAGTAAGATGTCAAATTTGATATACCCATGTGTATAATGGTGAAAGTAATGCGAGAGAAAATTAACAACTAGATTAGGAAGCTTGAACTCTATTGTAGGATTCGACATATTGTGGAGGGACGAGGCAAAGATCTAGTTGGCTCTCTTCGACTAAATGGCACGGCTCTCATCGAGTGGGAGAGAAAACTTCAAGGAGGCAATTTGGGTAACCTTCTTTCCTCATGGGCGAATTTCATTGTTGCACTTAAAGATGAATTCTATCCCTTGGGTTATAAGAAAAAAACCCTAATGGAGTGGTAGTACCCAGTACCTAAGGCAAGGTAAAGGAAGAAATGTGCAAAACACTACTGAAATTTAGAAAACATGCACTAAGTTTGGGCATTTCATTAGATTCACCTGAAGTTGTAACTAAGTACATTGGGTCATTACAAAGTTACATTAGACATTCATTGTTAATGTTTGAACCTACTACCATTGACTTTGCTAGTATGAAGTCCATTCATCTTGAAAACACGAGCATAAATGATAAGGATGATCATTCAAAGAAACCACCTTTCAAACCTTCAAATGGAAAATTCAAAGGGAAAGAAAGGGAAAGGAAAAGAAGATAGCATATACAAAGAAGGATGAAGGAGAAAAGCCTTATTGTATATTGCAAAAAGGAAGGTCATGATGACAATCATTGTTGGAAGTTTTACCCAAAAAAGCCAAAGTGATATGGAGAAGGGTAAGCAAAAGACGGTGAAGCGCAGCAACAAGATCTTGGATCGACTGCGAGTGATGAGGCAGTGATCACAACATCATGCTGCAAAGGTATTCATTCTCTTCATGTTAATTATAAATCACATGAAAGCACTAGTTCAACATATGAACCTCTTTTCCTAATAAATGAAAGAGCATTAAGATTCTGTTTCTGATACCCGAGTTGTCATAAATCATTCAAAAGTAGAAACTCTATTTGATTCGGAGCTCTCAGTAAATTTAATCTGAGAATCATGGTTAAAAAAGTTAGGCTAAAATTTAAGCCTCATACGAAACCTTATCCACTTGGATGGATACATGACCGTGTGTAAAAATAAATGTGACCAAGCAACGTAAGGTTAAATTTGTAATTGCTTCTAAACTAGTGGATGAAGTAGAATTGGATGTCCTTGCTGGATATCTATGGTATTGTGTTAGAGTCTATCATATGACGAAATAAATTTTATTTCCACATGAAAATAAATACCAAATAAAAAATATGGGGTAGAGTATATTTTAAGAGCTCATCAACCAAAGTCGATTGCCGATCTTGTAATTGCGGGACAAATGAAGAGATTGGTGAATTCTAACAAAGGGGTCTTTGCTCATGGTTGTGAGAGAAAAAGATGCGAAATATGAAATTGCTTTAGAGGATGTAATTTTGGCTCATAAGCGGGGAATTATGTGATTTTATTTCTAAATATGATGAGTTTTTAGGAATCCGGAGGATTGCCTCGAAACGAGAAATCCAACCGCAGAATCCATTTGCATCATGATGATCCATTGCCAAATATTGGTATGTACGGGATGTCATTTATCGAGATGGAGGAATCAAGAAATGAGTATGAATTTTGAACCAAGGGGTCATTTAGCTAAGTACTTCTCCTTGCGGCTCACCGATCATGTTAGTACCCAAGAAATATGGAACATGGAGGATGTGCATGGATTATCGGAGCACTAAACAAAATCACGGTGAAAATTCAATACCCTCTCCCTTGCGTTGATGATTTCTTAGATCCGTTAAAAGAATTCTATCTATTTCACCAAATTTGATTTTCATAGTCGTTATTACCGGGTTAGAATTGCGAGCGGACATGTGGAAAATCGCCTTTAAGACAAAACAAGGGTTGTTTGAATGGATGGTGATTCCATTTGGTGTAACATACGACCACATTCATGAGGGTCACAGACAGTCTTTTTAAACCTTTCAGCAGTGAATTTTTCCTTTTTGTTTAGATGATATTCTTGTCTTTAGTAAGACTTGGGATGGACAAAGTATATGCATGTAAAGAAAGTGCTTGATGTATTAAAGAGGGAAAAATTGTATGTAAAATTTCAAAGTGTGAGTTTGGGAAAACCTCCCCCATGGTTTAACAGAATCTTATTAATGAGTAATAGTAAATTAAAAATAGACCCCTCCAAACTTGGGGCAAACAGCAAATGGCCTAAAGCCTATCAATGTAACAAAGGTCGTAGATTTTCTAGGTGAAGTATAGTACTAGAGAGATTCATTGTAACTATCATTAATTGCATCACTGCCATGCAGCCGACAAGTATCAAACAAGCCTTTTAGTGGGGAGGAAAGAAATAGAAGTCCTTTGAAGAGCGGGAAAGAAAATCAGCAACACACAGTCATGGCTACCCTATCTCCAACGGCCTTTAGAGATCGAAGGCGATGCTAGTGGGTATGCCATGGGAGTTGTCTGTTGCAATAAGAGAAGCGATATCTTACCATTTAGAGAGAGTTCTCCCATTTATCTTCAATTACCCCACTTACGACAAGGAGCTGTGTGCCTTGGTCCAAAGTGTTAAAAAGTGGAAACACTACCCGATCGAAAAAGAAACCATTATCCGTACGGATCACTAGCCCTTGCCAAATACCTTCGTTACCAGACCAAGCTACAACGAGTCTCTTAATTTTAGGTGGATGGGAGTTTCTACAATAGTTTCATATGGTAATAAAGTATAATAAGGGCACTAGTAACAAAGTAGCGAGATATGCTCTCTCGCCCTCTTATTGTTGCTTCTATTATTTTTCATAATGCTTCGTTGTCTCTTGAAAGTTATGTGTGACGATACGCTAATGATGATGACTTTAAAGCAATATATACAAAGTGACTCATGGTTCACAAGTGGAAAACTATAATTTGTAGGGGAAGTTGTTGTATGCCTTCAAGTGTGCATACCCATAGTAGAAAGGGTACATGTCGTCGAGGCGCATGCCTCTCTTGTGTACGGTCACTTTGGTGTCCAAAAAAACCTTATGTCATTTGCAAAGGTTTTGCTTTTTCCCCATATGAAAAACAACGTGCAACCCGTTTTGTAAAGGGATGTGCGATGTGTTTTGTTTGAAAGCCCTCTAATAGAAAACTCGAGCTCTACATTCCTCCCTATTTCGGGTCATCCATGAAATTTTTGTCGGTAGGAGGACTTTGTGGGAGGTTTGCCTATAATAGAAAAGTTCACAACTATTTGTATGTTTTGAATTTGTCTACTTTAGTAAAATGTTGCATAATGTGCCTTGTAAAAATCAGATCTGTTGTTAAGCACACTTCTTATCTTTTTCTTTCAATATGTTAGGGTCCACCTTGGATTTCCCACATAGATTGTGTCAAATCGAGACTCTCCTTCCTTGGATATTTTTGGACCATCTTGTGGTGTTTAGTGGGAAACCAACTTGAAGAAGTACGGAATTCCATACACAAACCGACGGACGGAGACAAAAATTCCATCAACACACAGCATTTGCCAAACGATGAGCTATTGTGGCAAACATCCCAAGTTGTGGGATAGGCATCTTCCATATTTGCGGCACGCTTACAGCGAGAAGTGAATTCCTCTTATGCGGCGTTCACCATTTGAGACATGGTTTGGTTACTTACCAACGACCCTTTTGACGTGATCTGTATGGAAGGGATGAAGATGCTAGTGGACATGATGATGGGGAAAAAGCACCGCGGTTCATCAAGGAAAATATAGACAATTCACCGAAGTGCGAAAGTTGGAAAAAGATTCAAGCCCGATATGGATGGACATGATAAGCATCGAGTCGACCATCAATTTCAATTTGGTGAAAAGGTGTGTGGTTCCATATTAGCAAGGATCAGAGAAATGAAGGGGGAAGAAATAAATTGCGGCCAATCATCGCCTGTGGTCCATTTACCATATTGGAAAATTGGGAAAAATGATTTAAACTCGACTTTACTTTTGTATACATGCGAGTGTACTCGGTCGTGAATGTCGAAATGCGAAACTTTATGAACCACCATTGATTATGGACACCGAGGAGTAGGATGGGTTCTCTGGTGGATGACCATACACCAAAAGTATCTCGATGAATTTCTAGAGAGTATTCTTGATGAAGAATGAGGACTTCATGACGAGGAGATGTGGGTATCCTAAAATTGTTGGTTTCAAAGAGATACACACAAGTAAAGCTAAATGGCTTGAAAAGGAGAAGGTGGGAGCAATTCCTGTATGCTTGTTATAAGGATTTTGGGTTCCAAAATCTCTCTTTGAGTGAGGAGGAATGATGAGGTGGATCAAACGGTCCAGGGTCTGGTAAGAAAAGCAGTACAAAGGCTAAAAAATCAAAGTGTACGGAATGTGGAAAACTTAATTTCAAGTTGAATATCTCATATTTACGGTTCAACACATAAACAACACTCAACTGCGAGTACGTGAAGGAGTTAGGAGCGGTCAAAGTGCGACTTTGTGGTGGTAGACTAAGGACAAAAATTGGAAGTTGGCCACAGTTACGTCTGGCTACAGCGGATTCCAACGAATTTATGGGTCCCATTATTTGACTCCTTGAGTCTAAATTTACCGAAGATTAAAAAAAATGTGGTTTGGTTATCAAAAATAAAAAATATATATATTTTGGAGGGCGAGGCCATGACCCCGCCATACACCTCCCCAAACCAACGACATAACGAAACAATATAATATTAAGGGGTCGTGGCTATGACCCCATCGGACCCTCGCGCACTTCACGGCGGCCACATTTAATTACCAGTGGTGGGCGATGGTCATGACCCATAACTTTGACCACCTGCTCCACGTGCAGCTGAACCACAACAAACAATGGCCGCATATATACATGGGTGGCGGGGTATTACTCCGCCCTTGGCCGGCCGCACTTTTGAAACAATAAAGGCGGTGGGTATGGGGCGGAGCAGCGATGCGGGCTCGAACCCCCAAAAGTTACCATATTTATTATTAAAATAGCCATCGGGGATTTGTAAAAAGGATACTTTTAATTATAAAAAACATATTTCGACTTTAAAAAAGGAGGGGGAGGGTTTGACCACCCGACCCCCTCCTCCAAATGAGGATCCAAACCAATGCGCGATGACTCCCTGGGTGCAAGCCTTTCCCATTATGTAAGCCTTCGGTTCCGCAAGTCCGACCGGGCGGGGTCGGGAGCGGGCACGAAAACCAAGATGAGTGGACAGGAGACATTGTGCGGGGAGGGCGGGAAACCATGATCTCGGCTGTTTCCGGAGGGTCCTTGTTTTTCAATTTTTTGATTCCAAGCAAATTTTATATGGATTTCACCTCGATGCCACGATCAATGGTGTTGTACATTTCTTCATGGAGGCCTTCAATTTTGGGCACTTTGATTATGGAGGTATAAGGGTGCAATTTCTCATTTTTATACTTGTACGCTTACCGTGGTGCACCACCCTAATGAAGGAGGGCCTCCCCACTATTTGAGTAGGAGCTCGAGACGTAGTCCTCTTGGACAAGCTGCAGGCAAGCTTATCCAAGTCTTTCTTGTTCCTCGGCCAGAGCTGATTTGGATCTGGTTGTTCTTGTACAGCTTATGCTTTCATAGTGGCTTTCTCCTCCTTGAAGACCCTTTGTATCTTTCTTCACTTTGAGGGCTTTAAGTGCTTCTCTGAAGGGTTTTGGTTTGTTTTTATTCATGGATTTTTTGTCTTTGACCCTTGATTTACCTTCAATATCAATGACCTGCAATGTGACTTGATTATGTGGATTCTTGGACTTAATCCTAAACTTATTCATTGTCTCTAGAATGCCTCTTTGGTGCAATGACTTGTAACAGCTTCTTCGTTCTTCTTATTACCATCATTTCATGTCTAGCATCCTTGACTCTTCATCTAATTTTTTAGGGATGATACTCTTTACGCATCTTCTGTTGAATATCTTCTTAGATTTTCGGTAGCATCTACCTTTGATTTATCTACATTTGCGGACATTTCCTCCTTCAAGCTCTAGTGTGAACATTGGAAAAGGAGGAACGAAGTCACCATTTTTATGAATTTGGGTTTACTTGCTAAGTAAATCTCACAGAGTTTTCAACTTTCTCTCAGCACGCTTGAGGAAACCTTTTATTTCTTGCCCTTGGCTTTCTTATGGATATTTTCCTATTTTTTTCCTTTCTCTTTTTTTTCTTATTTTTTGTGAGGTACGAGGTGTGGTTTGGCTTGGAGGTGTACATGCGGGTTAGTGCCTTATACAAACAAAGAAGTGATGATCGTAAGTTTGATTTATCTTCCCTAACTCTTCTTCAACTAGAACCTTGATTGGAAACAGTGTGACATTGAAACATACTTTTCACAGCTGTGGGTGTGAAGTTTGGACCTGCAGAGAAGCATCTCTTCCAAGCCCGAGCGGAAATATGGAATATTTAATGTCTTCATACTGCAATATGAAAAATAAACTCATTTGATAGAGGAACAATTTTATCTACTACTTTCTGAAATGATATATATCTTGATAAACAACAAGTGCCTAGTCATTCTTAAGATAGGCACTTGGAATTCCCTTGGCCCAATTTGGATATTTGTATGTGTACCAATCCTTGAAAGTCCAATGAGGTCTCCTCATCGATAATCTAACCTTTAAACAACCTCTCTCCTTCCCATGGAAGGTTAAATTCTTCATCGATGGATTCTTCGAAACCTCAAATGTGAGCCATAAATTGTGGCTACTTGTCCATTAAAACAATTTGCAACTCTTGCTGACTACTCACGAGGTGAGAGATCCCTAACATGGTGCATAGAGAATACCACCCTACCTAGATAAACAAGCTTCACATGAATTTTCATCCTACTAGCTCTTGCACTATGGCTCCAATTGATTTATTTTCCCTTGTTTTAGTCATCTTCAAAAATTAATGACGATGTCTCTTAAAACTAATAGGTGGAAGAGTTGGAGGATTTCACCTTACAAAGTGTTTCTTGTATTCTCCTTTGAAATCCTGTCTAAAATCCATACTCCTCAAACTACAACTATAAGAAATTTGATCTCCAACAACTAAACTCTCAAATGATGTGCTCTTTTCTTTTTTGGTGGCTTTAAAAAAAAGAAAAACTATGGCTCATCACCCCATGCAAATTAAACTTTCATTATGGAAAATATCCCTCGTGATGTGCACCATGTGATAGCCATTATTACCTTTAGTTGGTTATGTATCTTCGTATGGAAAACTCCGGATGGCTTGAGACAAGTGGATACGCGACTAGCAGTCTCAGAATGTCCTTGTTCAATACTAGAAAAAATTTCCGATTAGTACGCATATGCGATCGACAAACGGAGTCATTGCATTAAGTTTGATGAGCACGATCTCCCTTCGTTTAGAAAAACATGTACTTTGACATCGTTTAACTAACTTGGGTTTGACGGGCGAGAGGACGCGAGATTAACGGTTAAGTGTATTACGTAGGTTGACACATAGGCATTAACGTATACGTGACTTCAATTCAACTAAACTAATTGCATACAACACTATCATGAGATATGAAATATTAAAAAAAATATTTGAAGCATATGTATATTACAACACGTGGCTTGAAAAAAAGGGGATGCACTTTTTTCATTTATTTTTAGAAAATAGAGTAATGTACGGAATTTCCGCTAGCATGAATAAAAATAAAAAATACGAAGTGAGAATATAACAAACTTTCCAAAAAGATTAAAATAGGTGTTTGAGGAAATTAAAAATTTAGCACGACCAAATATTTTTTGAAATTTTTTAAGTCTAATCCTAAAAACAAAAAAATTAAAATGGACTCATGACTTGAAGAACTATGCTAACGGGATGCATCATTTTAAGGGATGACATCATAATAGCATACAATGAAGCAAGAACTTGTAAATCAATATAGAAGCTTGAAAGATGGTTAGGTAGATGTCTACACACAATTGTAGCAATCATCATAGTAAGGAAGTAGCTCATGGTAACCTCATTGAAAGCATAAGTGGTACTTATGGATAGAAAAATTTCATATAGCATATAAAAAAATTTCACCATCATGCATCATCATCATTGGGATGGGGCATTTACGAATGAGGATAATCGAGATCCTCGTTGGAATCTTCATTATAATTCACCTCTCCACCAGGAAAAGAAAGTGTATCGCTAAGAATTCCATATTGTATGGGATTCATGAAGCATGACGGTGTGTTAATAAGAGGTATGTTGCATGGATGCGAGAACTTTCAAGTGAAAAAACTCCTATATTACCAAAATAAGGAAAGAGATATGTATTCATGTATTTTATTGAGTCATGTCATATGGTTGCATGGGTAAATGAAATCTACATCATGAGCATGATCGAAAGAGAAGGGTCTTGTTCCTTGGAAAAGATGCTTGAAGGCATAGTGAAAATATGAAATCAACGTAATATGTCCTCATATGGAATATGAGGTGGTTGAAAAAGAGAAAGGAACTATGGATAGAAGTTCCTGGGAACAATATGTGGAGAAAGGAAGAAGATATTGTGGAAAATATTAAACTATGGTTACATAAGAAGAAATCAACATCCGATAACTAAAAGAATTGGCCATGACATATCCATGGAAAATATATGAAGACAACGATGAATTATATAAAGGAAGGAGACCCTTGACATTGAATATCTTGGAGATGTGTCAATATATGTGAGAGTTGTTGATGTTGCAAGAAGCTGTATATGTCATCATGAAAAGACATCACAAAAGGTAACTATGTTTTGATGTTCATCTTTGGTTTTGAACAACATCTAGATGGGGTGATATAGGGCTACCTAAAGAGAGTTTGAATTTCCACCTTAAACTAGCACTCATGCGGTTGGATGGAAGATCTTGAAGAGGAAAACATGACTTGGAAGTGGTAGTTGTATGAAAGAGCAGGATGTGGACTAGAAGACCACTTTCCAATGAAAAGGATGACATGACTAACATGTTTCATGAATGAAAGTGATGGATGGCCAATGCCCTACAAGATAAAGACTCCATAATTGGAGATGTAATTCATGACATTGAAATGAGAGGCTCTTCAAGCAAATGATAATATCATTATCTCTCCACCAAACTACTATTGATAACAGGTCCCTTTTAAAGAGGGATGTGGACATGCCCCTATATGAGAGGGAGCTTGGGCACATTCCTTTTAAGGAATGGGTATATCTTCCTATTTGAGAGGAGATGGCTATCATTCACCTTGTCTTTCTTTATTTTGTGAAGAAATAATTGATGATTGGATAAGCATACGGCATCGATATTGACCCAGCGGGGATGAGGTAGGGACATCAAGATATTGTTCATAGAGGACCAATATTCTTTGAGGACTGGTAATCCAAGATAATAGCCAGTACTAAAGGACTTACCCTATGACCACGAGTGGGGTATGTGCCTTGAGAGACAATGATGATGGTGTTTATCAATCATTGGTCTCACCAACATTGTGCTCTAATCTTATGGAGAGATAATTTGTTAGTAAAGGCCTTATTATGTGACAATGTTGGTTGGCATGTGATGCTAAAGATGGGTTACCAATATGACTCTTCCTAATGAGAATTCTTTACCTGTTAGCAAGGGATGTCCAAGCACTGTATGTGTGGATTATGAATACCTGCCTAGTTAAGAGGGGTGGTGAAATATGTAACTAGGTTTTTGGTATTCATAATGACATATGTAATCATGATTTTATGTTTGTGAAGAAAAATAAAATTATTATTATTGTTCTTGAGGGCATGATTTTTCATGCTCAAGGGGGGGGTATTTTTAGGTCAAATGCCCATTTGATGGGTACTGGTTAATTAATTCATTTTCATGTGTCCAAAGGTGGTGTTCTATTTGTGAAAAGGGTACAACCCCACATCCAAATATTAAAGTCAAAGACCCTCCAAGACCTCATCATGGTGCAAAGAGAAATTGACCTACATTAAGTGACAAGTCAACCTAAATATAGAAAGTTGTACCCTCACAATCCTATATATATATAAGAAGAAGATGAACTATCATTGGACACACTCAACAAGTTTGATATCCATAATATAGAAGATGAAGGAATGAAAAAAATAAGAAGAAGAAGGCAAGATCAAACATTTGGGACTCTCTCTCTCTCTCTCTTTTGTTAAGGTTTCCATAGTTTTGGGAAAGTAGAAGTTCTATAAGAAACTTCTAGGTTAAATGTGAAAAGCTGACCCAGGTGAGATTCCATAAGAAATTGTTGAGTCGAAGTTCAAAGGAAAATTGATGGTTTGGCCTAGCCAAGGTTGAAATTGCGGAAAGGCGGGTTGATTGGAAAGTTTGTAAAAACTTTTGGGTGAAAATTGCGAAGAAACATTGGGTCAAAATTGCAAAAATTCATTGGGTTAAGAAGTTCTAGAAGAAATTTTTTGGGTTCCAAACGTGAGAAGAAAGCATTGAGTCCAAAGTTGCGAAGCCCAGAGGTTGAAGTTGAGCGATGGGTGGAAATTCCTGCAGAAGTTTTTGGTAAAAAAGTGATGGAAAGGAAGCTCATCGAGAAAGTTTGACTTGGTCTTGGAGGGGTCTTTGTGTCGATGGCCTTAGGTCTTGGAATTCGTCAATTGAATATATTATAAGAGAATAATTCTTGTGAGTTTTTTTATCGAGTGGAGAGGTTTTGGCCCTAGATGATCGCTTACATTTTATGTTTTTTTGTCTCATTTTTATTTATGATTTGGTAGTTTATTTTGATGATATAAACACTAATAATAATAAATATAATAACAATTCAATCAAGTAAAATAAAATACATAAAAACGGAGTTATCAAGTAAGAGAAATCACTTGACTTATTTGCCTCTATGTTTCCAAACCATTCGGGAACTAACCGAGATGAAATCACGTTGATGTCATTTTCCACATGTTCCTATATGTATGTATGTCTGTTTATTCTTAAACTAAAAAATGGGCCATTTAATGCCTAAAAATGCCAAATATGACTTCCATGTGCCATGTTACCATTGGACCTTTGTGGATGTAATCATCAACAAGTAATGTCCTTCCACACAACATCCCATTACCCGGAGAAAGAGAAAGAAAGATAGCATGGCCTTGTTTTTCAATTATTTCATTTATAAAATTGCTAGGTGTCCCAAATACTTCATTGCATTGCTTCCTCCGAGGCCAACTCTCCTTTGTGTGTTTGTTGTGTTACGCCGGGATCCTTTCATGCGGGCTTGAACTTCTGTTGTTATCATGTGGGGGCCCTCTCTTAAACCTTGGCAGTAGAAATTCCTCCAGAGTGTATTTTTTAGGGCCACGTTTTCCTGCTCTATGTCATCTGCTCAACTTCTTAAAGGTTCATTATTTTAGGATGCACCCATCGGGGTAAGTGTTGTGACTTAGAAGTATCATGTGGGATATTCTCATCCAATGGAAAACCTTCGTACATTTGATCCATGTCTTCTCACTCGATATTATTCGTACTAATTAAGGTTTCGTCGGGGTATTACCTCTGGGTTATATTTTTCGGGGTGTGTTAATAGGGGCTGCGTCGGTAGCCAATGCACACCTGATCTAACACTTCTTAGCGCTTCCTGCCTTTCACGTATGTTTTTTCCTCTTTCCGGTCTATCTGCAATTTTGTTGGGTTTGGATTCTCCACCACTCTTGGATACACTACAAAAGGGTCTCCAAGACTCTTTATCTCTACAAAATTTAACTTTGGAGTTCCACAACTTTGAGTGGCTCTAACTTTCAAACTAGGAGGCCATTTTGAGACATTTTCATACCACTAGAAATATTGTTTCGAGATATTTCATATAGGCGGTTTTCATATTCATATGAAATTATTTCCCTTCTCTAGAAAGGGCTCCAAATTCTTTGCACCATTCTCATCCATGTTTCTCTTGATATTTTCCATCTATTTCCATTTGACGCCATCAATGACAACATATTTCCAATAGTACTGCTACATTATTTTGGGTGAAAACCATCATTCATAAGCATTCATCCAACCCATACAACATAAAATAGATAATTCATCACATAATGCTTAAACACAAAATATAAGCCATAAAATATACTTTTATTAACATGGTAAAGTCTTCATTACAAAAATGTATGTTGTAGCTCACCAACCTAATAATTCCATTCATTATAGTGCATACATATGTAAATTTAGATATATGCATACGCCTCCAGTCCATAGAACCTACATTGAAGTACTCATATATTCACGATATTATCTATTTATATGTTATTTTTAGGTGCAAACCGACCAAAAACCACTTTTACTATGGGTGATAAATATTACCATGGGAAAACATATAAAATAAGTCCGGTGGCAACCCTTATTATGGATTTCCCATGCTGCCTTTGTTTCTTGTCCCAGAAGCCTTCACTGCGCATTAGTACGCTTATACACATTATGCTTCTTTGTGGAAGTCCCAAAAATTGTACCAAAAATGACACTTCAACACCTATGCTAACATTTTGAAACCTTGTAATATTTAATCATGATAACTTTCTTCATGACGATTGCTTGATAAATATTTTGAAAAAAATGTAAACATAATAGGTAAAATGATTGAATATGTAGAACCATATCTTAAAATATAATATGCAATGGAATTTTGACTTTTGTAAATATAGCTATGGTTTAAGACTTATAAGTTTCGCATAGTCTAAACATGCCACAATTTTTTAAGTAATAGAAATTTCGGTATGATTTTGAGAAAATCCGATAGAAATTTTTAAAAATCTACGATTACGGTTAATCGACTCGGTATTTTGGGTTCTGTGGGGTTCTTGATTGATCCAAGTGGATATTGGTTGCACACCCATATTCCACCTAGACCTCTAGATGGTTTCATCATTTCCTTTATTATAGCACAATTTATTATTTTTAGCGATTTTTCGGGTCTTGAACTTTCGAGCTATATTGACCCTAAACGGTGTTTTTACGAGGTCCAAATTAGGCCCATAATTGTATTCAAGTGCTTGCCACAACTATTTTAGTAATGGACATACATTTCTAACAAGGTACCATAAGCGCCAAACGAATATCACATGACCAAGTTATGACCCCGGGGGGTTGGTTGTTGATTAGTCGATTTAATGTTCTTAAATTGCTTACATAAATTATCGTAGGAGTTGGTAAACTTGTGAAGTGAAAGTGCACTATATATGTTAGAAGCCTATTTAATTTGTTGGTGTGATGATAGAATTTATAGAGATTTCTTCTAAGGATGTTTCATTCTTATTTCCTTAATGAGATTGAATGATTAAATTAAAACTAAGTTCTAAAAAATCAACTGCAATCAACTACAATTCAACTAAGTTTCTACTATGTAGAGAAATTGAAACAAATATTTTTATATCTTATGAAGAAGTCTTAACTAATGTATTTTTCTAGTCTAATAATTTAACGGAGTCTAATGTATGAAAAAAAAAAAAATTGGAAAAAGGAATTTGGACATTTTTTATGGTTTTAAAAATGAAATTCTATGTAAATGAAATTGATAAAAAATTGAATAAGTCATTATTATTCTAGACAAAAATCACTCTTAAACTAGAAATAATTTACTCATGTGCCAAAACTAAATCACTAAATCACTATTGCTTGGAAATGAATCACTCAATGTTCTTCCAGGAAATAAACCTATCTACAAAGCTGAAAATGAATCTTTCAATGTTCTTGAAATAAATCATACAGATACGTAAAACTACCTTGCAATAAACTATTGTTGCTTGGAAAGAGAACATAGACCACTTTTGCATTTTAACAATTTAAAAAGGTTATGAATCTACATCAAATGATAAAGTAAAAATATGTAACATCTACTTCAAACGACGAAATAGAATTATGGAAATAACTACAACATTTGATAAGAATAGGCGAAACCACATCAAGTAATAAAAACAAAACTATGAAAACATCTATATGAAAAACACCAGAAATATTTAACCTTTTATGTTGGCGGGGCCCTCCCTGGCTTGGTGGTCTCAACGATCTACTCCAACAACTAGTTGCGCATCAAATCTCAAGGTATTTCTTCATTAAAAAGGAAATAAAAAAATCTTTAAAAGTTTCACGGTCACATCACGATTTCACACTTTTCGGAGTGTATTTGTTTACCTTATATGTATAAAAACATGTGTATAATTGTTTTGAGACTTTTTATGCCTATTTGGACTAAACAAATATTATCTTAATCTTTTAACGAGGAATCAAAATAGTGTTTCTTCATGATTTTCTATTTGGAAAAGCAAATCGTGAACGTGATTATCTTGGTCCTTGGTAGCTTGTACAATAGTGTGTTTGACACCTTTGACTATGTATTTGGATGGTTTCTTGCATGATTTGGCTTGGATATATAGAAGGAAATCCATGAGGAGATCATTCTCCACATGTCCATATTTTTCTGCTTAGCGAGGCACCTCCAAAACCCAACAAACCATGGAGATGGCTACGGAAATTAGCACGGACTAGGTAACGATTATGTAAATTATGTAGCTAACTGAAATTTTAATCTAATAATAAGAAAAATTACTAAATATGAAATATAGGTCATTTAAATACCTTACTACATGTCAAAAATTGTATTTTTAATGCTTATTTAAGTGATGATGTTGACAAAAGAGGAAGAAAAGTAGGAGAAAGAAGTGTCAAAATGAAACAATCATGAAGGCTCTACATCCCCCCACACGAGAGGGTAATTGCATGCCCTCATGAAAAAATGAAAAATTGATGATCCTTGTTAGCTACTACATTTTCCTTGAGACACGAGAACATCCAATTTTATCTTCTTTTCACTTCTTTCTAGTCACTCCCATCCTTGGTTTCTCATCGATATTTTGTATTTCATATTTATGACTGTATATTGAGGATTTTATTCTTTTTCTTTAAATCCTTGTTTTCTTGTACCACGATCCCAAATGCAAAAGAATATTTTCATTCTTGGTTTTCTCAATTTGTTCTCTATTATTAAGGCCTCATGTTGTTGTATGTGTCTATTTGGTGTCTGCGGTTCAAGAATTTGTTTGAGTTGTTAAAAGTGGATGTTCTTGGGGGATATTAGACTAAGCTTCTTCCCTCTAGTTTAAGACTAATGTTTTCCATGAATCTCTCTTCTTCAAAGATTCTAATCATAAATTTGTTCTTTGAACGGATCAGTTTCGGGTGTTCTCTGCTGGGCTATGAATGGGTGAGATAACGGTGGGTGATGGAACCCTTTTTTAGTTGTTCTCTTAGATCAACATATTAATGATTTTTTAGTATGGTTCTTTTATTGCCAGCTAAGCTGACACTTCTTCTTGCGTGGAGGGGATTTTGAATTTTTTCCCTTTTCTTCCCTGTTTTGGTCTCCTCTTTGTTTTCTTGGATGTATTTCCTTCTTTTGTATTATCTTTCTTCCTTCTAACACTTTGTTTCTTAATATTTTCTTAAGAATTTATGCAATGGGAACCTCATCTTGTTGTTTTTGTAGTGGTTGTTGTACATTTTCAACGAGTTTTTCAATTGTTATTTTTTCTCCCCTCTTTTTTTATTCTTTGTTGGGGGGCTGCTCTTGGTCTCCTTCTTTAGAAATGATTCCTAACTAAATCATCCCAATTATCTCCTAGACTTTTAAGGTGAAACTCAATGATAATTTTATAAATCCATGGTGATACATGGTGTTCTCGATAAATTGGATTATTCTCTAGACGTTCCCTTACATCCTTCTTAAAATAATTAACAAGAAGAATGGAAGATTTAACTCATTTCCTTCGAGAAAATTCATTAACGATCGAACGTGATAAAAGAACATGCACAAATATCCCTTCACAAGTGACATATTTTTGAATTACTCGTGGAAAATTCTATCATTTTACCTTTAAGTTTTTGTGATTGGAATTCCTTTCTTAAAGATGGTGGTGTCCATACTGGATTTTTTTAGGAAAACCTTCCATTCTTCACCATAATGCCTCTGTTCTTGAACCACTTATATCACCATTTCTCGGCAATCGTTTAGCCCAACAATGAAATACTTTGTCCTTTGCAAATTTGACATCTTCATTTTCAACCTTCATTCCATCGAAAGCTGCGGCGAATGACTTAGTTACTTCCTTGTTGCAACCTTTGAATTTCTCCACGAAATTGAGCCACTATGCTTTACTTGCACATACCACATTCACCTATGGGTATCCCTCCATGAACTTCCCCCCTTCGGTTGTTCTCGAGTGCTGACTCCCATGGCGAGAAGTTTCGCCTCAAGACTATTTCTTGACGGGGAGTATGCGTGAGGGTTTCGGATGATGGTATAGATGAGGGCTTTTGAATTGCGAGAGTGTGGGTGAGGTCGAAGGCCCTAAATAAGATTAGCATATGATTTGGGTGATATTAAAAATGAAATTTGGATTTGTTGTTGGTTTGTTTATGTAATGATGAGGAGTGAATGGAGGATTTGGTTTTGATTTGATTTTACACAATCAACTCTTAGTAATAATGTTTTTGAATTGGTGGTATAATGCACATATGATTCATACACTAATGTTTTAGCCCTTATTATTAAATTAATTATTTCATTTCATCGTTTGAATTAGTGCTACTAATCCTTAGTTGTCACTTTTTCTTCTTTGCCTTCAGGTGTCTTCCACAGTGGATCACCTTAATTCTTTAATTGTGATAAAAAAGGTTTGTGTCAAACATTAGTTGCGAAATATATCAAAGCTGAAATCTCAATCATAATTTAGCTATCTTTATTCTTAGAACAAAAAGGAAGAGAAGCAAAGAAAATGGGATTTTTTAGAACGGGTAAGAGAAAATAAAATGTGCCAAATGAAAATTCTTGGTTTTTTCACCTTAGATTTTTGTATAAACATGCCAACAATTGTTGGTTTTCATGTTTATACTTTTATTTTATTATTTTTCTTTATTATATATATATATATATATATATATATATATATATATATATATATATATATATATATATATGAAAACTAAAAAGCAAAAGAACGCCTTAAGTTGGAGAAGAATTCTTCTCAACCAACTTCAAATCAGAGGAGTATTTTAAATATCTCAACAAATTCCCTCCTTTGTCGATGACATGATAGATCCTCGGTAGATGTCCATTTACAAGGAGAGGAACTTTTCTTCATTAATGGTCTTGATCCTCTTTGCTCCATTATCAAAGATTTTTTTTTTTCAATCTCATAAGGCCCAAGCCAATGAAATTAAAATTTTCCTTGAAAAAGATTTGAATTTTGAATCAAAGAGTAATGTTCGATCTCAGTTTGAAATTTTCTTTCTTTGACATATTTATCATGTCATTTGGATCTTTGTTGCTGAACTAGTCTAGTCATTTGAATATCATATTTTTCTTAATTCACATTAGCTCATTGAGTTGTTCCATTCTATGCTTTTATGCTTCTAATAGGTAAGTCTCAATTTACTTAGTTGTCTTGAAATTTTTTTTATTTTGGAGGCTTAAATAAAAAACTATGATTTCTTCCCATAATCAAGTTCATAGGGAGTATGTCTGTCGATGTTTCTCCATGTACTTGGTGGGCCATAGCTTAAGCTTTGCGCCGGTCCTTTCTATGCAAATTTATTTTCTTGGTAAGGATTGTTTCGATCACTTAATAATTAGATTCTACTCATACATTTTCTTGTGGATGATATTGAGTAGACTTTCTATCTTGATTTTGTATTCCTCGACTATCATGTACCATATTGGATGTAGATTGAGTACCATGATATGTCACAATTTCCCTTGGGACACCAAAACGAGTAAAAATATCACCAAAAACAAATTAAACTACAAAATTTTCAATAGAAAAATAAAGTGCTTTAGCTTCTATCCATTTAGTAACATAATCGGTGCACACGAAATATACCTCTTTCTTCATATGGTGGATTAATTGGTCGAAAAATCTAGGGCCCATTTCTCAAAGGGTTCAATAAGTACTTGAGGTTGTAGAGGCATTTCATCTGAAGGAACATACTTCTTCATTGTTTGAAAACTATCACATCTCTTAACAAATTCTTTGGCATCCTTGAAAAGGGAACATTGGGGATTTTGAGGTCTATAATGAGCCTCCCTAAGGAAATAATAAAAATAATAACTAAACCAATAGAAATAATATTTATGAGTTTGAAATTCACTTTTGCACACAATCCATATAACAATGGTTAAATTCAATTGAAAAGTTGTACGAAAATAAAATTAATAAAAAAATTGTATTAGTGTAACTATAAATAAATCGGTTTTTTCAAGAAAAAAATCATTGCCAATGAACAACTAATGCATTTGTCCTTTGTACTTAAATAATTTTAAAATAAATTATAAATATAAATTCTTAAATTCTTAATTGTATAACATACCATAAATTAAAATTTATATTATTTAAATTATATAATAGCAAGTAATTAATATACTATATAAAAATCAAATAATATAATATAATAAATGTAAATATATTATTTTATGTATTAATTTTATATTACCACATATAGAATTGATTTGATTTTTTATAACATAAGACAAAATAATATATAGTATAAAAAGGAATATGATATATTATATTACATTTTAATATTATATAATAATATATAATATTAATATAATTATAGTAAGAAATGAAATAAAGTGAATTGTATTTTAAAAAAAAGTATTGAAATAGATTTATTTTATATTTATGAGTAGGTATTTATTTATATATGTATAGATATTAACTTATAATTAATTTTAAATTGTAATATTAAATAAAATGAAATGAATATATAATTTAAAAATAAATATATGAAAATATATAAACATAATATGTAGTGTGTAAAGACATAGAACTGCATAGGGATACACAATGTTTCTTTCAAAAAATATGAAATGAAAATAATAATATTTTATTCAAAATTTGTGAAATGACATTTATTATGAGTACCTTACTTTGTGACTTTTAAAGTACTTACAATACTACCATACTCAACTATGAATTTTTATCCACCATTGATAATGTGACAAGTAAATACATTTAAGTCAAGCAATGTCACCTCAACCATGCGGGATCATGTCATCCCCTAAAATGTGATTGGTTATCATAAAGTGAATTTTGATTATGCATTTTTCGTTAGGAGGCCCATTTTTTACCTCAAAATTCCCTAATGGGCCAATAATATCCCAAGAGAAGGACTTTATAATCCGTTCTTTTATCGACAAAGTGTCCTCCTGTGGTTTATCATGACATGATTTTAGTATCTTAGGTATTCCATCTTCTCTTAGACATCTTCGAATGATAAGATCTGGACCTATCTTGTATAATTCATCATTTATCCATGAATAAGATTCACTCATTTGAATTATATTTCTTCTCTCTTAGAAACAAATATGAAGGTAATTTCCTATATCCCAATAGTTAGAAATATCTCCAAAACATGGAGATTTAGTGGATCATGCAAAGAGATATTCATCATTATCATACATAGGTATATCATTGTTATCATTTTGAATTCTAGATAAAAGTCGGCTTCAACAATATTTTGTTTTCAAGGTGAGTCAAAATAGTGATATTAAATTATTGTAACAATAAAACCATCTTACTTATTCTGTCATTAGTAATTGATTTATTCATTAGATATCTATTGCAGAATGGTATGTATGAATGAAAATTCATAACTTGAGTGATGTAATATCTGAATTTATTAATGACATAGACAAAAACTAAAAACTCATTTTAGTAATAGTATAATTCAACTCTGTAAGAATAAAATTTTTACTTGTATAGTAAATGACATAAGGATTCAAGTCATTTGTCCTAATAAAACTCCCGAACTTGTATACGAAGCATTAATATGAAAATGAAATTTCCAATTTGATCATCTTAGAATGAGTGCATAAGAAATATTCTCTTTCAAAAGTTTTAAAAGATTTTGAAGTAAGAATTCCTGTTGAATTCACAATCTTTTGTCGTAATTGAAGAGTGGAGATGCAAATTTTATTCAGTTTTCTATAAATATTCTATAATATCTAGTGAAACCAAGAAAAATCTAACATCTCTTTGACAAATTGGAGCGCTAATTTAGAAATAACTTCTACTTTGATGAGTCCACCTTAATTCCATTTTCTGAAATGTGGTGTTCTAAAACAATCCCCTTAATAGAAAAATGTCATAAAACATTTTTCATGACTTAATGATTTTATTCTTTACATCTTATGAGAAATTTTTCTAAATTGTTAAGAGCTTCTTCAAAATAATTTCCATAGACTGTAAAATCATCCATATAAACTTCCACACAATCATGAATTACATCATAGAAAACCATCCATATAAACTTCCACACAATTATGAATTAGATCAAAGAAAATACCCAATACTGCTCTTTGGAATATTGTTGATGCATTACATAACTCAAAAGAAAGTACTCAATAAGCATAAGTTCCCCATGGATAGGTAGAAGTAGTTTTATCTTTATCTTCTGGTGCAACCTGAATTTGGTTATACCAACTAAAACTATCCAAAAATGAGAAATATTTCTTCAATGCTAATGTATCTAACACTTGATCTATGAAAGGGAGTGGAAAATGATCTTTCAAAATGGCCTTATTCAACTCCTTATAATCAATACATACTCTCCATTTTATATTATTTTTAGGATCAATTACTAAAGGTGAAACCTGTTGACTGCCTGATATTGGATAAATAAAATTTACATTTAATAGTTTTTGTAGTTCCTCCTTAATAATTTCCCTTAAGTTTGGATTCGTTCTTCTTTGAGGTTTTCAGATTGGTTTGACATTCTCTTCAATATATATGTGATGCATGCAAGTTTTAGGATTAATTCCTTTCATGTCAATGTATTCCCATGCATATGCAGAAGATTGTTTTTGCAATGTTTCTATTAATTTCTTCCTTTGAAATTCTTCCAAATTTGTGTTTACATTTAAATTTATTTTTTCTGGAAATATTTATTGAAGAACTTCCAAATTCTTCCAAATAGTATAAAGATATTTGTCTAGATGATTAATATTCAATGTTGCATTGTTCTTGAAAATTTTGACTAACCTCACAGCATGAAGATGGTTCATTATTTTCTATTGAATTTAGAATTCTATCTTCTTCACTAATTTGTGATATAGCAAAAATAGGTTGTATATCATTATCATCATCCATCCATTCTTCATTTTCTACCTCTACCATTTTTTTTACAGGTGGATATAATGTGAATTTCTTTGTTGAACTTCCATCTGAGATAAACGTACCACTGTATCTACAACTGATAAAAGCATCAGTTGTAGCGAGCCAAGGTCTTCCTAAGATTAATGGATGTCCCCCTAAGTTATTCTTGGGTGTTAAAGTCATAAAATCAACTGGATATTCCCAAGAATCTAAGGATACATAAATGTCCTCTAAAACACCATCAGGTTTGATTACATATCTATCTGCTAGTTGTAACAATGTTGGTGTATATTCGAGATTGGGAAGTTTTAGTTGATCCATAGTTTGTTTACTCATGATGTTTATAGCTACTCCTAAATCAATTAGTGTGTTTGGTATTTCAATGCCATTGATGTGTATTTTCACAATGGGACTTACTAGATCCAAATATTTCTCAATTGTTGTTTTGCCCATCATGATATCTGCAATTTTTCCAACTATATAAATTCTTTTGATTTCTTTTATTTTTCTTCCTGGTTTTTTTAATACTTAACTCCCTAATTGTTTTTGCAAGAATTGGAATTTCTTTGATAGCTTGTAGCAAAGGAATTTTTATGCAAACATTATTTAGCTCATCTAACATATCATAATCATGCATTATGATATGTTTTTCTACCCTTTTATCCATTTTTAATCTTTCAGGGAAAGGTGGTTTTGAGACAGATACTGAAGGTTGTTCCATAATAGGAGTTGATTTTATTGGAGTATTGTGTGTAGGAGTGGCTTGTTTTTGGATATTTTCTTTCTAATGAAGATGTCTCTTCTTCAAAATAACTATTTTTTTCTTTTGTGGATTTTAATTTTTATGAACATATATCTCTTCCCTAGAATGATCATCCTTTTCTTTTTCTTGAATAACAACAGATGGTGACTTCTTTTCTAATATTATACCATATCTAAGTCTAATAGTGTTAAGATCTATTGGAGTTATCATATAGGTCTATAAATTTTTTCCTTCCATGTTGTACACTAGTTGTGAATTTTTATTATTTTGGTTTGGAAGTGGTTGAGAAGGTAATTGATTTGGTCATTGTGGAAATGGTAATAAATGTTGTGGATTTTGATTTTGAAATTGGGTTTGAGGTAGTTGAGTATATTGAGCAAAATGTTGTGGTGGGAAGTTTTGATAAGGTCACGGATATTGGTGATATTGATAATATATACCATAATGATTTTTCCATCCTTGTGTCCAAGGTTGGGATTGAGACCAAGGTTTCCATGGCATTGGTGTAGTCTAGTTATTCTATGGGGGTTGAGTATATATTTGAGTGTTGAATCCTTAATTTTGTGATCCTTGCCATAGTCTTCTAGCAACAAAACAAAGAGGATCCATTTGATTTGGAACTAGTATCTCTTGGTAGATAACTTTAAGACCTGGTATTGAAGGACATTTTTTTATATCATGATTTTATGTACATATAACACAAATTTCTACATTGTTTAAATCAAGAGGACATTCTCTCAAAGCATTCATTTTCTGCACTTAGGACAAAGTATAGATAAGGCATCACTTTCAACTCTTTGCTTGTTTTGTAATTTCAAGGTGTCTATTTTTTCACTAAGAGTCCCTAAAATGTTTGTTTTAAATTCATCAAGAAAATTTCCTATTTCATTCCTACTTACAGTTCCAGATGCAGATCTATTAATTCTAGAGATAACAGGGTCTCTTGGATTCTTTCCAACTTTTTACTTACCTCTTGAAATATGTATGCATAATTCATAAATTTCAGGTAATGATAACATAGAAATATATTCTTTTCCCATCACATTAAGGATATCTATCCATTCATCTCTAATGGATTTTAGTAGGAGAGCTTTAAAAGTATATTGATCCAAATTTTCTATTTTAGCCCTTTTAAGATTATAACTAAATCTTTCAATTAAATCCTCAAGATTTTCATCTTCACTCTGCATCATTTTAAAAACTTCATCCTTTCAGTTATGAGGCATAAAATAATCCTTGTAATTTAATAAGAATGCATTTTTCATTTCCTCCCATGTTCTAATAGAGTGTGTTATTAAACCCATGAACCATTTTAATGTTGCATTCTTAATAGTTGTTGGAAACAATTTCAAATTTTGAGAATCGAGTAAGTAGTCATATTATCTACATAAAACTTCAAATTAAAAAAGAAATTTTTCAGGATCCTCATTTCTTAATCCATGGAAGTTAGGAAGGATAGAGGGTGAGATATTTTCCATTGTGGTTGTAGTGCCTTCATCGAGGATAGGAAATCCAACAGGATCTGGTTCTACTCTTCCTTCTCCTCCTCTTCCCCTTCCTCTACCTTCACCTCCAATCCTAAGTCCACCTCCTCCAATTCTTAAATGTTCATCATTCACGTTGTGTACTTCCCCTTCTCCTTCCCTAGCCATTGTAGACTCCTCATAACTAATATAAGGTTCCAAAATCGTATTTGTCTGTTCTTTTTCTAATTCTTCTGGTTCCTTTATCAATGGTATATTATAATAGATTTCTTCTTCCTCTTCTTCATTACGTATTTCTAGTTATTGAGCTAAACGTTTTTCCCCTTTTGTTGTTAGGAATATTACTACTTCTGTTGGGGATGCGGGATATTGTTCTTCCACAACTACTTCAATTGAAGAAGTTGGTGAGTTTCTAGGTTGAATTTCATATCTTAATACCTCATAAAGTCTATGTCTGCCTGCAAAGGATGGTATAGGTGTTTAGAAGGATGGTGTGGAACTACGAGGTCTATATGGGTTGAGTGGTGTTGTTGGAATTAAGCTTCTACCTCTAGCTACAAATCTACCCCTAGAATCTCTTTCTCTATGAATATCATTTTTCTATTTTATTATAGGTGTGTTGCAAATTTTTTTTTAATAAAGAAAAAAGGTTTATATTTACACTTCCTCGACAACGGCACCAAAATATCTATTCAATTTAATGTTCTTAAATTGCTTACATAAATTATCGATCGAAGTTGGTAAACTTGTGAAGTGAAAGTGCACTATATATGCTATAATCCTCTTTAATTTATTGGTGTGATGATAGCATTTGTAGAGATTAATTCTAATGATTTTTTTATCCTTATGTCCTTAAAGAGATTGAATGATTAAATTAAAACTAAGTTCTAAAAAATCAAATCTGCAAAAATCAACTAAATTCTACAATTCAACTAAGTTTCTACTCTACAAAAATTGAAACAAATATTTTTCTATCCTATGAAGAAGCCTTAACTAATGTATTTGTTAGTCTCTAATAATTTTAATGGTCTAATGTATGAAAATAAAATCAATTATAAAAAATGGAATTTGGACATTTTTATTTTTTTTAAATGAAATGCTATGTAAATGAAACTGAGAAAAAGGAATTAATAAGTCATTATTGTTCTGGACAAAAATCACTCTTAAACTAGAAAGCATTTACTCATGTGCCAAAACTAAATCTCTAAATCACTATTGCTTGGAAAGGAATCACTCAATGTTCTTTGAAATAAACCTATCTACAAACTCGAAAATAAATCTTTCAATGTTCTTGAAATAAATTATACATGAATCTGTAAAACTTCTCTGCAATAACCTAATGTTGCTTGGAAAGAAAACTATGAAGCAATTCTGCATTTTAACAATTTAAAAAGGAGATGAATATACATCAAATGACAAAGGAAAATTATGTAAAATCTGCTTCAAATGATGAAATAGAATTCTGGAAATAACTATAACATTTGGAAAAATGAACTGAAACTACATCAAATGATAAAAAAAAAACTATGAAAACATCTATACGAAAAACACAAAATATAGAACCTTATATGTTTATAGGGGCCCTCCACAAACGGGTGGTTTCAATGATTTACTCCAATAAGTAGTTGTGCATCAAATTTCCAAGGTGTTTCTTCATTAAAAGGAAATAAAACATAGTTTTAAAAGTTTCACATTCGCATCACAATTTCACATTGTTCATGTATTTGTTTTCCCTGTATTTATAAAAACTTGTGCATAACTGTTTTGAGGATTTTACACCTATTTGGACTAAAAAAATATTATCTTAATCTTTTAATGTGAATCAAAATAACATTTCATCACGATTTGCTATTTGGAAAAACAAATCGTGAAGACATGATTGTCTTGGTCTCTCGCTCGCTTTTACAATAGTGTGTTTGACCACACCTTTGACTACATAACTGGATGGTTTCTTGCATGATTTGACTCGGATAGTTAGGAGGAAATCCCTGAGGTGATCATTCTCCACCTTTCCACATATTTTTCTACTCACCTGACACCTAAGAACCAGGTGAACCATGGAGATGGCTACATAAACGCAGACCAGCTGCAGAATTCCGTCAATTATGTAGCTAATACAAATTTTAATCTAATAATAAGGAAAATTACAGAATATGAAGGATGGGTCATCTAAATACCTTACCATGTCAAAAAATTGCAATTTTAATGCTTATTTGAGCTAATGATGTTGAAAAAAAGGAAGAAAGTAGGATAAATGAAGTGTCAAAATGAAACAGTCATGAGGCTCTATAGTTGTCCAAATAACCCCAATGAGGCACACAAAATCTTGGAGTTTCATCTCCTAGGGTTAGGGTTTTGGTTGTTTATGGTTTCCTTTGGTTGTTCAATAACAAAAATTCCCTTAAGCCTCATTTTTAAATAGTTTGGAAACATGTAGCTGCCACATATCTTCTTAGAGATAATCTACCATCACCTAAGCTAGTTTATTTTCATTCTACATCTAAACAATTTTCAATACTTTGTTATTAATGAATTGATGTTCTATTTTCATTGTATCTTTGTGTTTAGGTTCATATATGTATTCCATTTTTTTCCTTCATAAATCAAGATCAGTGGTATCAAAGTGGTCTGCTCTTTCTCTCTCTTTTTGTGCATGTCCCCAATGAGGTCGGGGTATAAAGGAATGCAATGGTGGACAACTTTGCAAAAATCCTTTGGTGGATGCACACGCATGATGCATCTTCGTCCAACAATCACTTCAAAGGTGTTGCCCCCTTCAAGGTACAAATAGACTTTGATATATCTATATTCGAAGGTCAAATATATGTATATGTTGTATAAATGGATGAATTTGTTGGAAGGTTAATTTTTGGTCCATAGTTTCCCCAATAGGGAGAATATTACTTTTTCACTACTTAAGGTTGTGTAATATTCCCTTTTTGGTGTCACCTATGATAGGGCTAGGAGGGACTTCCAGAGTTAGGAGAAGACTGGTCACAGGTACAGGTTGGTGTCATCAGCAGGCCTAGGGGATTTTTGGAGGAGTTTTGAGGAGTTTCTATGCGATCAGGTGGAATTCACTTGATATATTCCATCATCCGAGCAGTTTGGCTTTCGTTCCGATTCATTTCAACAACTTTCGGAAATTTGAGTTATTTGTGGGCTTAACTCAGCTGATTACACTCAAGGTGGAATTCCGGGAGGAATAAATGATAGAACACCTTAGTGTAATATCTCATTGGAACTGAGATGAGGATACCTCCATGATGGGACGTTTGGACATGAGTTTCAGTGACCGTAGGAGACGTGGTAGCCGATTTACTCTTTTCTGAATTAAAAAGGAATATTTTAATAAGAGGGAAAACTGCTCCATGAATAAAATAATAATAAAATAAGGCTCTAGAAGGCTCCAAGAGATCTATAAAAGAAAGGGAGGAGGCCATTGAGAGATATCTTTGGTATCATATCATTTTCTTGTATGAGAGTTTTGAGACGTAGTTCTCTACTTCAGTCGTAGCCCCGGGATGGAAACCCTCGGATGATTTGTGAGTGTTGGACATAAACCCAACTCTCTTTGAGGAGACTTCATTTAGAAGTTTCACAGAGCTTCAGAGATATTGGAGTGAGGATCATTTAGATCTTCAACAGGTGCTTCAGTGGATTAAGTGGTAGTTTTTGCCGGAGGGAGAGTGCAGCAGTTCAATTTTGGAGGCCATTACAGTGTAGCAGTGCAGCATATTATCTTGGTGGCCAGTTCTCCATCTCAACTTTTTTTGGGTCAGATCTATATATGACCCCAGATATTATTTATAATAAAATTTTAGATTCTTCATGTTCTATGTGGTATTGGATTATAGTGTTTCATGTGTTTTTTTATTTTACATGGCAATCTTCTGTGGAGTAAATGTTCATTTTACGACATAATGTGGAGTTCAATTATTTTTTTGCATTTTTAGTTAAAATATCCCATCTGGGATATTACAGTGGTATCAGAGCTTTGATCTTGGCTCAGCTGTGGGATTGATTTGAAAATTCCAAGTTCAAGGGTTTAATTCTGAATGCGCAAGGGTTTAGTCTGCTAGACAACAATGTTCTCAAATCATAGCTGCTACGCTATATCATGGTAGTATACAAACATTTTTTCTGCATAGAGGAGAAAGGGGGCGTGTATACATGGATTGTGAAGCTCTTATGGGTTGGGCCAACAAAATTATTTTGAGCCCATTATCCATGCCGTCAAGTTGAACCCAGGACAGTCAGTATAGTTGTCAACGTGAATAAAAATCGAGGAACGATTACATACTATGGGTAGTTGAAGGCGTAGGAGCTAGCAACAGGGCGTTGCATACACATTAAGTGGAGGGTCCAACAAGAAATTAGAGAATTCAACTAAGGTGGATGTGTTGAAAAGCAAGGATTTGTTCGATCCAATCAACCCGTAGACAGTGAAAATTGAGAGCTAGCTGCAGAGTGGCCCGCATAAACCCATAACCGCTTGGAGCAGCGAAGGGAGAAACGATAGAAACAATGGGCGACAGAACAATATCGAGAAGCTAAAGGCTGCCAATATTGGGGATCACGGGCACAGGCAAAAGAACGTGTGGGTGCAATTAGAAGGGTGAAATAAGAGGTTGCATGACAGGGTGGTCCGCAACATGTACATGGGACATTCAGGCAGTGGTTGTATCTCCACCATGCTTGCACCGGCTCGGTGACTGTGTAACCACAATGGCGGAAGACGTTGAGCCATTGCTGCGCGCACAAGAATAACACACTATCTAGAGGCATAGGCAGCGGACAAGAACTACAAATCGAGAACAACACATGGAATATTAGAAAGGTTGCATGGGGTTCTATTATTTAACTGCACGAAACTACAATTGAAAGGCCAACGCTGCGAGCACAAAGCTTTACCAACTGGGATCGAGTCTACGTGTGCATTATTGATTAAAAAAAAAATTGAAGTTATTTAATATGGAAAATTTCATGACGGCACAAATTCTTCTAATTTATGGCGAATATCAAATTGCCTGCATTATATACTTCAATTTTAAACCAAAGTTTATTACCAATGTTTATTAAAATAAAAAATAAAAAAACGTCAGGTGATTTTGAGGGTCCTAGAATAGTATTTTGAGTGGGTCGTGAAGGGAGAGTGGAAGAATTAATACAAGGCAAAGGTCATCGAATATTTGAGGCCCAAATATATTTTATCATTGTGATTGTTGTCAATATGGGAAAGAGCGTACAACAAAATTCATTTTGAAAAATCCACCGCCATTTCAAGATCTCTGAGGCCATAATTCTCGGCATGAATATCTTCACAAGGGAGACTGAATTTATTGCAAGAAGCCGCATTCCTTTTTTTCCAAAAAAAAGTTGTAGCGAGCCACCATTTCAAAAATGCCTTTTCCAGACTGAGAGAAGGTCACAATAATTCTGTAAGTAGCTAAAGTGGGCGTATTATTCTAAGGGGCCGAATTGAAGGGTTTATTTGGCTGACTGAAATTCAGAGGTCGTGTTACCCTTGTGGCTAGAAGAGTTCTCACAATTCTATGATAAAATTTACTCTTGGAGGATTAGTTGCTTTATAAACAAAGGGAACAGAAATTACTGTTGACAAGTGAAGGATACCTTGGAGCTTTCATCCGCAGATCTTGTGGTATGCCATATCTAAAACATACGCAACTAGCGTATTGTAAATTTCCACTCAAGACAAAAATAAGACAACATCATATCGATAGTTTCAGCTCCAACGTTTCTAGGCATGTAAATTTTCAGCCTTTCATAACTTAATTGTGTTATTTTCCATGCTTAAAATTGCAACCAGACAAATCATGAAGTTCTAGAAATAACTAGTTAGTGAATGTCCAAAAATTTGTACATTTCAAACCATTATGGGCAGTCCTTTGAAGAAATTATGATGCATTTTCCTTTATCAGATGTATTATGGTAGCTTCCATATTGTTGTAATTTATGTTAAGCTATACATGGCATTTTATGAATATCTGCTATCAAAATTGCTGGTCTATCACTAAAAACTACACCGACATCACTATAAAAGCTCAAAAAAATAGTGACCACATCATTGGTTGAACCATGGAGGGAGTCCTAAATAGCTTGAGGAGGTTGAACACAAAAATTGATCCCTTGAACCATGATAGACACCCAGAAACTAAGCAGAATAGTAGACCCTTTTCAAGGGGGATTTATGCCATCCTTCAAAAAGGACAATCAAAATATTTGCAGGGAGAATTGGGGATTGGTCACAGAATTTTTTCACTTGGGACAGATTTGAAACACACGAATATGACATGGAGAGTTTTGTCCAAACTAGATGAGCTTAATGAACTTCTGTCCAAAATAATCCAAGAAGAAGGGCAGAAACTAATTTGGGCTCTAAAACCAACTATGCTTGCTCTTATACCACCCAAATTCTTGGAGGAACCATGTGAGGGGGTCAGACTTCCAGTTGCATTATGCCTTAGTAACATCATGAAGTTGACCACACCTATAGCTCCATATAGTGATGATGTTATGAGGAGGATTATGAGATTGATAGTATAGACTCTTCAGGATTTGGACAACAACGCAGGCTCTACCTTCGGGAATAAGCTTGAAATTTTACAGAGTATGGCCACATTCAAGACATATGTCATCATGTTTGACCTTGAGTGTGATGACTTGATTCTGCAAATGTTCCACTGCTTCTTCAGCATTAGGATACATCATCCTCACATCGTCATAGCACACATGCAATCCATCCTATCGTCATGTATGAGAGACCATGAGACCATTTGCCAAGAGTTGCAGACCAGGTTGTTGAGCATTTGGAGGAGAGAGCAGTTGGTCTCACCCACTACTTATGAGTTAGCCCAAGGGCTGGTTAAGCAAAATATTGGGATTTTCAGGAGACAGTTGACCAGGGAGGAGCTGCTCTAGTTTGGTGGATCTGGCAGCAGGAATGAGTTGAGGAGGAAGGGACTTTGCTTCATCTACAAAGAACCTTAGGGGCCTGATCACTCATGCTTGAGTGATGCAGATGATGCGGCAGAGGCAGAACAGAAGGGCGCTTCTTCTGTATGCCAGGGTGAGGACTCTTCTCCAGATGAGTCCACGGGATCAGATGATGATTCTTCTAGGGAGCGAGAGTATTCATGCAGAGTTTATGGCAGTAGGTTGGAGCTACATTTCAGTGTGTAGGGTGAGTAGTCAGGGGACTCTATGGGAGATACTCTGGGCGATGAGTCACTTGTGACGATTCGGCCAGAGCAGCATATGACGGAGCTTGAGTGAGTAGAGGAGGATACTATGCACATCATACATGATAGTCCTTTGAGGGAGAGCCAAATGGAGGCTCATATTGAGTCTATGATGGATATGCAGCTAACCTTGGGGTCAACCATTGAGGAGGAGAAGTCAGATGCATAGACATCGAGTACGGCGATAACAGTTGTAGATCCATATCATCTAGAGATGTTGGAGGTTGATGGGATCACTTTACACGGGGCTAGTAGACAACAGGAGCATGACATTCTTGATCATAAGCGGGAGGAGTTGTTGGAGACAGTGGAGCATCCATCTTTCAGCCGACACATTAATGAGGTGCAGATAGATTTACATGTAGTCAATAGAGATGCATTAATTTCAAGGAGTAGCACTCTACAGGAGTACATCGATGGGGCTTGTAGTGTATCTTGCCCACTTTTGCCCATTATAGAGAGAGGGGTTTTCATCTACAGGAAGATTTCGTCGACAAACGGGACAGAGCAACGTGAGTTGATTATGAGTTGGCGACAGTTCTCTAGGCATGTTCTGTATGCAGTTGACACTACATTGGATTCTTATTATAGGATGGATTGGAGGGACATCATGAGCCGGTACCCTCTTGATGGTATGATTCTCTTCGTAGGGAGAACAACATAGTAGGGGCCCTTAGGCATAGCAGATATTACAGATTCCCGCTGGCAGTGGGGCACAGGTCGTCATTTCTTCAACACTCTATCCCGATTTCAGGAGAGCAAGATCAACATGGGATTGAGTCAGGACTTGGATTGGAGAGAGGTGATGAGTTGGTATGTAGTTGGTGGGGCAGCTTATACTGTTAGGGGTACAACACAACAAGAGCCACGAAGCATTGATGCTTTTTGGCATACTTCACTTCATGGGGCATCAGCTATAGCCAGAGCCAGTGTGCAATCTGAGCCGTGGGATTTGGGCGATGATTGGCCATGGTGGCGTTGGGGTCTGGGAGGATTATTTGTTGATAGGTATAGTGAGAGATCAGTTTGGGATCCCGGCATTGAGGGGTCTATTCCGAGTGGCTTAACACAAGTGCATAGAAGCACCCAGGGGTTTGTATGGGATCCAGGCATTAGGTCTCAGTTACATTGGGCAAACAGGGTGGCCCACATATTTAGATTGCTTGAGGGCAAGAAATCTTGAGGCGGAAGGTTTGTAATATTCCCTTTTTTGGTGTCACCTATGACAGGGCTAGGAGGGACTTCCAGAGTTAGAAGCAGAACGGTCATAGGTACAAGTTGGTGTCATTAGCTGGCCCAGGGGATTTTTGGAGGAGTTTTGAGGAGTTTCTATGCGATTAGGTGGCATTCGCTTGATATATTCCATCATCCGATTATTTTTTCTTTTTTTCCAGTGCATTTCGAGAACTTTCAGAAATTTGAGATATTTGTGGGCTTAACTCAGCTGATTACGCTCAAGGTGGCATTCCAGGAGAAATACATGATAGAACACCTTATTGTAATAGCTCATTAGAACCGAGATGAGGATACCTCCATGATGGGAAGGTTTGACATGAGTTTCAGTGACCGGAGGAGACGTGGTAGCCGATTTACTCTTTTCTGCATTAAAAAGGAATATTTTAATAAGAGGGAAAATTGCTCCATGAATAAAATAATAATAAAATAAGGCTCTAGAAGGCTCCAAGAGATATATAAAAGAAAGGGAGGAGGCCATTGAGAGATATATTTGGGATCATATCATTTTCTTATATGATAGGTTTGATATGTGGTTCTCTACTTCATTATGATAGGTTTGATACGTGGTTCTCTACTTCATTCGTAGCCCCAGGACGGAAACCCTCGGGTGATTTTTGAGTGTTGGACAGAAACCCAACTCTCTTTGAGGAGACTTCATTCAGAAGTTTCACAAAGCTTCAAAGATATTTGAGTGCAGATCATTCAGATCTTCAACAGGTGCTTCAGTGGATTTAGTGGTAGCTGTTGCCGGAGGGAGAGTGTAGCAGTTCAGTTTTGGAGGCCATTGCAGTGTAGTAGTGTAGCAGATTATCTTGATGGCCAGTTCTCCATCTCAACTCTTTTTGGGTCGGATCTATATTTAACCCCCATTATTATTTATAATAAAATTTGAGATTCTTCCTGTTCTATGTGTTATTGGATTGCAGTGTTTCATGTGTTTTTTTTAATTTTACATGGCAATCTTTTGTTGACTAAATGTTGATTTTACGGCATAATGTGGAGTTTAGTTTTTTTTCTACATTTTTAGCTAAAATATCCCATACGAGAAATTATAGGTTGCTCCCCATGTTTAAAAATGCAGAAATAAAGTCTCAATTTGAATTTTCCTTGGTGAAATTGAGAAAATTTGAATTTCCACATCAGAAAACAACTTGGATGTAGTTAAGTTGTGTGACATGGCTTTTGTCACGCATTTAAACTAGTAAATTCGAGTTAGAGGAGTTGGAGTTCAGTTAAGAATGTGTGATTTGTAACAACCCTGAATTTACATGCAATTAATTATATCAAATATGCAACTAATTATCAACACAAAAACTATTTAACTAATCATCATTGAAATTTTAGAAGCACGAGAAAAGACGACTTACCTATAATGGAAATGTTCCTTACTTGAGACTCCAAAGTTGAACGCTATCTGAACCCTGCTAACCGCAACAAAGTTTTGGGGAAAAATCTCCACACAAACGTAGACTCAACTGCACATAATCTTTCCATGGCTGGCCACCCCCGAGCCCTCAATCAACGTACTACTGCCAGGGTATCCTTTGCCTCACAATACCTTTCTCTCCATAGATTGGATGAAAGAATGATCCATGAATCTTCCTCAATGTCTATTAAATAGACCAAACAATAGAATGGGAACCACATGCACACATTCACTGTGTCAACATGCAACTTTAATTTATTTATTTTAGGTTTTACTTAATTTAGTGTTTCTCTTAGTTTAACTTACTTTTTGTTAACTTTACTTATTTTAATAGTTTCTTAGTTTATCTCTTTCTTAATTTATTTCTTTATTTTTTACTTTTGTTAATTAACTCTTTCTTAATTAACTCTTAACTTCACTTATTTATTTATAGCTTAGGACTCTAGTTTATTATTTACTATTTTATTTAGAACTCCAGTTATTGTTTACTATTTTATTTATTATTTTTATTATTATCTTGGCGTATTATTTATTTACTTATTTATTTAATTATATTATATTATATTATTTATTATTTATTATTTTATAATTATTAGGGGACATTACATACTCCCCCTCTTCAAGGAACTCCATCCCGAAATTAAGTATTTAATTATATTATATTATTTATTTAGTTATTTATTACTTCATGTGTGACCAACACCCTCTGTTGAACTAGTATAACCAGGAGGCATCGAAAGTTCCCACAACACCTAGGAAATTTCAAGGAATCTCCGTCCTTTTTCCTACTTTCTGAACCAGGCATAAGCCTCCTCGATCTGTACCATAGCCAAGGCTAATGCTCGACTCAAACCTCATCTACCCCAAGGCAGGCATCTGGTCCCAATACTCAATGACTCCGGGCATCTCGCAAGGTTGGACCACTCCCTCCACACTCACTAAGGTGCACAACCCCAGGCATCGAAGTCTTACACCCACTTCTAGACTTTGGCGTCCCTATCAGATACCAGGCACTTGGCATACAATATCAAGCCCTTGGCCTCCTCAAGATGGTCCCATAGCCCCTCAAGAGCTATCCATCAAGAGCTATACAAGACAAAGGAACCACTGGCATATGTAGTGTTCATTGAGTTTGTCCCCAGCCCATATGGTGCTATATATTCTCCCTCGTAGGTATGGGCTCCTACGAGATCATCAAATATACTGGCCCTCTCGGCCCATATGTGGATTTCCTGCCAATCACCACATCTCAACATGCATCCAATGCATTAGTTATAGTCATAACGTCATAGAAAATAATCAACATGCCAACTCTTGCATGTCATCATGATGACATAACATCGTTGTTAATCACAACATTATGAATAATAAAGAATTTCATACTCTTGCATGTCATAAAATCTATAGGTAATTCCACATGCTTCACATCATGAAATGCCATCATAAGTTATGACATCAACATATTTACATCAAAGACATATCATGACATCACATAATAAATGAATTCACATGTCAATGCAACCTCATATCATAACATCATAATCCATATAACAATGTTAACCTCCCATCATAAATATGTCCCATTTGTCACATACCATCACATCATGAAACATTATCATAACATTATACTTCAACATTTCCATGTTGATAAAAAAATAATTGAAACCATAACCTCATACATAGTACCATAATGTATCAAAAAATTAGCTATTAGGCATGATCACAGCTTAAACCATAGTGAACATCAAGAATATAAACCACCACTTAATTTTAAGTTATAATTAGTGTATACTTATTCTTAAAATTTTCCTAAAAAATGGAGACCTCTAACTCATTCCCCTCATATTAAAGGTAGTATAATAAAAATAAATATTAATAAGTAGCACCATTTGTTTTTAATGGATCAAATTATTTTGATTACTAGTTTCCACTTCTATAAAAAACTACTTTCCTTAATCAAAATTAAACCCTATTATAGGTTATATATATCTAAATTACATTGAATTTAAATCTTGTCCATAACCATATTTCATTCAACTTTTAAATTTTATTTTAAATCTTGATATACTATAGTATTCCTTAGTAAATTATCATGTAACTACTTTTTATGAAAAACTATACATAATTTCATCATAATATTTTCTTCTTTATTACTTATATTTATCCTAACAATGATAATGGATGAAAATAAGAAATGAAACTAATGGAACTCCTAGTACCATAGTCTAAGTACTTATATTATTTTGGTGCATCAATTATTCTTAGAATATGACTTGAGACTAGCTAACCTAGAAACAAATAGTTAGTACATATAATAAAAATTTTCAAGAGAAAACATACTTTCGATGTATTCCTAAGCAATGAAGACAAATTCATCATTTATATCTTCCATCATCCACAGTAAATCTAAATCATTAAATTACATCAATATTGCTATATTATTATTTTTTATTAAACATAATTCTAACTCAAGTACATTATTTATGAATTTAATTATTAATATACTTCTTGCTTAACCAACCATCACTTATTACATTAATTAAATTAAATTTAAATTAATTAAATTAATACACTAAAAAATAATATATATTATCAATATATCATGAATTCAATAATCCATATCCCAGGTATCTATTAAACAATTCCCAACACAGATCTACCTTGAGAAGTGGCACTTTTCCTTTATAAACTTATGAAAAGATTATATGTACATGACTTCAATAAATACCAAAAACAACAAACGAATTTGATACAACATCAAGCCAGTTGCCACAATTTAAGAATTCACATTATTTAGCATGTTCTATAGGTGCTCTTTACATACATACCCTAAACTCTTCAGCAGCATTTAGTATTTAAAATATCCTGCAATCTACAGTGCTAAAACCCTTTTTTTCTTATAAAACTGTCTTACATTACAGTATTTCAAAAATACATCATGTACAATTAAGGGCTTTGGTCCCTCTGCAACTATTTATCACAACTGTGTTTATAATGGAGAATTATGGCTTATGATTCATGAGAAGGTAAGTTCCTTCAGAGAATGCTTGATTAATAGTCTTTGTTTCACAAACCTCCCTTTCAAAAAATTGTATCGGCTGGTTTTTCTACTTCAAACAAATTACTTCATATTCTGTTAGGAATAGGTGAGATGATATTGTGGAGTACATCTGTGAATATAAGAAAGCAAGGATAGAAGGGAAAGGGAAGGAAAAACAAACATAGATAATGTAAAAGGAATGAACCCTGGTGTGTATATTATTTTCTTGTCATTAGTTTAAAGAAAAAGACCAGTCATATACCCAAGCTAAAACTTGTTCCAACAAAACTTACCAAGAATTTTCAGTGTTTTGTTATTCAGATCCTCACTTCGTCCATCATGCGAAGTAAAAATACAAAAGGGAGAAAAGACCAACTCCAATTTTGGTCTGATTTTCTTCCCATGATTTTTATTTTATTTTCAGAGCTCCTATTCTTTTTCTCACCATGTGCAGCATCACTCTCTTTTGCCAATTTCTTTGGATGAGGCGAATTATTGAGCTCCATGATGCGACGAAGCTTGGAGGGATGGCCTCCATTTCCTTGGCAGTTGGTGGAGGAGCAATAGTGAATCTGCCATGTGCCGCCAGGTAATTTTTTTTTTCTCTCCTTCGCTTCCCCTTTCAGCCCATTGTTAGTTTTCTTCGGTGAAATCACTGAATACCCTTCAAAGTTTTGAAGGAACTTCGCAAGTACTCTGAATTACATCCGAGGTTTTTAATTGGGAGAAATTAAATTTCCCCTCCCCAACAATACAAAAAGTTTTGAAGGCACTTTGCAAGTACAAAGGCGCCACTATGGTGCATTGGTTGAGGCGGACAGGTCGTATGTTATGTGGTGTTGTTTTGTTAAGGATACAGACTCGAAACCTGTTGGGCTCCGCCTACACAGGTTCGAATCCCGCTGTTGACGCAATCCCCTTTCGTTTCACAACAGTTTGCTGGGGATTTTCTGATTTTCATCGTCAAAATTTTCATGGGGAGTCCGTCAACATACGTAGTGACATTCTCCCGCTCATAATAGGAAAAGAAATGGCCAAGAAAAGCAAGCACTGCAAAAATTCGGGATTGGAATGGGCCGATCTGGTACTCCTGTGGCTGCCGCCTCGTTCTCTTGCAAAAACTCACGGCCCTTAGAATCGCAGACGCAAAGCGGGGTTAGATAAATATCTCATCCCAGTTTTGAATTCGGTGTACGACACCCTCTACCCTTATTTCCCCTATACTCCCGCTTCGATTCCAGCAGTTTCTTCCCCAAAACAACAATGGGGCCACTGCCCCACAAAGCCCTCTGGAAGCCAGGCCTTTAGCGGTGCACGCGGATTTTTTTGGATCAACAGGATGCATTTGTGTGGATGGCTCTCAATCTCGCGCAGACGGGGTTGGAAACCAGGGGGACGAAAATGATCTGGTCCGCGGTATCGTGATCTTGGAAATTGGCAACGAAGAGGGTTGCCTCTGCAATAAGCTTAGGGTTTATACAGAAGATGGCAGAATTTTTTTCTTTGATGGACATACTTACAGTCAGTTCAAGGGTTTCAATGTAGGCCTGTTTCTGGTTATGGAGTGCGGGCCAGCGTGCCGTTGTGGTGCGAGCTGCAGAAACCGGGTCTCGCAGCGTGCTTTGGTAGTCAGGCTCACCGTCGTTCGGCATCCGAGGAAGGTATGGAGTTTGCATTCTTCAGATTCAATCAGAAAGGGAGCCTTTGTTTGTGAGTATGCAGGTAAGGCTATTGGCTAATCCCCCATAAATTTTTTTTACCAAACAACCAATAAAAAATTAGAAGTGCAAACTATTAGGTACTAAAACCGTAGCTCTTGCATATAAAATAGCCTGTCTTCATCGGGAAACAAATGAATATGATTATTTCATAGCAGTCGACATTTTTGAGTTTGGGAGAGCAATTTGGAATGAAATACATGAAATCAAGAAGACACTGTCCTAATCTTGATTTTGCAAAAAAAAAAAAGGCGTAGTTTAATTATGCTACGAATTGACTTTGCCGGCCACGGTTTTCTTATGTTCTCCGGCAGGCAGCACATTGACTCATTTGCCAGAGACGATGACGGCAGAGGGGCTCGGCAAAAGAATCAACATGTTGCGGGAGAACATAAGGAAAATGGTCACCAGCAAAGCCAATTCGTAGCATAATTAGACTACGCTAAAAAAAAATCAGGGAGACAGTACCCTGATTAGAGGGAAACAGTGTCCTGATTAGAATATTATTTTCAAGGAATTATGTGAAAAGATTAATGTTGGAAATTTTTTCGTATTTTCTCTAATATTTTAAATGTACATTAAAAAAAAACATGGTTTTTGTTTTAGTCTTAAAAAAATAACAGAATAATTCAGAATCTAGTAAAGATTTTGAAATATTTTGGCAAAGATTTATCAGAATTTTGTAAACTTCAGTATTTTGGGTGTCTCGAGAGTTTTTGATAACCTTGAATCCATGTCCACTATCAAAAATGCAATTCAAACACTCCAACTATCTAATTTTTTGAATTTTGTTTTACCATATTCCAGCAAAAAATGGTCATACTAACTACTAAGTAAACAACTTTTTTTATTCATATTCTAATTCAATTCCATACAATTTGGAAAAAGCCTTACTAGAAAATTCCAGTTCAAACAAAATTTCAAAAACATGCATAGATACCATTTCATGTGCTTTAATCACAGAATATTACTTCAACTAAACTTCACCTTATCATTATTATATTACTAAAATATTATGATTATTTAATTACTAAAATATTACTTCAATTAAATATTATATTTAGTTCACTTCAATTGAACTTCACTTTATCATTAGAAGCAAAATTATTGATATGCATTTTTTTTAAGAAATATTACAATATATGTGTAACATGTATAAATGTAATGATATCAAGATATCATATATGTAACAAAGCATGTAAATTTTATAAAAAGAAAAATATATATATATATATAATTATAATCATAGATTTAAGAGTAAGCATGTATATAATTACATGCAAAAAGTTCCTCAAATTTATTTATAATAATAAATAAAATTTTTATATTAAAACTATAATCACTACAATACCAAACATAAGCCCTTTGCTCATTAACATTACAATCAAAATCAAGTTTTAAATTTTACATAGAGGTCACATTAAGTCGAAACATGTTCTGATACCATATGTAACAACCCTGAATTTACATGCAATTAATTATCAACACAAAAACTGTTTAACTAATCATCATAAAAATTTCAGAAACACGAGTAAAGACGACTTACCTGTAACGGCGATATTCTTTACTTGAGACTCCAAAGTTGAACGCTATATGAATCTTGCTAACCGCAACAAAGTTTTGGGGACAACTCTCCACCCAACTGTAGGCTCAACTGCACATAAGCTTTCCACACCTGGCCACTCTTGAGTCTTCAATCAACGTACTACTGCCAAGGTATCATTTGCCTCACAATACCTTTCTCTCTAGAGAATGGCTAAAAGAATGATCCATGAATCTTCCTCAATGTATATTAAATAGACCAAACAATGGAATGGGAACTACATGCACACATTCACTGTGTCGACATGCAATTTTTATTTCTTTATTCTAAGTTTTACTTAATATAGTGTTTCTCTTAGTTTAACTTGCCTTTTGTTAACTTTACTTATTTTTATAGTTTCTTAGTTTAACTCTTTCTTAATTTATTTCTTTTTTTTTAATTTTGCTAATTAACTCTTAACTTCACTTATTTATTTACTATTTAGGATTTATTACTTACTATTTTATTTAGAACTTCAGTTATTATTTACTATTTTATTTATTATTTTTATTGTTCTCTTGAATTATTATTTATTTAATTATATTATATTATTTATTTATTATTTTATAATTATTAGAAGACATTACATGATTGCTAATTTGTAGCAATCGAGGTCAGTTATTTCAAGTTGTTTTCAGTTAAACTAGTTCTAATTGTTGGAAGAACTAGTGGAAGGTCATTTGTGTAGTGGGACAATAATCTAACTCAGTGATCATCTAGTTAACTAATCAATCAACCCAAAATAACTAGTGCATCCAAAGAATTTGAGTTCCCCAACTATGGTGGATATTCCAGGGCAGTGTAATGTCAGTTGTAAATTAGTCTTGAGTGTACAAGTGTTACACGTTGTCGGATTATCAACACAGGGAATGACACAAGAATTTTGGAGGAAATTCCTAAATAATAGTGGCCTAATTTCTTCAAGAATTGCGCAAGGAAATAGAGGCTCAAGAAGAGGCATAAATTGACTAAGTATGGGTCAAAGCTTCTCAATGAGCATAGAGATAGGTTATTCACTTGCATATTGTGCTCGGTGGAGCACAAAAATTGTAATACACCTCTATTCATCATATTAATGCAAGCAGTCATAGTGGTTTTTAGCAGATTTATTTCCCCTGGAAAAATATTGTGTGCATGTGTTTTATTTCTCATTTCATGTTTGTGATTAATGTTCTAAATTGTGAATTGAATTGTGCAAAGCAGTAGAATAGGTTTGTGGCTTGTGATTTTGATTAAGATTTCATGAGAAGTTGTAAATATACATCATAGTTTCTACATTTTATCAGAGTGAGATTCACTTTAGAATAGGAATTTCAAAATTGTTTCTCTGGAGGATCGATTTTGCAGTTCAGTGTAGCAGGATCTCTATAGAGCTGGGAAGATGAATTTCAAAGGGATGAGGCTAGAGTATGCCTTGGAAGGAAGCTCTAATTTCATTGCATGGAAGGATCGCATGGATGTGGTATTGGATGACAATGGATTTCTATAATATGCCAAGAAAACATTGCAAAACTACATGCATCTCATCCCCAAAACCTTTCTAAGTAGAAGAAAGATGTAGCCAAGGCAAGGAGAATACTATTGGAGGGAGTGTGAGACCACATTGTCTCAAATATCCATGGGAAATAAACTCATTTTCTAATGTGAAAGGAACTGACAGAATTGTTCGAGAATAACAGTGACCATAGAAAACTAGCACTCAAGGATAAAATTTGAAATGTAAAGATATAAAAGAATCATTAGGGGAATTTTGAGGTCTAAAATGGGCCTCTTAAGGAAAATGTACAATCAAAATTCACTTTATGAGAACCAATCACATTTTAGGGGATGATATCATCCCTAATGGTTGAGGTGGAATTTCTTGAATTAAAGGTACTTACTTGTCACATTCTCATTGGTGGATAAAAACTGATGGTTAACCATGGTAATTCTCTAAGTACTTTTAAAGTCAAAGTAAAGTACTCATAATAAATGTCCTTTCACATTTTTTGAATAAAAATATATTATTGTCATTTCATATTTCTTGAAAGAAACAATGTATATCCCTATATATTTATTACATTACATTATATTATATTATATTATTTTTATATAGTATATTAATTACATGTCATTATACAATTTAAATAATATATATTTTAATTAATAACATATCATATAATTAAGAATTTATAAATTTGTATTTATATATTATTTTAAGTTATTTAAGTACAAAGGACAAATGCATTAGTTGTTCAATGATAGTGACTTTTCCTTGATAATCTCATTCTTATTTATAGTCACATTAATACAATTTTTTTATTAATTTTATTTTGGTGCAACTTTTGAATTGAATTAACTATGGTTACATGGATTGTAGTGCAAAAAGTGAATTGCAAATTCATAAATATTATTTTATTGGTTTAACTATTATTTTATTATTTCCTTAGGAGGCCCATTTGAGACCTCAAAATTCCCCTAATGGACACTATCCCGAAGTATCGGAGCATATTTACACAATATTTTGATGAGCTTGACGGGGTTGGTGTGAACGTTGTTGAATATAACCTGTTAATCCTAGCTATGCTAGGCCTTCCCAAAATCTGGCCTAACTACCAAGACTCGGTGAACAGGAGGGAGAAATTACTGAATTGGGAATGCTTATTGTCTGATTTGGTACAATAATAAATGAGGTGGAACAATAGAGATGGAGTAACATCCATAGAATCAGAAGAGGACTTTTCTCTAGTTGGAAAAGGATTGAAGGCCAAGGGAAATAAGTCCCAAGGTGAGGTTGAATCTAGCCAAGGGGGCAAGAAGAAATACTTGTCCAAAATAAAATGCTTCAATTGTCATGAATTCCGGCACTATGCTACAAAGTTTCCACACAAAAATTATATCAAGAAGGAGCCTACAGTAGGAGTAGCAAGTGAACCTTTGGCTTCATTGTTCGATCTTGAATTCACCCTTATCAGATGCATGACCAACACAGTGATGGGTAGCGTGTGGTACTTGAACCCATGTGCCTCATTCCACGTAGCGTGTGGTACTTGGACCCATGTGCCTCATTCCACATGACAGGGTGTAGAGATTTTTTCACTTACATGGAGGAGAAATATCTCCATATGCATATTGAGTTTGGGGACGATGGAAGGTACAACGTGACTAGGATTGGTACAGTAACATTTCAGAGGGAGTTTATATCCCCTCTTAGACTCAAGGATGTCATGTTCATTCCAATCCTAAAGAAAAATCTCATCTTTATTGCATTTTTGGAAGATCGTGGTTATGATGTGATCTTCTGCAAAGGGAAAGAATTCTTGAGACACACAGCCACTCGATAGGCGAAGAAATTTTCAAGTCAAAAACCTATATGAAATTGATGTAAAAGATGCATGTACAACCTTGAGGATCAAATCAGAGATTAGAGATATGGTAGTTGAGAGGGAGCAGGATAGACCTTTCAAAATGGAGCCTCAGAAGGGGTCTTAGGAAATTGTGGAGCAACCAAAAATGGAGAGGTAGAGAGGAGGAAAAGTGTGGAAACCCACTCAAGAAAATAACTCTAGTAGGGGGAGAATTTGATCCAAGTGGGTGGTGGGAGAAATTGTAGTTATACCTCCAGGAGTGAGGTGGAGTGATCCCTAGCCCCACAATTGCAGATATTTGGGAAGGGTCCATTGAGGTGTTCTCCTCATGAATCATTACCTTGCTACAGGGGCCCATAGTATTCAGTAGTAGGAGGATCAGTGTTAGTCAAATATTAAGAAGTGAAGAGGAGTGTTGACAACAAAGTAGGAGGCCCAGTAGCAGAGTCAACAACAACACAATTTTTCCACTAGACAAATTGCAAACACAGTTGATTCATTTTTTTGGATGTTTCTCAGCTGCAAATGTTTCACTAGCAGCAAAAATAATGAGAGGTGTTTCTACAATACATTCCAAAAGTGGGGGATAAGGGAGGTTGATAATCCCTTTCTTGCTTAGAAGGAGTGATGAAAAATGCAGCAAGAAAGTCTCAATTTGACTTTGCCTTGGTCAAATTGACAAAATTTGAATTTCCGCTTCAGTAGACAACTTGGATGCAGTTACTTGTGTGACATGGATCTGGCCACTCAGTTAGCTCAGTAAATTCGAGTTAAAGGAGTTTGTGTTCAGTTAAGCATGTGTGATTGTTAGTTTATAGCAATCAAGGTTAGTTATTTCAAGTTGTTTTCAATTAAACTAGTTCTAATTGAGCCATTGTGCTTTCCGTATCACCTCATTCACCTGTGGGTATCCCTCCATGAACTTCCCCACTTCTGGTTCTGTTCTCAGTATGACTCCCATAGCTGAGAAGTTTTTGACTCGAGAGTGTTTCTTGACAGGGCATGCATGAGGGTTTCAGATGATGGTATGAATGAGGGCTTCAGAATTAATGAGAGCGTGGGTGAGGTCAAGAGGAACTTTCCGTTATCATATGAGTTGGGTGATCTTAACAATGAAATTGGGATTTGTTGTTGGTGTGTTTATGTAATGATGAGGAGTGAATGGAGGATTTGGTTTTTATTTGATTTGACACAATCAACTCTTAGCAATAATGTTTTTGAATTGGTGGTATAATGCCCATATGATTCATACACTAATGTTTAAACCCTTATTATTAAATTAATTTTTTTCATTTGCATACCTTTGAATTGATACTAATAATCCTTGGTTGTTACTTTTTCTTCTTTTCCTTCAAGTGTCTTCAGTGGTGGATCACCTTAATTCTTCAATTTCTTTAGCAAAAAAGGTTTGTGTCAAACATTAGCTGCATAAATCTATCAAATCTGCAGAATCTCAGTCATAATGTAGCTATCTTTATTCTTAGAACAAAAAGGAATGGAAGCAAAGAAAATGGGATTTTTAGAACAAGTAAGAGAAAATAAAAGGTGCCAAAAGAAAATTCTTGGTTTTCACCTTAGATTTTCGATATAAACATGCCAACAATTGTTGGTTTTCATGTTTGAACTTTTATTTTATTATTTTTCTTTATTATTATTATTTTAGTATATATATATATATATATATATTAGGAAAAATAAAAGCAAAAGAACGCCTTAAGTTGCAGGAGAAGAATTCTTCTCAACCAACTTCAAATCAGAATCATTTTTAAATATCTCAACAAATTCCTCCTTTGTCAATGGCTTGTGATACATCCTCATTCGATGTCCATTTACAAGGAGAGGAACTTTTTCTTCATCAACGGTTCTGATCCTCACTGCTCCGTTATCAAATATTTTTTCAATCTCATAAGGCCCAAGCCAATGAGTCTGAAATTTTCCTTAGAAAGATTTGAATTTTGAATCAAAGAGTAATTCTCAATCTCCAGTTTGAAATTTTCTTTATTTGATATATTTATCATGTCATTTGGATCTTTGTTGTTGAACTAGACTAGTCCTTTGAATATCATCTTGTCTTAATTCATTAAGCTCATTGATTTGTTCCATTATATGCTTTTGTGCTTCTAATATATCAAGTCTCAATTTAACCATTGTCTTGAAATTTTTTGTTTGGAACTAAATAGGAAATAGGACTTGCTTCCCATAATCAAGTTCATAGGGAGTATGTCCTGTAGTGCTTCTCCAAGTACTTTGATAGGCCGACCCATAAAGCTTCTGAAAGCTTTTCTGCCCAGTCCCTTTTATGAAAATTTATTGTCTTGGCACTACAAGGAAAAGACCCTCTAGCAGATGTTTTTGATAAACCCCTTATAAAAATACCCCAGACATCTGTTTCTAGCAGAAGTTACTAGAGGAGGTTGGTGAGCGGAGGTGTTTGCGGATGTATTTCGCCCGGTGCGCTTATCACTGTATAACACACCAGTGCGTTCAACACGAGAAAGCACTAGTGCGCACAAAACATTGGTACACCGGACACCGTGCACTCCGTACACACCCGCCCAGTGTGTTTTATTACTGTAGCGCCCCAGTGCTTTACAACACTTCCGCACCAGTGCCTCATAAAAAGCGCACGAAAACAGAAACTGCTCGGCACAGAATGACGAAAACGCACCAGTGCGCCCATAAACGTTGCGCACTGGAACGGAGTTAAATAAATTAAAAAATACAGCCAAAAAATAACACAAAACATTGGCACATCGGACACCGTGCACTCCGTACACACTCGCCCGGTGTGTTTTGTTACTGTAGCGCCTTGGTGCTTTACAGAGCATCCGCACCAGTGCGTCATAAAAAGTGGGAAAAAACAGAAACCGCCCAGCACGGAATGACAAAAACGCACCGGTGCGCCCATAAACCCCGCGCACAGGAAAGGGGTTAAATTAAAAAAAAAAAATACGGCCAAAATATTGCACAAAAAATTTGCACACCAGACACCGTGCGCTCCGTACACACCCTCCTGCTGTGTTTCATTACTGTAGCGCCTCGATGCTTTACAGAGAATCTGCACTAGTGCCTCATAAAAAGTGCACGAAAATAGAAACCGCCCAACACGGAATGAAGAAAACTCACCGGTGCGTCCATAAAACCCCGCACACCAGAACACGGTTAAATTAAAAAAAATTACGGCTAAAAAACCGAACAAAACATTGACACACTTGACACCATGTGCTCCGTACACACCCTCCCGGTGCATTGTATTACTGTAGTGCACCAGTGCTTTTCAAAACGTCCACACCAGTGCCTCATAAAAAGCACGCGAAAACAAAACCGCTCGGTGCGAAATGAAGCAAATGCACCGATGTGCCTATAAAATCCCGCACACTGGAACAAGGTTAAATAAAAAAAAATTAGGGCCAAAAAATCGCATTTTTCACTTTGTCAGTGCTACAGAGCTCTCAAGCACCGGTGCAATTTATCCTTGTCTGAGCCGCCCTGACATTGGTGCTCCCATTGCATTCATTGCACGCACTACTGTTGTGCATTGCCCACCAATCTCCAACTTGAATTTTGCAAAACGGTGGACAAATTTTCTTTTGCAAATTCTACAGCCAATATTCTTCCTCGACGAGAAAATGTACATGTATTTTTATTGTTTTTCCATAATTAAGCCTTTTAGCGGATTAGAATTTCAAATAACCTTAAAATTAACCATTTAAAAGGAAAAAAAATATTTTGTCGTGCGGTGCGCTCGAGCCGTTCAGCTCGCATCGGCTTGCGGTGCTGCCTGTAAATTTACAGGGCACACTGCGGTCGGTGCTAACGTTTGCCGCACCAATTCTAGGGCGGTATTTATAGGCACACCATGTTATTTAAAAAAAAAATTAAAAAGTGCGGTGTGTTCGTTTATAAGGCCACACCGTTTACAATGTGGAATAGCAGCAACACGGTGCATTGACTAAATTATCTGCCCCGGGGTTGGTAATATTGTCAATACACCATTTTGTGGCTATTCCATATTATCAACGATGCGGCCTGGTAAATCGGTGCTAACGGTATCCACACTGGTTCTGGGGCAGTACCGTAGGCGCACTGTGTTATTTTAATTTTTTTTAAAAGTGCGGTGCGGTCAGTTATCTGGCCATACTGTTGACCTAGTGGAATAGTTGCGGCACGATGCGTTGACCAAAATAGCAGCCCCGAGATGACTATTTTGTCAGCGCACGACTTTCCGTATTTCGCCTGCGTCAAACGGTGCGGCCTTGTAAAAGGCCGCACCGTTGACTATGTCACGATGGTAGGAGGTTGGTCCGCTGACTTAAATATACACCTCGGGGCATATAGTTTCATCAGCGCACCACCCTCTTGACACCGTACGTAGTCGACGATGCGCTATAAATTTTTCTGGAGCACCATCTTCGGGGTGCTTAATATTATTAGGTGCACCGAGGACGGTGTGCTCCATAGAAAGATGCACTGGGACCGATGCGTGACTGTGTTTTTGGCGCACTGACTGTTTTTTGTTTTGTTTTCAAAAAAATATTATATATGTGTATTTCTAAATACATGTCTCATTTAATAAAAAAATTGTGTTTAATATGTCAATCATTCAGTGCCGTGAAAAGAGAGAAGAGGGGGAACAACAACAACAACAGGTGGAGCAGTATAACATGGTTCACATGTAAGAGACATGAGAGAGGGAGAGAGATGCGTACCCTTGCCCTATTGCAGTAGCTACGTAGGAGCTCCTAAGGCAGGTAGGCCTCCTCAAGTTTTATGAGGAGGCTACTTCCCTAAAGGGCCATAGTTTGTTTTTGAGACATCTTATCTGAGGTGGAATGCCCAACAAAAGGATTTCCGGGTTGGTATCAACCAGTGGCACACGCCCACTGAGGAGGATATATATTTCATTACAGGGCTATCGAGGAGAGGGGTGTATTTTCCCTCGTTCCCAAAGGTTCCGACTGGCTGTGTAGCAAGGAGTCAGTTAGTTTGATCCAAGAGATACATTGGAGAAAATGTACTGTCTCCTGCAGAATTTCGAGCTGCTGGAAATCAGTTACGTATTGCTGCATTTGGAAGGGAGGAGGTGCAATGTCTTTCACTTATCATTTCGACCATTTCGCACAACACAAGTGACGGGCAACGCATTAGTTGCTCGCTTCTATAGTATGTTGATTATTTAGTACAGGAGTCATGACTTGTCAGGTGGTCTGCCATTTTTTTGCGGTAGTTCTGTATAGCCTTAGATAGATGACGTGCTCATGCACAAAGGAGGGTGAACTTCCCTTTTTATTTAGACATTTTTTGTTTATTTTTTGAGAGGTTTCCAAAGACGAGGCCTACTACTTTTCTTCAACAGCCTTGTCAGACGACGTTTGAGGCACGTATGCACATGTGGGGGCAGATGATGCGCAAGAGGAGTGATACTGAGTTTTTCGCGAGGATATCGCAGGATGCACTGGAGTTGCTAGCCAGTGTTGATGAGCATCCCTTCTTTACGGTCCCCTGTCCTTACGCGTGTTTGGATTGGCGAGGGTGTGCCAACATCCTCTTCACAGCGGATGAGCCACCAGATGATAGAGGTTATATTACTGTTTTATATATTTAAATTTATTCTAGCATGTTCTTTCACTTGTTTTTATTAAATTGTGTAATGAAATTGTCTAATTATTGTTGCGTACTTGTATATATTTTGCAGACATTGGCTCTTTTGATGGTGAGGAGATGTCAACACCACCACATGATCCAGGTGTGGATGCTGATGATGATCAGGGCATGCCAGATGCCAAGGATCATCAGGAGGCCAGTGCTAGGCGCGGTTGACTTGATGCTAGATACCAGATGGAGTTGGACGACCAACTCAGTGCATTGATTGTTGAGGCGGGCATCAGGCCCGCTCATTACAGAGACATAGAGGCCGATGATAGGCTATTACATATGTGGAGAGGCATGCCACGTGACATGTACATCCTGATGCGGCATGTCGTAGGAGTTACGACAGCTTTTACACAACTGACGAGGACTATTGAACGTTATAGGCGTGGTCGAGATGCAGCAGGTGATGGACAATCCACGAGCAGTGACTCTTCATCTCATGATTGTTCACCTCGTGCCGCGTTAGATGAGCATGAGTCTCCACTAGCATCCAGCAGCAGTCATCATGGAGATGAGGCTGGACCATCAGCCACGCCCAGTCAGCAACCTACAGCATCCATCAGTACTCATGATCGTGAGCAGGCTGGACCATCGACCGTCGAGGCTGCACCATTGATTGAGCAGGCCTCCACTAGTAGTGACATTGATGTTGTACTACCACCAGCTAATCTATGACATTTATATTACAGTTGTATATTTTTAACATTATTCAGCTATATATATGTATATATATATATGGTCCATGTATTTTATATTCATGTTGCAGTTGTACTTAATTTACATGTTGGTGATCATCATGATGTATATATTGTTAGGTCATGTTAGATATGTTCATTTGATGTGCAGCTTGCATATAGATGTGTATGTGATGATAGAATGAGTTATTTGACATGAGATGTATATTTGATATTTATGTTGTGATGATGTTAATATATAATGTTAATTGTATTTTGTTAGATGATCATGATCACGATGATGTTATCGATTTTAAATGTGTTTTTTAGTCAAATATGATGTTTGTACGATGGTTATCATGAACGTGATGTTTATTAATTAATTTAATACTAAATGATAATTATATTGTAAAATTGTAATATTTGTAATTCTAATTGTATGTAAAATTCTAAAATTGTAATTGTAATGGTATATATGTAAATTTTTAAAATTGTAATTGTAATTGTAATTTTTTAATTTGTAAAATTGTAATTGTATATATGTAAAATTCTAAAATTGTAATAGTAATTGTGATTGTACGTGAAATTGTAAAATTGTAATTGTAATTATAATTATAATTTTAATTTTAATTATAATTGTATGTAAAATATTTGTAAAATTTTAATTGTATTAAAGTGAAATGAATTTATTAAAATTTGTAAATTTGTAAATTTGTAAATTTTAAATAATTGTAAAATAATAAATCTAGAATAATATGATTTATTGTAGCATAATAAAGTTTAGAAAATAATGCAAATAAATTCATGTATTTTAGAATTATCATTATTTTATTATGATCTTAGATACAAAACAAAGAACTAATTTATACAGTATGCCATTGTTTTTTAGATCAACATAATTGCAAATTATCAAGTGAATTATTGATTTTAACATTAACACAATGCAAATTACCAATTAATTCGAAATACATATTATAATGTTTCGAAAAAACCATCTTAAAAAGTATAAATATTGATGAAATAACACATGTACCATATCACTCTCGGTTCTCATGATCACCCTCATTATCTTCCAGCTCGCATGGCATGATAACACTATTGTTCTCAAAAATATGTTTTGATCTAGGGTCATGTGTCAATAGGAACCACTAATCCCTATCCAACACATCTGGGTTAAAAAACACTTGGTTGTAGTGTTTAGGGAAAACATAGGGCTCCTTAGCTTCATCCCACATCTTTCTAGAGTTTATACATATCAGCCTACTATCACGATCTTCCTTTACATTATTTCGATCAAAGGTGTCCCACCACTTGCACCTAAAAATAACACATTGGAAAGAAGAGAAATCCACTTCAATGATCTCTTGCATCTTTCTGACGTAACCTAACGTCCCTCATACTAGTTTTGATCACGATGGCTAGATCGACTAGATTGATCGAACTCAACTTCCACTCCATAGTCTTATGTGATGTTTCCAGCATTGGCATTTTCTGTGCGAAAATGGTGTCCATATGCCCACATAGATGGGAACAAATGCACCTATTATAAAAAAGTTAAAAAAATCATAGGGTCATGTGTCTTATAATAACCCAACAGTTAAAATATGAAATGTAGATGTCTTAATATAAGTTTCAAATTTATATATAAATTAAAAATATTATTACCGAGTTTCTGCACCCAATCCCTATGTTTAGCGCATCCTCTTCAACACGACGGTAATGACCGGTAGCACCGTATTTCTCTCTGACTTGGTCAGCCACCCAACTGTTGGGGCATATTTTTGGCATATTTTCTTTTAAATGATCGGGATAAGGCACACTTCTACCATTCAACCGTCTAAATTCTTTCTTGTCACTATCCCATTTCATCCTTTTTTGTTCGTACAATGTGACCCACGGTTGTGTCGCTTCAGAATTGTAAAGAACAAATTTATTGATTGCTTCAATTTCTGCATTTGCTAATGAAATCAAACCAACATTATATAGTACTTAGAGATCAAAATATACATTATATCAAAGTTCAACATGAATATTGATTACTTTTTGTAAATTTGAAAAATTATAAGTCACTTACTCTTTATCAAGCGCTTTTTTCCACTTGTTTGGAGAAACTCCCCTTCTCTTTTGTCTTCATCCATTTCATCTTCCAAAATCACCTCACCCGGTTTGTTGTCAATCTTCTTGATGTACTCACTGGCATAATATAAAGACTCATACGATATGTACCCCTCTGTTACAGACCCCTCGGGGTTTTCCCTTTGTCAAACAAAACCTTTCAATTTCTTTATGTACCTCTCTAAGAAGAACATCCAACGACAAGAAACCACCCCAACTAATTCAACCTCATCTACTAGGTGGATTAGAAGATGAACCTGTAAGTCCATGAAACTCGTCGGCAGTTCCTTCTCAAACATACAAACAATCTCAACTATCTCTGGACGCCACTATGGAATACTAGCCACATAAATCGCCTTTGACGTGATCTAACGTACAAATGAAGATAATTTAGATATGGCACATCCTAGGTCTTGAGAGAATTCATGTTTCACACACCCACGCATGAACAAAGGATAATGATACTGCAAAGTTATAAACATGTGCAATAATATACAAAATTAGTTATGTTTTATGATCCCCACATGGCATAAAATTTATTAATATAACAAATAATAAAATCATGCTTTTGACATTATACGTACTCTTAGAATATTCAAATGGTCATGTGATTTCAACCCCGACAAATGGTCATCCACGGGGAAACAACGCCATAGTGAAGACCCGTATGAAGTTGGCACCCTCACACCCATTATAACTTCCTTTGCCAAAGAAATATCATCTTTTTTTAAATCCATGGGACATCACCTTCTTTGAAAAACCATGAATTAGAGGGACCAACGCCTACCTCTGATCTCGTACATTATAATCGTCTTGGCCAATGTTTCTTTTTAGTTTTTGAAGTAATAAGATCTTTCCTAACATCCAATGTGTCACTTTGTTTTGATGATGTGTGCCTCCATAAAGAAGATGAAACATTTTTAAATATATGCGTGGGATCTAATAAGTGGGTAATCTTAAGATGCTCCCAATATGGGAAGTCATAAAAGATAGATTTCCTTTTCATCCCAATGGGAAATTTCTCAACATAAGTGTCGAAGAAATCTGGATCATCGAACAAAGGCTCCCCATAATTTGAATCGAACATTTCTATGAACTCCTTCTCCTTCTCTCTCTCATATGCTCTAAGCCATTCAGTTGGTGTCATTATTAGAGGCCTTTGGGTTCTCTCTCGTTTACCATTGAAAGTAGATGTTGCTCTTCTGTAAGGGTGTTCTTCTAGTAGGAATACCCTGAATAAATCATACATTGGCTTTCGTAGGTCCTTGGACCATCTAGCTTTCAGAGAAGGTCCACAACATTTACATCCAAAATACCCTTTTGTTACAAGACCTGTGAGATTATATTTGTATACATTAATTAATATACATGGCATGTTAAATAATATCATGAAGGTCAGAACAAATATTACAACGAAATAAATAACTAATATGTGAAAGAATATTGTTACGTATATAAACAAATCAATAAATTAAACATGTAATTTACCATAGCAAACTCCTAAGCCTGGATAATCATGTGTCGTGTAAGCACATATGCCATACAACGTAAAACTCCTCTCTGATGTGATGGGTCTTGATACATCATATACATTTATCCCATCCCATAATTCCTTCAATTCATCTACCAGTGGTTGTAAGTAGACATTCATATTCTTCACTTGTCTTCTACCAGGGACTATGAGAGCCAACATAAGATGTTCATTCTTCATGGACAACCATGGGGGGATATTGTTATTGATCACTACTACAGGCCAAACATAATAGTTGGTGTTCTAGAGGGAATATGGGTTGACGCCATCCATGGCTATGCTGAGTTGTAGACTTCGTACTTCATCCTTGAATTTTTCAGGCCATGTATCCTCTATATGCTTCATGGCTATTGAATCAGTTGGGATTCGCATAACTCCCAACTCACTTCTGTGTGAGGCATGCCATCTTTGCAACATAGCTAATTCTTTGCAACGAAATAGCCTTTGAATCCTTGGGATTATAGGCATGTGCCTCAATATCTTAAAAGGAGGACCAGTATGTGATTTACCCTTATTTTTTTATTTATCATACATGTCATGCCGAAATTTTGGACACATATCTTTGTCTGCATATTCTCCTCTATATAGAATACAATCATTTTGACATGCATGATATGATATGTACTCAACACCCAACATTTTCAACAATTTATTTACCTCTTCGCACCTACCGAGCAAGACATTATCACTCGGAAGAACCTTATCTTTGAATAACATGTAGTTGGTGATCATGGAAAAATATATTAATAAATGTACATTAATGTCGATATAATTATTAACGTTCACAAAATTTACCATTTTTAATGTTCATTGCAGTGTACTGATTATATTTCAAATTTATATAAGGGAGTATTTTATGGTAACTTACCTCAAAAGTTCCGAGAAACATGCATTCGACAAGCCAAACTTTGCTTTCAAGTTGTATAGTAACATCGTTGTCCCCAAGTGAGTAGAATTTGATTGACCGCCAAGTCCAAAGAGAGGGGTGGTGGAAGCAAATTTAAGTCTTTCGAAAAAGGTGTCAGCGATATGAGCATCATCCCCTAGCTGATCATCGTTTTGGAATGCATCTAAAAAAATTGTCTCCATGGCAGTCGTATCCCTTAAGTAATCATCCATACCAACCTCTATTTGATTGCCTCCATTTCCAACTTGTAAAGAACTTATTATTGTTGTATTCATTCCTAATTGGTGAATCTGGACGTAGCGGCAATTGAATCGGTGGTTGATTCAATCATTCTTGGTATCGTTCCTCTCCGATTTTTTCTCTTAATTCAGTCTTCTCTCGATTTAACATTGTCGTGGGGTGCAACGAAAGATGGTAGGTAGGTCGTTCGTCATCACTAGAATCCTAATAATTAAAAAAAAAATTGAACATGATTAGTACAAAATATATGATATCAATTAGTAACCACGTTGACAATATTGCATCATTATAAATTGGTTTGAAATTGAAATAATTACATATTAATCAATATATATACCAAAAAATTATAATTATAATTACCATCATTGTCCCGGGATTGTGGCTAGAAGATGTGATATTGTTACAATTTGTAGAGTGAAGCGGTCGTCCATTTTCATCTACCAAATGCGCCTTGCAGTATGTAGCTCCTGATAAGAACTTCCGACGTTATGGAGATGTTTGAATATTTTGTGCATCTGAACTTGATGTTGAATCTGCATGAACCTACAAATTTTTATACATTATAAATTTAATTAAGTTGTGCATGATTGAATGCATGGATAAAAAACATAAATTCAATTAGATAGTGAAAATATAAATAAAATCTGAAGTAAATATTACGTCTCGATATGGATAGGGAAAACTCTACGAAGGAATTTGAGAAATATTATGGAACGAGTTGGATTCTGAAGAATTGTCCATTCCATATAATTATGATATTTTCTCCTTGCATTTGAGAAAAACAACAATAAATTTTGGTGCACACATCTAAATGTAATTTCGGTGCATAATGTACAGATCACCGCACTAGTGCGTTTTTGGTAATGCGCACCGGTGCCATTTTATACCCAGACACATCAGTGTGGTTCGATTAAGAGACGCACCAGTGACGAATAACCACAAATAAAAAAAATGCAACTCTATTTTATTTAAGTGAAAAAAAAATGGTAAATTGAAAAATGGGCAGCAAAATATTTTCGAAAATCTAATTTCATAAAACATTTTTTTATATACTAAACACTTTTCATTATTTCATTATTTTTGCAAAAAAATTCAATCAGAGATTTGCAAGACACATACCTAGGGCAAACAGAGCACGAGAGCACTGTCGAGCAGGGAAATACGTTCGAACAGAAGTATTCAGACAATCAGAATTCCAAACCTCTGGTGATTCAAACCTTGTACCATAGAATTTCAAATGATGTGAGTAAAGTTTATTGTTTTTTTAACTTTTTCTGCAGTGTTTTTATGTAGTAAAAGAAAAAAAAATCAAAGTTTATTTTTTTTTAACTTTTTATGCAGTAAAAGAAAAAAATCAAAGTTTATTGTTTTTTTACTTTTTCTGCAATTTTCATAAACAAAATTTAAAAAAAAAAAAAATCCATTTTTAGAAACAAAAACCCTAGATTCTTTTTATTTCTACCATTTATTCTTCCTCTTTCTGTAATTTCAGAATTAGGACTTTTCAATTTAGATTTATAGGGTTTGTATAGTCATAAGACATCCAACCCACAGGATGACTTGCATAGTCGGATCCCAACCCATGTCAGCCCTTGCGTGAATGTAAAAAAAAACCAATTTGTTTCCTCGGTGCGCCCTGCGTAACATAGCGCACCGATGCGCTCTGTTATACCAGCGCACCGCGAAATTACAGTTATAAAATAAAAAAAATAAAAATAAAAAAAATGTTTTTATCAGTGTGCCAAATCTAACATATGGCACCAGTGCACTATTTCATTATGACGCACCGCGAACGTGCTGTTTCGCAAAAAAAAAACCATTTTAGAAACAAAACCTACATTCTTTTTGTTTCTGCCCTTTCTTCTCCTTCTTTCTGTGATTTCAAAATTAGGGCTTTTCAATTTATATTTATAGGGCTTGTATTGCTAAATATAAGCCTAAGACATCCAACCCATGGGACGACTTGCATAGTCGGATCCCAATCCATGTCGGCCCTTACGTAAATTTAAAATAAAAAAAAAATTATCGGTGCACCCTGTGTACCTAAGCACATCGGTGCGCTCTATTATCCCAAAGCACCATGAAATTACTGTGATAAAAAATTAAAAAATATATATATATATCTTTTCTCAGTGCACTATTTGTAAAAATATGCAGCCGGTGCGCTATTTCATTATGGTGCACCGCGAACGTTTTGTTTCGAAGAAAAAAAAATCAAAAAATACAAACCCTACATTATTTTTGTTTCTGCCCTTTCTTCTCCATCTTTCTGTGATTTTAGAATTAGGGCTTTTCTATTTAGAATTATAGGGTTTGCATTGCTAAATATATACCTAAGACATCCAACCGACGGGATGATTTGCATAGTCGGATCCCAATCCATATCGACCCTTTGCGTGAATTTAAAAAAAAAAAAAACGGATTTTTTTTTCAAGGATGCGCCCGGCGTAACCTACCGCACCGGTGCTCTGTATTGTACAAGCGCATCATGAAAATAATGTGATGAAAAATTAAAAAACAAAATTGTTTTTATCGATGCGCCATATGTAAAATATGGCACCAGTTTATACTACAAAGACTAACACTGTACAATTTTTATTATTTTATCGTGGTTAATTGGTGCGGTGATTGACATGTAATGCACCGGTGCTCCTTGTTGACATAGAGCACCATACGGTCTATTATACTATTTGTGTTGTGCATTTCTAAGACACCCACGCATCGGCATCAGTGCGTACACCATAAATGGCGCACTGGTTTCTCGAGATTTTTGTTTTACTTGAAAAGTTGACAATTTATTTATAAATATATTAATTAATGATATGGTACAGGTCTGAGATTGATAAAGAAATGACTGACAAGAGAGCAAGTAACAAAAACACTGATAACACATCAAAAAAAGCAAAAAATGCAAGTTTTTTGTAAATTCTTTACAAAAAATATTATTTTTTGAACTATATGTAAGTTTAACTAATATGTATTGTTTACTGTGTATCATGCAGAGCCACAAAATGATGAAGCTCGATAAAATTATTTCTGATCAAGGACTAGAAGAGCGTAAAAGCTTGATGGAAAAATTACAAAAGAATGAATCGGGTGAATGAAAAAATACTATCGATCCAATATGAGTTCCTTTTTAAATTTTCATTAATAATATAATTAAAATTATTAGATAGCATGTGTCAAACAGTCTATTAATTCACATTTATTTAAAGTTCTACAGGGACCAACAACTCAGAAAATGAATGTTGTTCTAAGAAAAGAAAAAAAATATAACATGTAAATAAAAATGAATTTCTCCTTAGCTCATCTGGAATAGTGTTGGAGGTTAACGAAAGGGGAAAAAACTTTTACGAAAGTTTGAGGGTTCTAGTGGAACGAATGTATAGACATTATTTCCACTTACAATACAAAAACCAATCCAATGATTCCAAGAACCAAATTTTATCTAAACTATAGGAAGAGTTTCCAAAGAATTGGTCAATGAGAAATGTCAGACTTTTAATAGCAAAAACGTACAATGACAAAAAAAAATGAATGAAAAGGTAATATTCATTTAAATGTTTGTCTAGAATTATTTATAAATATAACTTTTGTTATATTTACTTTTCATATATCAATATAAAAATTAAATAGTTTATTGTCATGTTACATTTTCAGGAAGATTATGAAAATCTCAAAAGATGAACGAGCTGATATCAGAAATATGCCAGTAGAAATGTCCAAAAAGGTGTACAAAGAGATGGTCAAAGAAATGGACAAAATAGTATCTCTTGAGGAGCCATCTCAACAACAACGTGCTTCAAATGTAATATTAAGCATTGAATTTTTTGATCATTAGGTACAATAAATAAACAATTTAACATTAAATATTAATTTTCAAGTATTTTCTTGCAGAAAAGAAAAGAAAATGGAACCCTTTCAGCACATAAAAATGGACGACAAGGAAAAAAAAGGGTTGATATCTAAGTTTGTGAGTAACTGTTACTTATAACAACTTAACTATATTTCATTTTTGTATTTTTTAAGTTGTTTTACAAAAATAATCATTGAATGTCTTTAAACAGGTGCTAACATACAAAGAAAAACCATCAGAGGAATTGATTGAAATTGGATTAAATATGGGTTGTGAGTATATGTTGGCATATCAGAACTTAATTGTGGAATTTGTAAGCATATATCGATCTTGTTTTACTTAGATCCGTCTATAATTATTAGAAATAAAATAAAAATAAATAAATAAATAAAAAATAAAAAATCTTTTATATTAAATATATGATTTGTTATGGGATATAAAACTTGTAGGAAACAAAATATGGAACTGCGCCAACAGATGAAATCTTGAAAGATGACATGTTACATGGTTTTGAAAGATTGTGTATAGTTTATGAATCAATTTTTGCAATGGTACGTCATTTCTTTTCTATTTACATTGATGTATATTATTCAATATTGCAATTTTCATTATTCTCACCAATGTATATACATTCATTACAGCTTATTTTTATGTTTGTAGATGGAAGGTGAAGAAGAAGAAAACAACCAACACCGTGAACAAAACATTCCTGAAAATAACCCATGTCATGGAAGTAGCTCTAACAGTGACAGCAGTTCAAGAGAAGAATGATGATCACTATGTTTGGATATCAAAGCAAGGCGTTGTATTTTTTGAAATATGCCTGTGAAATCAGACATTTTCTTTAATGTAATGAACATAGTGTCCCAATTGAAAGACAAAGGGATGCCAATAACTATCCCATTTTGTATGACAAAGAATGTCTTATTCATATATATATATATATATATATATATATATATATATATATATATATATAATAAAATATGTTATAATTTATTCTCTTGTGTTCTCCATTGTCGTTCTCAAATGCACTAATAAAAATTTAATTCATATGAATATTGTTATAAAATATATATGTGTCGATTTTTTATGAATAATGAATTTTTAAAAACCACAATAATTATGATATGATATAACAAATTAATACAAACATCACATTCAAATGCATTAATAAAAATTTAATTAATATGAATATTGTTATAAGATGTGTCGAATTTTGATGAATAATGAATTTAAAACTATCACAATAATTGCACTGTCACAAATCGATGTTTCTAAAAAATACAAAATGAAAACCGGTGTGTGTCAATTATTGTACATCGGTGCAATTATATTCTTCAGAGCACCGGTGTGTTTTTTACAACCTATGGGTGTGACCGCATAAATACCAAAACCAATTAAAAATATCGAGGCGTTTGTGCGGTACGGTGCACCGATGCGTTTATGTGTCTATACGCACCAGTGTTGTTATACGACCTATGGGCACTGCACGAATACCGATACCAACTATAAATCTCAGTGTGTTTTTTTGATACTATGCACCGGGGCGTTTATGTGTCTATACACACTGGTGCATTTGTACGACCTATGGGCACTACACGAATACTGATACCAATTATAAATCTTGGTGTATTTGTGTGATACTGCGCACCGGGACATTTATGTGTCTATACACACCGGTGCATTTGTACGACCTTTGAGCACCGCACGAATACCGATACCAATTATAAATCTCGGTTTATTTGTGTGATACTGCGCACCAGTGTGTTTCTATAAGTCTACTCACCGGTGCGTTGATATGACCTATGGGCATCGCACAAATCCCAAGACCAATTAGAACGGCCCTATGCGTTGTATCACCAACACTACGCCCAGTGTGGTTTTATACCTTAGCGGCCCAATGCATTCTCCTTCGACCGCCTCGGGGAGCCTGCTACATGTACGCACTGATGCACTAAATCCTAAGTAATGCACCAATGAAAAAAACATCCGTAATAACCTCTCGACACCCATTTTTTTTTAGTTGTGTTGAATTTTCGTTAAAATCTCTGCCAAAACCTTCATAATCATAAACGAATGTTGTAGCAAATGTTTTTTTGACAATTTTGGCTAATTTTATAACATTAAAAACCTCCTTTATAACCTCCGCTAGAGGGTCTTTTCCTTGTACTGTGGTAAGGATTGCTTCAATCACTTAATAATTATATTCTACTTATACATTTTCTTGTGGATGATATTGAGTAGACTTTCTATGCTTGATTTTGTATTCCTCTACTATCTTATTCACCACCTTGGATGTGAATTGAGTACCCTGATATGTCACAATTTCCCTTGGGACACCAAAACGAGTAAAAATATCCTAAAAAATAAATTAAACTACAACATTTTCAATAGAAAAATAAAGTGCTTTAGCTTTTACCCATTTTGTAACATAATCAGTGCACACAAGAATATACCTCTTTTGTCCTGATGGTGGATTAATTGGTCCAAAAAATTCTAGGGCCCACTTTTCAAAGGGTTCAATAAGTACCTAAGGTTGTAAAGACATTTCATCTTAAGGAACAAGCTTCTCCATTTTTGGACAACTATCACATCTCTTAACATATTCTTTGACATCCTTGAAAAGGGAACATTAGGGAATTTTTGAGGTCTATAATGGGCCTCCTAAGGAAATAATAAAATAATAACTAACCCAATAAAACAATATTTATGAATTTACAATTCACTTTTTGCACCACAATCCATGTATCCATGGTTAAATTCAATTGAAAAGTTGTACCAAAATAAAACTAATAAAAAAAATTGTATTGATGTAACTATAAATAAAAATTAGCCCATGTGGTGTAGAGCAGTCGGTGATGGGGTGCACTGTTAAGGCACTCCCTCTGCAAGGTCACCGGTTTGAAACTCGTGGGTGATTAGGATTAGTCTAAACTAGAAAAAAAAAAAAAACTGTAAATAAAATTTAGATTTTCAAGAAAAAGTCATTATCAATGAACAACTAATGCATTTGTCCTTTATACTTAAATAACTTAAAATAAATTATAAATATAAATTCATAAATTCTTAGTTGTATAACATACCATTAACTAAAATTTATATTATATAAATTATATAATATCAAGTAATCAATATACTATATAAAAATCAAATAATATAATATTATAAACGTAATATATTATTTTATGTATTAATTTTATATTACATATTGAATTGATTTGATTTATAACATAAGAAAAAATAATATATAATATAAAAAGGAATATGATATATATTCTATTACATTTAGATTATGTTTCTTAATATTATATATAATAATATATAATATTAATATAATCATAATGAAATGAATTGAATTGTATTTAAAAAAACATATTGAAATATATTTAATTTATATTTATGAGTAGATATGTATTTATATATGTATAGATATTAGCTTATAATTAATTTGAAATTGTAATATTAAATAAAATGAAATGAATATATAATTTAAAAATAAATATATGAAAATATGCAAACATAATATATAGTGTGTAAAAACATGAAGATTTTATAGGGATACGCACTGTTTCTTTCAAAAAAATATGAAATGATAATAATAATATTTTATTCAAAAATTGTGAAATGACGTTTATTATGAGTACTTTACTTTGTGACTTTAAAAGTTCTTAGAATACTACCATGTTTAAACATGATTTTTTATCCACCATTAAGAATGTGACAAGTAAGTACATTTAACTCAAGCAATGTCACCTCAACCATGGGGGATGATGACATCCCCTAAAATGTGATTGGTTATCATAAAGTGAATTTTGATTATGCATTTTCATTAGGAGGCCCATTTTTTACCTAAAAATTTCTCTAATGGGCCAATAATATCCCAAGAGAACGACTTTATAATCCATTCTTTTATCGGCAAAGTGTCCTCCACATGGTTCAGCATGACATGATTTTAGTATCTCAGGTATTCCATCTTCTCTTACGCATCTTCGAATGATGACATCTGGACATGTCTTGTATAATTCCTCATTTATCCATGAATAAGATTCACTCGATTGAATTATATTTCTTCTCTCTCTAGAAAACAAATATGATGGTAATTTCCCTGTATCCAAATAGTTAGCAATAACTGCAAAACATGGAGATTTAGTGGATATTGCAAAGAGATATTCATCATTATCTTCTGTAGGTATATCATTGTTATCATTTTGAATTCTAGATAAAAAGTTAGCACCAATATTTTGTTTTCGAGGTTGATCCAAAATAGTGATATTAAATTATTGTAACAGTAATAACCATCTTATGACTCTGTCTTTAATAATTGGTTTATTCATTACATATCTAATTGCAAATGCTATGTATGAATGAAAATTTCATAGCCAGTGATGTAATATCTGAATTTGTTAATGGCATAGACAAAAACTAACAACTCATTTTTATTAATAGTATAATTTAACTCTGCAAGAGTCAAATTTTTACTTGTATAGTAAATGGCATAAGGATTCAAGTCATTTTGTCCTAATACAACTCCCAGAGTTGTATCTGAAGCATCAGTTGAAATATGAAAATGAAATTTCCAGTTTGATCCTCTTCGAATAAGTGCTTCAGAAATATTGTCTTTCAAAGTTTCAAAAGCTTTTTGGAAATCACGATTCCAACTAAATTCACAATCTTTTGTAAGCAATTTGAGAGTGGAGATGCAATTTTTGTTAATTTTTCTATAAATATTCTATAATATCTAGTGAAACCAAGAAAAATCTTAACATCTCTTTAACAAATTGGAACTGCTAATTTAGAAATAACTTCTACTTTAGATGAATCCACCTTAATTACATTTTCTAAAATGTGGTGTCCTAAAACAATCCACTCAGTAAACATCATAAAATATTTTTCATGAATTAATGAGGGATTTTATTCTTTACATATTATGAGAACTTTTTCTAAATTGTTAAGAGCTTCTTCAAAATAATTTCCATAAACAATCATCCATATAAACTTCCACACAATCATGAATTAGATCACAGAAAATACCCAATAATACTCTTTGGAATATTGTTGGTGCATTACATAACCCAAAAGGAAGTACTCGATAAGCATAAGTTCCCCATGGATAGGTAAAAGTGGTCTTATCTTTATCTTCTGGTGCAACCTGAATCTGGTTATACCCACTTAAACCATCCAAAAATGAAAAATATTTCTTCACTGCTAATGTATCTAACACTTGATCTATGAAAGGGAGTGGAAAATGATCTTTCAAAATGGCCTTATTCAACTCCTTATAATCAATACATACTCTCCATTTTTCATTCTTTTTAGGAACAATTACTAAAGGTGAAACCTGTTGACTATCTGATATTGGGTAAATAAAATTTACATTTAACATTTTTTGTAGTTCCTCCTTAATAATTTCCCTTGAGTTTGGATTCATTCTTCTTTGAGGTTTTCAGATTGGTTTGACATTATCTTCAATATATATGTGATGCATGCAAGTTTTAGGATTAATTCATTTCATGTTAGTGTATTCCCATGCATATGCGGAAGATTGTTTTTGCAATGTTTCTATTAATTTCTTCCTTTGAAATTCTTCCAGATTTGTGTTTATATTTAAAGTTCTTTCTGGAAATATTTATTGAATAATTTCCAAATTCTTCCAAAGAATATAAAGATATTTGTCTCGATGATTAATGTTAAATGTTGCATTGTTCTTGAAAATTTTGACTAACCTCATTGCATGAAGATGATTCATTATTTTCTATTGAATTTAGAATTCAATCCTCTTCACTAATTTGTGAGATAGTAAAAATAGGTTGTATATCATTATCATCATCCATCTATTCTTCATTTTCTACCTCTACCATTTTTTTGCAGGTGGATATGATGTGAATTTATTTGTTGAGCTTCCATCTGAGATAAATGTATCACTGGATCTACAACTAATAAAAGCATCAGTTGTAGCTAGCCATGGTATCCCTAAGATTAATGGATGTCCCCCTAAGTTATTATTGGGTGTTAAAATCATAAAATCAACTATATATTCCCAACAATCTAAGGATACATAAATGTCCTTTAGCACACCATCAGGTTTGATTACAGATCTCTCTGCTAGTTGTAACAATGTTGGTGTATATTGGAGATTGGGAAGTTTTAGTTGATCCATAGTTTATTTACTGATGATGTTTATAGTTGCTCCTAAATCAATCAATTTGTTTGGTATTTCAATTCCATTGATGTGTGTTTTCATAATGGGACTTCCTAGATCCAAATATTTCTGAATTGTTTTTTTTCCCATCATGATATCTACAATTTTTCGAACTAACTAAATTCTTTTGATTTCTTTTATTTTTCTTCTTGGTTTTTTTAATACTTAACTCCCTAATGTTTTTTGCAAGAATTGGAATTTCTTTGATAGCTTGTAGCAAAGGAATTTTTATGAAAACATTCTTCAGCTCATCTAACATATCATAATCATGCATTATGATATGTTTTTCTACTCTTTATCCATTTTAATATTTCAGGGAAAGGTGGTTTTGAGACAAATACTGAAGGTTGTTCCATTATGGGAGTTGATCTTATTGGAGTATTTTGTGTAGGAGTGGCTTGTTTTTGGAAATTTTCTTTCTAATGAAGATGTCTCTTCTTCAGAATAACTATTTTTCTTTTGAGGATTTTCATTTTTATGAAGATATATCTATTCCTCATAATTATCATCATTTTCTTTTTCCTGAATAACAGCAGATGGTGACTTATTTTCTAATATTCTACCATATCTAAGTTGAACATTGTTAAGATCTATTGGAGTTATCATATAGGTCTATAAATTTTGTCCTTCCATGTTGTACACAGGTTTTGAATTTTTATTATTTGGGTTTGGAAGTGGTTGAGCAGGTAATTGATTTGGTCATTGTGGAAATGGTAATGCAAGTTGTGGATTTTGATTTTGAAATTGGGTTTAACGTAGTTGAGTATATTAAGCAAAATGTTGTGGTGGGAAGTTTGGAGAATTTTGTGGATATTGGTGATATTGAGAATATCTACCATAATTATTTTTTCATCCTTGTGTCCAAGGTTGGGATTGAGACCAAGGTTTCCATGGCATTGGTGTAGTCTGGTTATTCTGTGGGGGTTGAGTATACATTTGAGTGTTGAATCCTTGATTTTTTGATCCTTTCCATGGTCTTCAAGTAACAAAACAAAGAGGATCCATTTGATTTGGAACCACTTCCTCTTGGTAGAAAAATTTAAGACCTGGTATTGAAGGACATTTTTTTGTATCATGATTTTATGTACATATAACACAAGTTTCTACACTGTTTAAATCAAGAGGGAATTCTCTCAAAGCATTCATCTTTCTGCACTTAGGACAAAAGATAGATAAGGCATCACTTTCAACTCTTTGCTTGTTTTGTAATTTCAAGGTGTCTATTTGTTTATTAAGAGTCCCTAAAATTTTTGTTTTATATTCATCTAACAAATTTACTATTTCAGCCCTACTTACTGTTCCAGTTGCATATTTATTAATTCTAGAGGTAACAGGGTCTCTTGGATTCTTTCCAAATTTTGACTTACCTCTTGAAAGATGTATGCATAATTCATAAATTTCAAGTAATGATAACAAAGAAATATATCATTTTCCCATCATGTTAAGGATATCTATCTATTCATCTCTAATGGATTTTAGTAGGAGAGCTTTCAAAGTATATTGATCCAAATTTTCTATTTTATCCCTTTTAAGATTATAACTAAATCTTTCAATTAAATCCACAAGATTTTCATCTTCACTCTGCATCATTTTAAACATTTCATCCTTTCGGTTATGAGGCATACAGTAATCCTTGTATTTTAATAAGGATGCATTTTTCATTTCCTCCCATGTTCTAATAGAGTGTGTTATTAAACCCATGAACCATTTTAATTTTTCCTCCTTAAGAGTACTTGGAAACAATTTAAACTTTTGAGAATCGAGTAAGTAGTCATAATATCTACATAAAACTTCGAATTCAAAAAGAAATGTTTCAGGATCATCATTTATTAATCCATGGAATTTAGGAAGTATAGAGGGTGAGATATTTTTCATTGTGTTTGTAGTACCTTCATCGAGGGTAGGAAATCCAACAGGATCTGGTTCTACTCTGTCTTATCCTCCTCTTCCCCTTCCTCTGCCTCCACCTCTTCCTCTACCTCTGTCTCCACCTCAAATCCTAAGTCGACCTCCTCCAATTCTTAAATGTTCATCATTCACGTTGCGTACTTCCCCTTCTCCTTCCCTAGCCATTGTAGACTCCTCATAACTAATATAAGGTTCCAAAATTGGATTTGTTTTTTCTTCTTTTGATTCTTCTGGTTCCTCTACCAATGGTATATTATAATATATTTCTCCTTTCTCTTCTTCACTAGGGATTTATAGTTATTGAGCTAAAAAAAATTCCCCAGTTGTAGTTAGGAATATTACTCCTTCTGTTGGGGATGCGGGATCTTGTTCTTCCACAACTTCTTCAGTTGAAGAATTTGATGAATTTCTAGGTTGAATTTCATATATTAATACCTCAGGAAGCCTATGTCTTCCTGCAAAGGATGGTATAGGTGTTTGGGTGGATGGTGTGGCACTACGAGGTCTAGATGGGTTGAGTGGTGTTGTTGGAATTAAGCTTCTACCTCTAGCTACAAATCTACCCCTAGAATATCTTTCTCTACACATATCATTTTTCTATTTTGTTATAGGTGTTGGAATCATGATTGTCGTTAGACCAAAACACGTAGGCGTTAGTCTCCACTTCAATCGCTAGAGTTATGATCCACGAGAGGCGGTTAGTCCATGTCGTGAAACACACGGGGAGCGTTGAACCCAATGTCCAACAATCTCCCCCCCAACGCGATCTGGGTGAATTTCGAACTCGAGACCTGTCGCTCTGATACCACTTGTTGGAATCACGATTATTGTTAGACCAAAACCGGCAGGCGTTAGTCTCCGCTACAATCGCCAGAGTTAGGATCCACGAGAGGCAGTTAGTCCATGTCATGAAACACATGGGGAGCGTTGAACCCAATGCCCAACAATAGGTGTGTTGCATTTATTTTTAATAAAGAAAAAAAGGCTCCTATTTACACTTATCCGGAAATGGCGCCAAAATTTTTATTCAATTTAATGTTCTTAAATTTCTTACATAAATTATCGATTGGAGTTGGTAAACTTGTGAAGTGTAAGTGCACTATATATGCTAGAATCCCCTTTAATTTATTGATGTGATTATAGAATTTGTAAAGATTGCTTCTAAGGATATTTTTATTCTTATTTCCTTAAAGAGATTGAATGATTAAATTAAAACTAAGTTCTAAAAAATAAAATCTGCAAAAATCAACTAAATTCTACAATTCAACTAAGTTACTACCCTACAAAAACTGAAACAAATGTTTTTCTATCTTATGAAGAAGCCTTAACTAATGTATTTGTTAGTCTCTAATAATTTTAATAGTCTACTGTATGAAAAGAAAATCAAATTCTAAAAAATGGAATTTGGACATTTTTATGTTTTTAAATTGAAATGCTATGTAAATGAAACTGAGAAAAATGAATTAATAATTCATTATTATTCTAGACAAAAATCACTCTTAAACTAGAAATCGTTTACTCATGTGCCAAAACTAGATCACTATTGCTTGGAAAGGAATCACTCAATGTTTTTTGAAATAAACTGATCTACAAACTGGAAAATAAATCATTCAATGTTTTTGAAATAAATTATACATGAATCTGTAAAACTACTCTACAATAAACTAATGTTGCTTGGAAAGAAAACTATGAATCAATTCTACATTTTAACAATTTAAAAAGGAGATGAATCTACATCAAATGACCAGGGAAAACTATGTAAAATCTGCTTCAAATGACGAAATAGAATTCTGGAAATAACTACAACATTTGGAAAAATGAACTGAATCTAATGTTTGTTTCTTGGAAAGAAAACTATGAATCAATTTTTCATTTTAACAATTTAAAAAGGAGATGAATCTACATCAAATGGCAAAGGAAAACTATGTAAAATCTGCTTCAAATGATGAAATAGAATTATGGAAATAACTACAACATTTGGAAAAATAAACTGAGACTACATCAAATGATAAAAACAAAACTATGAAAACATCTATATGAAAAACACAAAGTATAGAACCTGATATGTTTGCAGGGACCCTCCATAAACAAGTGGTTTCAACGATTTACTCCAATAACTAGTTGTGCATCAAATCTCCAAGGTGTTTCTTCATTAAAAGGAAATAAAAACATATTTTTAAAAGTTCCACATTCGCATCATGATTTCGCATTGTTCAGGTATTTGTTTCCCTGTATTTATAAAAACCTGCACATAACTATTTTGAGGCTTTTACACCTATTTGGACTAAAATCATATTATCTTAATATTTTAACATGAATCAAAATAACATTTCATCACGATTTTCTATTTGGAAAAACAAATCGTGAAGACGTGATTGTCTTGGTCTGAGCTCGCTCGCTTGTACAACAATGTGTTTGACCGCGCCTTTGACTACATAACTGGATGGTTTCTTGTGTTATTTGACTCATATAGTTAGGAGGAAATCCATAAGGGGATCATTCTCCACATTTCCACATATTTTTCTACTCACCTGACACCTAAGAACCAAGTGAACCATGGAGATGGCTACATAAACGCAGACCAGTTGCAGAATTACGTCAATTATGTAGCTAATACAAATTTTAATATAATAATAAGGAACATTACAGAATATGAAATATAGGTCATTTAAATACCTTACCATGTCAAAAAAATTCTGTTTTAATGCTTATTTGAGCTGATGATGTTGAAAGAAAAAGAAGAAAAGTAGGATAAATGAAGTGTCAAAATGAAACAATCATGAGGCTCTATAGTTGTCCAACTAACCCCACCGAGGCACACAAGATCTTGGAGTTTCATTTCCTAGGGTTAGGGTTTTGGTTGTTTATGGTTTCCATTTGTTTTTCAATAATAAAAATTCCCTTGAGCCTCATTTTTAAATAGTTCAGAAGCATGTAGCTGCGACATATCTTCTCAAAGATAAGCTACCATCACCTAAGCTAGTTTATTTTCATTCTGCATGTAAACAATTTTCAATACTTTGTTATTAATGAATTTATGTTCTATTTTCATTGTATCTTTGTGTTTAGGTTTCTATATGTATTCCATTTTGTTCCTTCATAAATCAAGATCAATGGTATCAAAGTGGTCTGCTCTTTCTCTCTTTTTTTGTGCATGTCCCCAAAGAGGTCGGGGTATAAGGAGTTAGGCTCAAACTAGTTGAACCTTTTAAAGACCAGCCTCGCTAACCCGACGACCTTTCAATATATTGCTCGAAGAAGCCCTCAAGCCACAAAGGAATGCAATGATGTAAATATTTTCACAAATCCTTTGGTGGATGGCCACGCTTGATGCATCTTCATCCAACAATCACTTCGAAGGTGTCGCCCCCTTCAAGGTACAAATAGACTTTGATATCCCTATATTCAAAGGTAAAATATATGTATATGTTGTATAAATGGATGAATTTGTTGGAAGGTTAATTTTTGGTCCATAGTTTCCCCAATAGGGAAAAGATTACTTTTTCACTTCTTAAGGTTGCTCCACATGTTTAAAAATGCAGCATTAAAGTCTCAATTTGACTTTTCCTTGGTCAATTTGAGAAAATTTGAATTTCCACATCAGCAAACAACTTGGATGTAGTTAACCTGTGTGACATGGCTTTTGTCATGCATTTAACCTAGTAAATTCGAGTTAGAGGAGTTGGATTTCAGGTAAGCATGTGTAATTTGTAACAACCCCAAATTTACATGCAATTAATTATATCAAATATGAAATTAATTATCAACAAAAAAATTGTTTAACTAATCATCATAGAAATTTCAGAAGCACGAGAAAATATGAGTTACCTGTAATGGAAATATTCCTTAGTTGAGTCTCCAAAGTTGAATGCTATCTGAATCTTGCTAACCACAAAAAAGTTTTGGGAAAAACTCTCCACCCAAACGTAGGCTCAGCTACACATAATCTTTACTTAGTTGGTCACCCCCGAGCCCTCAATCAACATACTACTGCCAGAGTATCCTTTTCCTCGCAATACCTTTCTCTCCAGAGAATGGATGAAAAAATGATCCATGAATCTTCCTCAATGTCTATTAAATAGACCAAACAATGGAATGGGAACCACATGCACACATTCACTGTGTCAACATGCAACTTTTATTTCTTTATTCTAAGTTTTACTTAATTTAGTGTTTCTCTTAGTTTAACTTACTTTTTGTTAACTTTAATTATTTTTATAGTTTCTTAGTTTAACTCTTTCTTAACTAATTTTTTTTTTTTTTTTAATTTTGTGAATTAACTATTTCTTAATTAACCCTTAACTTCACTTATTTATTATTTTTTAGTACTCTAGTTTATTATTTACTATTTTATTTAGAACTCCAGTTATAGTTTACTATTTTATTTATTATTTTTATTATTCTCTTGACTTATTATTTATTTACTTATTTATTTAATTATATTATATTATATTATTTAAGATTTATTATTTATAATTTTATAATTATTAGGGGACATTACATACTCGCCCTCTTCAAGGAACTCCGTCTCGAAATTAAGTATTTAATTATATTGTATTATTTATTTAGTTATATATTACTTCATGTGTGACCAACACCCTCTGTTGAACTAGTATAACCAGCAGGCATCGAAAGTTCCCACAACACCCAGGAAATCTCAAGGAATCTTTGTCATTTTTCCTACTTTTGGAACCAGTCATAAGCCTCCCCGGTGTGTACCATAGCTAAGGTTGGCCCCAAGGCTCGCGCCCGACTCAGACCTCATTTTCCCCAAGGCAGACATCCAGTCCTAGTACTCAATGACTCTGGGCATCTCACAAGGCTAGACCACTCCCTCCACACTCACTAAGGTGCATAGCCCCAGGCATCGAAGTCTTACACCTACTTCTAGAGTTCGGTATCCCAATCCAATATCATGCACTTGCCATACAATATTAATCCCTTGGTCTCCTCAAGATGGTCCCACATCCCCTCAAGAGCTATCCATCAAGAGCTATACAAGACAAAGGAACCACTGGAATATGTAGTGTTGATTGAGTTTGTCCCCAGCCCATACGGTGCTACGTATTCTCCCTCGTAGGTATGGGCTCCCACGAGATCATCAAATTAACTGGCCCTCTCGGCCCATTTGTGGATTTCCTGCCAATCACCACATCTCAACATGCATCCAATACATTAGTTATAGTCATAACATCATATAAAATAATCAACATGCCAACTCTTGCATGTCATCATGATAACATAACATCGTTGTTAATCACAACATTATGAATAATAAAGAACTGCACACTCTTGCATGTCATAAAATCTATATGTAATTCCACATGCTTCACATCGTGAAATGACATCAACATATTTACATCAAATACATATCATGACATCACATAATAAATTAATTCACATGTCAATGTAACCTCATATCATAACATCATAATCCATATAACAATGTTAACCTCCCATCATAAATACGTCCCATTTGTCACATACCATCACATCATGAAACATTATCATAACATTATACTTCAACATTTCCATGTTGATACAAAAATAATTGAAACCATAACCTCATACATAGTACCATAATGTATCAAAAATTTAGCTATTAGACATGATCACAGCTTAAACCATAGTGAACATCAAGAATATAAACCACCACTTAATTTTAAGTTATAATTAGTGTATACTTATTCTTAAAATTTTCCTCAAAAATGGAGACCTCTAACTTATTCCCCTTATATTAAAGGTAGTAATAAAAATAAATATTAATAAATAGCACAATTTATTATTAATGGATCAAATTATTTTGATTACTAATTTCCACTTCTATGGCAAACTACTTTCCTTAATCAAAATTAAACCCTATTCTAGGTTATATATATCTAAATTACATCTAACTTTACATAATATGGGAATTTAAATCCTGCCCATAACCATATTTCATTCAACTTTTAAATTTTATTTTAAATCTTGATATATTATATTATTCCTTAGTAAATTATCATGTAACTAATTTTTATGAAAAACTATACATAATTTCATCTTAATATTTTCTTCTTTATTACTTGTATTTATCCTAACAATGATAATTCATGAAAATAAGAAATGAAACTAATGGAACTCCTAATACCATAATCTAAGTACTTATATTATTTTGGTGCATCAATTATTCTTAGAATATAAGTTGAGACTAGCTAACCTAGAAACAAATAGTTAGTGCATATAGTAAAAATTTTAAAGAGCAAACATACTTGGAAAACTCTCAAGGTGTAAAGTAAAAAAAAATAACATTTCGATGTATTCCTAAGCAATCAGGACAAATTCATCATTTATATCTTCCATCATCCACATTAAATCTAAATCATTAAGTCTAAATCATTAAATTACATCAATATTGCTATATTGTTATTTTTTATTAAACATAATGCTAATTCTTACATTATTGATAAATTTAATTATTAATATACTTCTTACTTAACCAACCATCACTTATTACATTAATTAAATTAAATTTAAATTAATTAAATTAATACACTAAAAAATAATATAATTTTATAATATACCTCACTTTCCAAAAATTTTAACATATTCCTTCTATTATAGCCTAAATCTACCTCAGGCTGAAAAAGGCAAAATCTAGGGTAACATCAAACCACGCTCAGCCTTGTAGCTAGCCCTACAAGGACATGAGAGGGCTCTCTCCGTGAAATAATATTCAAATAAACATAATAATGATATGATATTAGGCTAGGTAAAATGATGGGGAAAAGGCTTTTAATAAAATAAATGAATTTTCAGGGATGCGTGGGAGAAAAATGGGACAGCTGAAACCGGGAATTAAATCAGGATACAGGGTATTTCATGGGGCAAGATAGGTAGGAAACTTAGCAAAAAAATCTTAATGAGGATGGGATGGAAAGACTGGCGAGGAGCTGAAAAGGGCACAATAAATGGATCCTTTTCAAACAGAAGAAAAACATAGAGCATGAATGATTTCCCAAGGCAAATCATATAAAATGGATTCTACCTTTCTATCTTGAAAGCATTCGAAAGGAAATGTTTATGAATGAGAGTTGAAACATAACAATTTACATATGAAACCAAAGAGAGAACAAATGCTAAATCTCATACCACATGGATCCCACAAATCAGAGCTGCATATTTTATTAATCCCTGTCAAACTGTACAATGGAGCGCAAAAAATGTTTCTTCCACACTTTAACTCTCAGACTCAGACCATTCTCAAATGATTTACAATTACAATAAATAAACTGAACTGTGGAACCATAGATCCATGAAAAGAGGAGCTGTTCTAATAGCTGAAGAACAGAAAACTAAAGATAGAGAACAAGAGCCAGTAATCTTTCCAAAAGGATTTTCTGATAACCAATGAGGAGGCGAAAACTGTAGTGAAGATTCCTTTGAATCGTTACTGAGGAAAAAATAGGCAATCCGATCCTATTTCTTTGCTGTTGTAGATATCTCTTTTTTATTTTAGGTTCTTCGGCCAACTGACTATCGCTTTGCTTTCCGTTTGAATAAAACCAACTTTTTAATACAAATACCTTTGAAATGAAACTTTTCCTTTAGTGAAGGGAAAATTTAATTTTAAATGCGAAAAAGGAAGGGGAGGAGGCGGGACCCGCATAATCGCAATCGGAAGATCGTGGAGGGGCGCATCACATAAAAAAATTGGGTCGATGCGATTGGGAAGGGGGAATGGGAAAAACCTTTGTAAAAAATGAAATATAACAAATTTCTAATTTACAAAGGGGAAAGCCTTTTATAATGCGCGGGCAGAAGTACTGTATGGTGGGCCCGGGGTCAATTGGAATCGGAGGTAAAAGGGGAGCGGAGTGCAACATATGTGAAACGCCGATGCCGATGGCCCGATTAACTTTGAGTCGTCGGATCGGCAGGGGTGGATCGACGGATGTGCATCGAAGGAGAACAATACAATCGCATCGAAGGGAGAGGTGTTGCGATCGGGAGATCGGAGGAGGGGCTGCGATAAATCGTATCGGAGCTTTTTGCGATTGGCCAATCAGAGGCCTCTTATAACATGTTGCGATGCAATCGGGGGTGCGATCAAGAAGTGCCGATGGGAATGCTCCGATCAGCTGTGAGTTGTCATATCGGCGGGGGTAAATTGACGGTAGGATGTGTAATCGGGAGTATGTCAATCGGGAGTGCTCAATCGGAGGGTGTCAATCGGAGGGGGACGAAAAAAAGCGCCGATTGCGATGGAGCGATCGCATACAGACTGTCTGATCGTCGATCAGATCAATGGTCGGGATTAAATCGGGTGGGGCCGATCGGAGGTTTACAATTGCATCGGAATTTTGAATGATAGATCAATCGGGGCGCTCGTATTGACATTGCGATTGCGATCGGGGAAATGACTTAAGACAACGGGGTTTATAATATAAGTTCAATTTATATTATAATGTTTCAAAAGCATGTAGGGGACGTGGTTTTGGGAACGACAGGGTTTTATAATAAACTTTGATATGTTTATTATAAAGTTTTACAAGGTATGTTGGGGAAGTGGTTTAATTGCATAAGTATTTTTTAAGATTTTAATAATGCAACTATGTAATCGAAGGGGGCGAAAAAGGGATTTATAAAAAGAAATTTTTAAACTTTAAACATAAGGTTTAAGGGAAAAATGGGAAATAGGGGGTATATGAGGATATAGGGACTTTTACTTCACTCAGGCATAAATTTCAATCCAGAAGTCAGTTTTGAGAGTGTAGTATACCGTTGGAAAGCTCTTTCGGGGCTCCTTCTGATGGATTTGCTTGGAAGATTATTTAGTGTTGAACATGCTATGGAAAACTTCTCTGAAAGGCAGGGTGCTGACTTTGTGGAGATGGCAGCTTTCTGAATTGTGACTTATTACATATGATGATATAAAATTACATAATGAATGATAATGAAGGAAAAATATCATGTTTTCACCTCAAAACATGGTTTTGAGGTGAAAATTACATCAAACTGAATAAAATATCTCTCTGATCTTCCAGGTGCTGTAACTTTGAGCTTATTGGCTTCCTCATGACCTTGTTGATATTTATTGACATTTGACTCATTAATTTGACCATGGTGAGACCCTAGAAACTGATGAGACCCATCCTATGACCTACTGACATGATTTTGAGAATGAAAGTGACTAATGACTAAAGACCATAGAAAGGAAGATCAGCAAGTACCTTATGAGGGAAAACTGATAAAAAATTACTACCATCAATGAATCCATGACCTAGCGGAATGGTGAAATTTATTTGGTATGAGATGCCTAATATGCAAATGCAAAAGAGTAGTTTTGATCACTGATGGCAGTATGACTAGACTGACACTAAAATTGGCTCCAATGGGGATGGTAGCTCCTTGGAGGTGCTAAGAACTACAGATCTCTGGGAAATTAGGCAATTCCTTTGTCCATTGGGCTATGGAGTCAATAACTTCAACAAACCAAAACAAGACTCTTGACTCATTTTGAAAACTGAAAACTGACTCAAAACTGACTCAATTTTGAAACCAAAATGACTAAAGACCTGACTCAACAAACCAAACCGAAACTGAAATCAACCTTCAGTTTTATAACCTTCACCTCGGGCCCCAAACTGAATGAATGATGACAGTACACACTTGTAATGAAACTTTAACAAACTGGTATGTACATTGACATGTATGACAGCAGAAAACACTTCAAAAATAGTACCGTTTGAGGAGCCGACCATTTACCGGCCCTCCTGGACAATATTCTCCATTCATTTCTTTCAAAAGGAAAGCATTTTGGCCTCGATATGCAGCAATTATAAAAGGTCGCTTCCAAAGATTCTCGAACTTGCCATGCTTACCTTTATCTTCGTTTCTTGCATCCCATTTCAGCACCACTTCTTCTAATTGAAACTTATCCGCCTTTGCTTTTCGATGATATATCTTCTTGATTCTCTCTTGCAGCTTGAAAGTGTTCTGAAAAACCTCGTCTCTAGTCTGCTGTAAATGGATCATCTGATTTATTCTCCATTGCATATGATCATTTTCGCTACCAGCTTCCTGCAAAATTTTAAGCACTGGAACTGCAAGAGAGGTCGAGAATATTGTGTCAACACCATACACGAGCTCAAAAGGAGACATGCCTATAGATTTCTTTTGACTCACTCTATCTGCCCAAATTGCATTAACCAATTTCTTATGCCAACTTTTCTTGTTCATTTCCAACATCTTTTTGATAATATTGACCAAGGATTTATTTGAGGATTCGGCCAATCCGTTGCCTTGTGGATGATATGCGGTTGAGTGCCCCAAATTAATTTGATACTTATCACAAAAGTCAATCATTCTTTTAGATTTAAAGGCCGCTGCATTATCAGTGATTAGCTTATTTGGACAACCAAAACGAGACAAAATGTTTTTTTCAAGAAATGAAATGATTACCAAATCTGTGGCCTGCCTGGTGGGAATCGCCTCAATCCATTTAGTAAAATAGTCCATCGCTGTAAGGATCCACTTATGCTGCACTGAAGAAGAAGGATGGATATCGCCAATGAAATCCAAACCCCACTGCTGAAAAGGAGCACTTCAATGGGCTTGAGCGGCAAAGGCTGCAATTTTTTCCTCCCTTCAAAAATCTGACAATCATGGCATCTTTTAACAGTTTTGTACACATCAGCAAAGACAGTCGGCCAATAATATCCTGCTCTCAAAATTTTTTGGCCGTTGTTTTCCAGAAAAGGTGACCTCCACAATCTCCCTTATGAAATTCTTCCATAACCTGCTTTGCTTCTTCTTCAACCAAACAACTGAGCAAGACACCACCTGGATCTTTCCAATAGAGCGTATTATTCATGATACAAAGCCTAGAAGCCTTCAATTTCAGCGTCCTACTTTTGTTTTTAGCCATTCCTGGCGGTGGTGACAGATTTTGGAGCACATACAAAATGTCTGAATACCAAGGAGAAAGAACAAAGATTTCTGATACCTGAATTAGCGAACTTTCTTCATTTTCCTCGGACATAGCAGCAATGAGATTAATGTCCAAGGCATGCAAATTTGACTTAGCCATTAGCTTAGCCAGCCCCTGTCCTTTGATAATCTTTGTAGGCTTTATCTCCACATCATATTCCAACAAGGCAGCAATCCATTTGCTTCGTCTCCCTTCTGGATCTGTTTGCACTAAGACATCCTTAACAGCAGCATTAGGAACATAAGCAAGAATGTGAGAATGCAGAATATATACTCGAAATTCTTTCAACGCTTTCACTAAGGCAAGAGCTTTTTTTTCAATAATATTATACTTTAAGGCTGCATCTCCTATGGTTCGGCTAAAAAAAGCAATTGGTTTTTCAAGCTGATCTATTTTCTGCATCAAGACTGCTGCCATAGTATGATCCGAGGCAAATGAAAACAAAATAAAATCCCGAGTATAGTCCAGGTTGATCAAAACCGGAGCTGAAGAAAGAGCCAATTTTACTAAATTGAAAGACTTTATTGTTTCCTCAGTCCACTTCACTACACTATCTTTCTTGAGCATGTTTGTGATTTCCCTTAAATGTTCTGCAAGATTGGGCACAAAGCGACATAAGAAATTCATCTTACCATTGAATGATTGGATCTCCTTTTTGTTTCGGGGAAAATCAATTTGTTGAATAGCTTCTACTCGAGCTGGATCAATGCAGATGCCATCCTTTGATATAATATGACCAAGAAGCTTGCCCTCATCCATGGCAAACAAAATCTTCTTTGGATTGAGAGACACACCATATTTTCTACACCACTGAAAAACAATCTTCAAATGATAAAGGTGATCTTCATCTGAATTAGAAAAAACTGTCAAATCATCAAGATAAACAACTAGAAAAACATCCTTTTCATTTGCAAATTCCATATCCATTGCTCGCTAAAAGGTCGCACCAGCATTCTTCAAACCGAAAGGCATTTTAGCATAATGGAAAGTTCCCCACGGAGTGGTGAACATTGTTTTATCTCTATCATCCTCATGGACCAAAATTTGGTTATAACCGGAATAACCATCGAGTAGAGACATGCTGGATGCTCCAACTACTCGCTGAAGTATGTGATCCATTTTGGGCAATAGGTAGTTATCTTTCAAAGATACTTTATTCAGATTCCTAAAATCAATGTATAAGCGAATCTCGCATGTTTTCTTGCGCACGGGCACCAAATTAGAAATCCAATCTGAAAATCTTATGGCAACGATGATACCATCTTTGTACAATCGATTCACTTCCTTCTCTATTGACGGCAGCAGCTTTGGGTTTATTCTTCTCAATTTTTGCCAAAATGGATTTTGATTTGGCTTGATCGGAATGGTATGATGAATTATGTTTTTGTCATGTCTTCAAATATGAATAGTCCCAAGAAAATACATCAGCAAAGGAATATAACAAACTGATATACTTTACTTTTACCTGTGGGGGCAATGCTTTGGAAAATTTCACCATTTTAGGATTTTCCGTTGATCCAATGTTCACATCCTCAACTCCTTTCTCGGTGGGCAGCAAGCTCGGTTTCCGAGCTACATCATCTTGGTCGAAAAACTCTTCTAAAGGTATTAGACCTTTAGGAATGACATTATCCTTCAGCTACAAAACTTCCATCTAATTGACTTTTACATCCGCCTCGCCATCATCATGCTCCCCATCAATAGAAGTGTCTTTGAATTTACCTTCATTTTGCATAAACTCGTCAATTTCTTTGTCATCTTGAAACACTTGCCAATACCTTTGGTTGTCAGGGACAGTCGGACGATGCTTCACATGGATTTCAATTTTTTTGCTTGAATTCATCGGAATTTTCAAATTACTTGCTGTTGTTGCAAGTGCATCTGCAATACCATTCTGAATACGAGGGACACATGTCAAATTATAATCTGAAAACAATCTCAAGATATCTAGTACCGCATTTCGGTATGCCCGCATTCGAGGATGTTTAGCTTGATATTCACCTTTCACTTGCTTGATAACTAACTTGGAGTCTCCATACACTACAATTCTCTTGGCATTTAACTTTCTAAGAATTTTCAGACCAGCAATTAAAGCTTCGTATTCAGCCTCATTATTTGAACAATCAAAAGCCAATTTATAAGAACAGAACCTTAAATTACTTGGCACTTTGTTTGGGGAGGAAACAGGGCTGCATACCCAAATGCCAATTCCAGCACCGTCCCTTCCTACCGCACCATCAAAATCCATGGTCCACAAACCATCTTCGTCTTCTTCCAAATGCTGAAATTATGTTTGCTTTTTTGCTTTGTCCTGCTATCCATCAACATTTTGCTACTGTCGGAAGGCTGATTGCTCATCAGTACTATAAAGTCTTTGTCTCTATTTCCTTAAGACCTCTCTGAAATTTTCAGTGATTTCCAGAATGTCTTCTACTGCAACTGATTGACTATTTACATCATTAAAGCTATCTGAGTATAAAACAAATGATTCTAAATCAGTATGTACATAATTGATTGGATGATTTACCGGTTTCTCCTTTCTAGTGATCATATACTTCATTTTTTGCTCCCGGTATAATTTCCTCATCTGACCAAACACGGGAATATTAGCATAGAAGAAATCAAGCTGCAATGTCCCTTTAAGTTTCGCTCCCCAAGATCTGGAAAGAAACATGCCAAATCTAGGAAGAATATCCGCCACAACCACATCCATCAAAACATTTTTAGTCAGAATCTGATCCAAACTAACCACCAAATCTTTGATAAGCCCAATGCACCTTACTCTACTAGAATCGAAAGATTAAAGGTCATGATACTTTCTAGTTATATCCAATCACAATTTCTCCATGATTTCCCTAGGCATGAGATTATGAGAGGCACCAGAATCAAACATAGCATTGTGTAACACATAATCATGCAATCTAAGGCTGATGTAAAAAGGAGGTACATCACTATCTGGAGACTCACCATCCAATGCTGGACCAAAAATCAACTCAGGTTGATCATCTTCCATGTTTACCATATCAGATAATGGATCTAAATTCAAAATCTTAGACACCTGACCCTTATAGCTGCTATTCTTCATCAATTCATTCAAAGGAATGGATACTTTTAACTTAGCAATTTCATTTTCTAAGTTAAAAACTGAAGTTTTCTCTACTTCTTTAGCTGGAACATCCTTCTTTTCCATTTTCTCCCTTGATATATTTGGCTGATTGGATCTTTCATTCGCTGATGGTGATTTTCTAGTAGTGGGATCAGCTGTCTCTTTTCCCTTTTTCTGCACCACAAGTGAATCATTCTTTGGTGATGTATCTTCCTTTCTTTTTTGAATTGGATTAATGGGCGCGTATCTACTTCTGAGTGAATATTGTCACTGCTAGGCAGTCAAGGCATTCATGTACCCCCTCTGATATTCATTAGATTCTTCTTCAAGAGTTGTCTCATTCGCCAAGATGAAATTCTCGTCCTTTTGTACAGCTGAGTTTTCAGAATACTCCTTATCTTCAGTGATAAAAATTGGCATTTCATCAGGTGTAAAGAAATGATTCTCTTCTCCTATTACATTCTCTTCATCATCTAATTCTGGACCATGTAGAAAATTCTGCTACAAAGGTGTCTTCACTGGCTGTTGTACTGCTTGTTCTTGTACTCGCTGCTCTCTTTGCTTGGTTCTAAATTGTGGTTGCTGCTGGCCACGGAAGTTAGGATTTCTGACCTGCAGTTCAGACTTATCAAGTGCTAATCTTTCAAACATCTTTTCCATCTTCCGGAGCACTTGATCTGAAGTGGAAACCTCTTCCTTTATTGCTACTTTCTTTTCAACTTTCGTTCTAGCTCTCCTAGCAAGAAAATTGGCTTCAACGCTGACTGCCATTTTTTGCATGTCTTCTAAAGTGCCTAGATCTCTTTCTCTTAATTGATAAGCCATGTCAGGATCGAAGCCATCCAGAAACTTAATCAAGGCCGACCCCCTAGGTGGCTTTATATCAACAGGAATTGCATTGTAAACAGAATTGAATCTAATACAATAATCTTGAACTGACTCACCAACATTCCGCTTGATATTGTCATATTCGGAAAGGATGTGAAGAGGATATTTTTTCACTTCCCATCGATCCAAGAATTGTCTCTGAAGATTAGGCAATGTAGTAATAATTCTAGCCGGCAAAGCTCTGAACCACTTTCTTACTTCACCTCCAAAGGTTTGTACAAACAGTCTCATTGTCACATTTTCCGCATCAATCTCATGAAGGTCAAAGAAATTTTCCATCCTATCCACATGTTACTGAGCAGTAACAATTTGAGGAGTGCCATCAAACAATGGAATTTTTCTTTGATAATCAGCGGGCATGTCATCCAAGTTTTGAGGCAACGCAAGGGGTGCAAATTGGGCAGCCATTGTTCTGGGTGGATTTACAACCAGGTTTGGGGATATAGGAGGAGTCGGAGCAGCTGATGTACGAGGTGTATGTGGTGTGGATGAAGGTGATACTACTGCATATTTTTTATCAGAGATAGAAGGTTGCACGAGAATGGTGGGAATGAAAGGAGGCTCGGCACGAATTTGTGAACTAGATGTAATTGTGGATGACCCAAGAGTTTCAGATGCAGACTCTATGAATTCGGGAATGTTTGTTGCCACAATGGAACTCTGAATATTCAAGATGTAACTGTCAATGGATCTATTAGCTTTTTCAATTTCAATATCTTTGAAAAATTCTGGATTTAGGACAGTAGAATCAATAGCACTTTCAGACTTAGTCTCAAACAACGACAACTCAAATTGTTCGTCAAACTCAAGATCTTCAAGATACTAAAAAAAAGCAGGACATGAATGAGATTTGAACACAGGAATCACAGGACTTTCTCGACGAAGGATTCTCGAAACAATATTGGGATTTTCATACACAGGAGGTGGATCGGGATCCGGATTTTCTCTGGTATGTCACCTGGAAGCCAGTGTGTTGAATTATTCTCAAAAATCAAACGGAAAAAACCAACTTGTTCAGCCTATCAAATTCTAGACTCATCACCCAAAAGTCTAAAATTATCTGATGTACTGGGGAAATTTACAAGTTAGATGTTACGTTTATAAGACTAGACCAGAGATTGACTGAAGCAGTGTTTATCTACTTTCGCTAATGTAAAGCAAGAGCGTTTCGAAGGCTACCTAGCATAACTTTAGGCTCCGTCTGTAGTTTATAAAATGAATAACACTAACAAGCAAACCATTTTGTTTTACCCAGTATGGTCACCACTATGTTATAGCCTAAATCTACCTCAGGCTGAAAAAGGCAGAATCTAGGGTAACATCAAACCACGCTCAGCCTTGTAGCTAGCCCTACAAGGACAGGTGAGGGCTCTCTCTGTGAAATAATATTCAAATAAACACAATAATGATATGATATTAGGCTAGGTAAAATGATGGGGAAAAGGCTTTTAATAAAATAAATGAATTTTTAGGGATGCGTGGGAGAAAAATGGGACAGCTGAAACTGGGAATTAAATCAAGATACAGGGTATTTCATGGGGCAATATAGGCAGGAAAATTCAAAAACAAAGATTAATGAGGATGGGATGGAAAGACTGGCGAGGAGCTGAAAAGGGCACAATAAATGGATCCTTTTCAAACAAAAGAAAAACACAGAGCATGAATGATTTCCCAAGGCAAAGCATATAAAATGGATTATACCTTTCTATCTTGAAAGCATTCAAAAGGAAATGTTTATGAATGAGAGGTGAAACATAACAATTTACATATGAAACCAAAGAGAGAACAAATGCTAAATCTCATACCACATGGATCCCACAAATAAGAGCTACATCTTTTATTAATCCCTGTCAAACTGTACAATGGAGCGCAAAAAATGTTTCTTCCACACTTGAACTCTCAGACTCAGTCCATTCTCAAATGATTTACAATTACAATAAATAAACTGAACTGTGGAACCATAGATCCATGAAAAGAGGAGTTGTTCTAACAGCTGAAGAATAGAAAACTAAAGATAGAAAACAAAAGCCAATAATCTTTCCGAAAGGATTTGCTGATAACCAATGAGGAGGCGAAACCTGTAGCGAAGATTCCTTTGAATCGTTACTGAGGAAAAAATAGGCAATCCGATCCTATTTCTTTGCTGTTGTAGATATCTCTATTTTATTTTAGGTTCTTCGGCTAATTGACTGTCGCTTTGCTTTCCGTTTGAATAAAACCAACTTTTTAATAAAAATACCTTTGAAATCAAACTTTTCCTTTAGTGAAGGGAAAAATTAATTTTAAATGGGAAAAAGGAAGGGGAGGAGGCGAGACCCGCATAATCGTAATCGGAAGATCGTGGAGGGGCGCATCACATAACGAAATTGGGTCGATGCGATTGGAAATGGGGAATGGGAAAAACCTTTGTAAAAAATGAAATATAACAAATTTCAAATTTACAAAGGGGAAAGCCTTTTATAATGCGCGGGCGGAAGTACTGTATGGTGGGCCCAGGGTCAATCGGAATCAGAGGTAAAAGGGGAGCGGAGTGCAACATATGTGAAACGCCGATGCAGATGGCCCGATTGACTTTGAGTCGTCAGATCGGCAGGGGTGGATTGATGGTCGGATATGCATTGGAGGAGAACAATACAATCGCATCGAAGGGAGAGGTGTTGCGATCGGAAGATCGGAGGAGGGGCTGCGATCAATCGCATCAGAGCTTTTTGCGATTGGCCAATTGGAGGGCTCTTATAACATGTTGCGATGCAATCGGGGGTGTGATTGGGAAGTGTCGATGGGAATGCTCCGATCGGCTGTGAGCTGTCGGATCGGCGGGGGTAAATCGACGGTCGGATGTGTAATCGGGAGTATGTCAATCGGGAGTGCTCAATCAGAGGGTGTCAATCGAAGGGGGATGATCAAAGGCGCCAATTTCGATGGAGCGATCACATACGGGTTGTCTGATCGTCGATCGGATCAACGGTCGAGATTAAATCAGGCGGGGCCGATCGGAGGTTTACAATCGCATCGGAGTTTTGAACGATAGATCAATCGGGGCGCTCGTATTGACATTGCGATTACGATCGAGGAAATGAATTAAGACAACGGGGTTTATAATATAAGTTCAATTTATATTATAATGTTTCAAAAGCATGTAGGGGAAGTGGTTTTGGGAACGACAGGGTTTTATAATAAACTTTGATATGTTTATTATAAAGTTTTACAAGGTATGGTGGGGAAGCGGTTTAATTGCATAAGTATTTTTTAATATTTTAATAATGCGACTATGTAATCGGAGGGGGGGGGAAAGGGATTTATAAAAATAAAACTTTAAACTTTAAACATAAGGTTTAAGGGAAAAATGGGAAATAGGGGGTATATGAGGCTATAGGGACTTTTACTTCACTCACGCATAAATTTCAATCCAGAAGTCAGTTTTGAGAGTGTAGTATACCGTTGGAAAGCTCTTTCCGGGCTCCTTCTGATGGATATGCTTGGAAGATGATTTAGCACTGAACATGCTATGGAAAGCTTCTCTGAAAGGCAGGGTGCTGACTTTTTGGAGATGGCAACTTTCTGAATTGTGACTTATTACATATGATGATATAAAATTACATAATGAATGATAATGAAGGAAAAATATCATGTTTTCACCTCAAAACATGGTTTTGAGGTGAAAATTACATCAAACTGAATAAAATATCTCTCTGATCTTCCAGGTGCTGTAACTTTGAGCTTATTGGCTTCCTCATGACCTTGTTGATATTTATTGACATTTGACTCATTAATTTGACCATGGTGAGACCCTAGAAACTGATGAGACCCATCCTATGACCTACTGACATGATTTTGAGAATGAAAGTGGCTAATGACTAAAGACCATAGAAAGGAAGATCAGCAAGTACCTTATGAGGGAAAAATGATAAAAAATTACTACCATCAATGAATCCATGACCTAGCGGAATGGTGAAATTTATTCGGTATGAGACGCCTAATATGCAAATGCAAAAGAGCAGTTTTGATCACTGATGGCAGTATGACTAGACTGACACTAACACCTTCCATACCATAAAAGTGATTCATAAACAAAAGTGCAAAAAAAAAAATTATATTTAACCATCCTAAACAAAATTTAAAATAAGAAAACACAAAATTTTTATTACCAATTACATTGAATAAATAAAAATTACAAATATTTATTATTTCTCTCTTTCTCTTTAAAATAAGAGAATTATTACATCTTTGGCGTCTTACATAATTTAAATTTTATTTAAAACTTTTATAAAAAGATAAAGTTAAACAAATTGGTATTTCTTCTTACAATATGTAATAACAACCATATTACATTTTTAACATTATAATTAACATATAATAACAACCCATATTACATTATATTTTTAAATTTATCGATAATGTTGATTAGAGAAAATTTCCAACATGAAGTTTGACAAGATTGTGGCAGAGTTATTCTGGAATATATAGGAATTTAATTAATTCAAATCAATTCCGCATTGTGGGTAAGAGAATAGCAACGTAGAAAGTCCGCAACCTTAATTTTCCAATCTTTATGTCCTTGATTTGCAAATCTAATATTGACCATAATCTTCCAGTGCTTATGCTGAACAACATACCAAACATGTTTAGGTATACAACACTGCTTGGAATTTCTAATATTTCCGAGACTCTACGTGATAGAAATTATTAGGTGTTTGGAAAATTGACCCTCTTGGCCCTCCGGTCTCTCACTCTGACCTCTGGCATTGAATCAACTTTGTCTCGCAACAAAAACAGAATCTCCTCTTGAAGCTTTGCGTTGTCAAATCCTCTGGCATTGAATAAAAAGTTTTCTGAGCAAGGATTGAGGGATTATTCCAGCCTACCCTGTGCAAGCCAAGGTGCCATCTTCCTAAGCACCATATTGCACCTTTCCCATTCAGAATATTAATAAAATGGCTCAGAAGTTTTGGCTCATTTATGGTGTTTTTAATGTGTATTTATGTTTGTTGCAGTTTTAGTCTTTGTATCCTTTATATTACTGTTTGTTCCCAATTTGGGTATTACAGTGGTATCAGATTTCATAGACTTGGCTCAACCTATCGAGCACTTGGTCTATGACACTAGAAGATAGAGATAACGTTACATACCGAAGGCAGTGGTATAGAAGCAGAGAGTGAAGGCTTGAAATCACACCTGATCAAGATGACAATGCTCCGGTGGAAGAAGACAAGGGAAAGGCACCAATGGCAGAGAAAAAATACGAGGGGAAGGATTTTGCTAATCTCCTCCTAAAATAAATGCAGGAGCTTTCTAAGAAAATAGTGGATATGGGTCAGAAGTTTGATGGGGAGAACAGGCAAAGGGAAATTTCGAGGTAATTCTAGAATGGAGAAGGATCTGACACTTCCCATCATATACTTGAGCCTAACACTGCGCAACTGGTAGTGCCACAAACCCCACCATGCTCTACCATGCCCACATTCTTGACCTCGAGGGTTGGATCACGGGGACCACAGGAGCTGGAGGTGGCTCACTAAGGAGAATACTTCATGGAATATCAGTCTTATGGGTTGGAGTTTAGATATGCCCTCACTTTCAATGAATTCTGCCAACTTAAGAACAACAGTAGACCATGTGGCCAGAACCGAGGAGGAGGGTACATAGTGGGAAATGACCTGCAATGTACTGTAGCCAAACTTTTCTTTCCTAATTTCGATGGTTCACCGAAATTTTCAGCCAAAGCTTGGACGGAGATGCTAGACATCTACTTCCAGCTTAACCAAATGGTAGAGGTTGAGGCCATCAAGGTGACAGTGCTGCATCTGGAGGGAGAAACCCATGATTGGTGGTTACATGGGATGGCTAGCTGGGTCACGCAGGAGTGACAACATATGATCTATTCACACATAGATTGATAGAAGGTTTGATCGAAAAGACCCAGAGGAACATTTTGTTGAGTTAACCAAGCTCAAACAGACAGGGAACCCAGAAACTTACATTTCTGAGTTCTTAAAGCTCTCGGTGATGGTTCCAGAATTTTCCATGCCCAGGAGAGTGTACATGTTCATTGACGGACTATTTGAACCCTTGTTTGGGCTAGTAATGTCTACTAGGCTTACTACAATGTAGGACATAGTAGGGAGAAAAAGAGACTTGCAGGACACCATGCCGAGGACGAGGGCTCCTTTGCCCCATAGAAAAAAATTCTAGTAGAAGGGGAAGGATGTCAGAGCCCCACCCCCAAGAGGGAACCAAGGTCGAGGGCCTTTGGATGATGACACCCGGAGAGATTTGAGATGGAGGAAGCTTTGCTTCACCTGCCAAGAGCCATTGGCACCGAGTCATCGATGCGCTAGAGGGAAGGAACATTACATTGAGGTCTCCTTCGACAGTGAAGGGGAAGAGGAGGCATATGAGGAGCTGGAGGGAGATTCCAACACCGGAGCACCGAGAGTGGATCATCCACCACCACCTCCCCTAGTAGCAGCAACAACAACATTTTCACCCATAGGAGGGTTCATTGCATCCTTGCGAGGAGTTCCCAAGTACTTAACGTTGAGGGTATGAGAGAAATTCCAAGGGAAACGTGTCCTAGTGCTAGTGGATAGTGGTGCCATGCACAACTTTATCGATGCCCAACTAGTGCAGAGGAGGGGCATACAGACAGAAATCTTTGATGGGTTTTATCTGTTGGTTCTAGGTGCTAGGACCATGCAGTGCATGCGTTATGTCCCAGAATTAGTAGTAACCATGGGGACATACAAAGTGACAAATAATTTTTTCTTGGTCAACATTCCATACACCAACACAATTTTGGGTGTTTAGTGGCTTATCAGACTTGGGAAGGTCACTACATATTGGGAGACTTTGGAGATGGAGTGGACGGACAAGAAGAGTGGGAAGCATGTGATGATCAGAGACATGCACACATACCATCCACAGATAATCTCTACGCATCGGATGGAGGAAAATTTTCGGAAGGGAGACATAGAGTGAGCAGTGGAGCTCAGCATTTCAGAGGTAGGTGTCTCAGGTCATCTTGTGCATTAAGATGTGAAGACTCTCATAGACCGTTACTCTATTGTTTTAGGGGACATTCCACTAGGACAACCACTGGACCGAGGGTTTGAGTACACTATTGAGATGGAGCGGGGAATCCAGGCAGTGATCACCACTCCCTATAGGAACCCTAAAGCCTATAGGGATTATATTGAGAGATCCATACATGAGCTCTTGGTGTTGGGGCACATCAGGCCCAACAAGAGTCCACTTTCTTCTTCAGTGGCTCTACTGAAGAAGAAGGATGGCACACTGTGGATGTGCATAGATTATATGGATTTGAACAAGAAGACCACGAAGAATCGTTACCCTATCCCCAGGATCGATGATCTGATGGATGAGTAGAGGGGAGAAAATTTCTTCTCCAAGATCGATCTAAGGTCGGGATACCACCAGATCAAGGTGAGGGACCAAGATGTCCCCCAAGACTATGTTTTGTTGTCCCTATGGCCATTTTGAGTTTTTGGTGATGCCCTTTGGGCTGACCAACGCTCCGGCCACATTCCAGTCTTGCATGAACCACATCTTCTGTGGTCAATAGAGGAAATTTGCGTTGGTGTTTTTCGATGATATTCTCATCTACAACTGCACATGGGAGGAGAATTTGCAGCACATAGAGGTTGTATTGTGTATCTTGGAGGAGCATCATTTCTATGCCAAGATGTCCAAGTGCAAGTTTGGGCTAACAGAGATGCTCTATTTGGGGCATATCATTGGGGTGGACAGAGTGAGAGTCCACGAGGAGAAGATCTGGGCCATCCGGGATTGGCTGGAACCGAAGAATGTGACAAAACTTCAGGGGTTTGTGGGCATTTTCACCTACTACCAGAAGTTCGTCAAAGGATTTTCACAGCTTGCAGCACGCCTCATATACCTCAACAAGAAGGGGGCTTTCAGCTGGACAGAGACTGTGCAGAGGCCCTTTGACATGATCAAGGAGGTGATGAGAAGTTTCCCGGTGTTAGCACTGCCCGACTTCACGCAGCCCTTTGTGATGGAGTGTGATGCTTCAAGAGAAGGGGTAGGTGCAGTATTGATGCAGGGGGGTCATCCCATAGTTTTCAAGAGCCAGAATCTGATGTCACATGAGAGGGTGTACCCCATATACGACAAAGAGATGATGGCCATCATGCATGCATTGCCCAAGTTCAAGCAATATCTTGTGGGGAATAGGTTTCGAGTGAGGACCAACCACAACAGCCTTCGATTCTTCCTTGAGCAGAAAATATTGCAGGAGAGGAAACAAAAATGGGTCAGCAAGATCCAGGCTTATGATTTTTATATCGAGTATGTCAAGGGGAAGAACAACGTGGTGGCGGATGTGTTGTCACAGAGTCTGACAACACTATCCTTGATGAGTATTGATGCAAATTGGAGGGCTCAGATTTTGGTGGAGTACTCCAAGGACCGTTTTGCATGTGAGGTACTAGATGGGCAAGAGATGGATGACAGGTACCGAGTGATGGATGAGGTCATATATTATCATGATTGAATCTTCTTGACAGGTAACTCCCAACTCAGGGAGAATATTTTTCATGCATCCCATGACTCACCACTTTTAGGCCATCAAAGGTTCGCAAAAACATACAGGGCCATCAGGGAGAGGTTCTCTTGGATGGGCCTCAAGGAGGACGTATTCCAGCATGTCCGAGAGTGTGTATTTTTTCATCGGAACAAAGGGGAGTGGAACCATCAAGCAGGTTTGCTACAACAACTTCCCATTCCAGAGGGGAAATGGGAAAGCATATCCATGGACTTCATCACTGGATTTCCCATGGTGTAGGGTAAGGATTGCATCTTCATAGTGGTTGACTGACTGATGAAGTATGATCATCTATTTTCCATTTCATCTCATTACACTTCTTCGTAGGTGGTTGAGTTATTTTTCCGAGATGTATTCAAACTCCATGGTCTTCCAAAGACCATATTCAGTGACAAGTAAAACCGGTTCATGGGAGGTTTTTGGCAGGAGTTGTTCCATTTGGCGGCCACAGAGTTAACCCCCATTACCAGCTACCACCCACAAATAGATGGAAAGACTGAGAGAGTGAACAAGTGGTTGGAAGGCTACTTGAGAAACTATGTCATGGGGCAGAAAAAGGCTTGCCTACGCTGGCTTAATTTGGCAGAGTACTGTTACAACACGACATTTCACATGTCAATCAGTATGTCTCCATTTTATGCTTTATACAGTTATAATTATTTGACTTTTGTTGATGTGATGTTTGGAGCTAGCAAGGCCCATAGGGCCAAGGACTGGATCCAAGAGAGCCAAGACATACTCCGAGATCTCAATAATAACTTAGCCACAACACAGAACTAGCAGAAGTTATACACAGATAGAGGCCGCGTGGAGAGCCAGTTTGAGGTGGATGATCTGGTATACCTCTGTCTTCAGTCATACAAGAAATCCACACTGAAGCAGAAAAGGGTTGAGAAGCTCAATTCATGCTTCTATGGACCATACAAGGTGATCACACAGGTTGGGGAGGTAGCATATGAGCTGGAGTTGCCAACCAGAAGTAGGATTCACAACATTTTCCATGTCTCGTGCCTGAAGAAGGCTTTGAGACAATAGGTGACATCCACTATGGAGCTTCCACCTATGGATGATGAGGGGCACTTGGTGCTATAGCTAGAGGCCATCTTGGAGACTCAGGAGAGGCATTTGAAGAGTCAGATAGTGAAAGAATACCTTATTAGATGGCGAAACCTTCCAGATGAGGATGCCACTAGGGAGGGGGAGAAGATCCTGCATCATCCATATTTGAAGTTGCTTGAGGACAAGAAACATTGTGGTGGGGAGGACTGTAATATTCCAAATTAGCAATCAGCTAATTGGAATATTAATTTTGTCAAAATTTTCTTTTTTTCTAATGTTAACCAAAAATAAGATGGTTGAGGGTGACCCAAAAATAAACTTTATAACTAGATCACTTTCCTAAAGTCACTAAGGTAAAGATTAAAGCTGGAGGGGGACTCATGGGTCCAGCATCACACAGAAGATAGAAGCCTAGTTGCATCACAGGAGAGGCATCAACGTAGGTAGCATAGGGACAACATGGGGACAACAAGGGGACAGCAGCTGTGCAGTGGTTATGCAGTGGCAGCACAGTGATTGGTAGGTAGAGGTGGCAGTGCAGTCCAGCGGGGCCCAAGGGAATGTTGGGGGCTCATATAGGTAGAATAGGATGAGAGAAGATCATTCCTCATTCATTCATTCATCTACTAATTTAATGTCTCGTAAACCAGAAGCACGCTTGCGCTGTTTAGCCGAGTCTGCAAATTTTTTTTAGTAAAGATATTTTCAAGCGGAGATCTCAACCTCATCCTCAAGGAACTTCAAGTTCCCACTAAGGAAATGAGTCACATTTAGTTTTGGAGAGAGGAATCACAGGTGCACCTTCAGGCATACATAGTCCTTCCAGGACAGCACAGAGGCCATGCAGTCAGCTAGAGGATTACGCAGTCCAGCAGTTGAGCAGCCTTGGGGAAGGAGGAAGAAGGATAGATTTCAGCCAGGAGTTTTGTGAGGAGGTCAGACACTTCCTAGTAGTTTTCTTGAGCAGAATCCAGTAGTTGTCTCTAGTAGTTCATCCAAAAACCCAGTGTGCCCAGAAGAATAGCGTACCAAGCCCAAGGTGGTCAATTTCCAGGGTCAGCCTTTTGGAAAATCCTTCATGGGTTTTTCTGGTTTTGTTAAGGATAGTTCAGTGTCCAAGTCCTATAATTTTCTGAGAAATAGAACAGCCTCAACACGCAGCCCCTTTTCATCTAGCAGTAGAAATTCTAGCCAGGGCAGCGTAGAGGGGGGGCCACGCAAAGCAACAAAGTTTTCTGAGCAGGGATTGAGGGATTATTCCAACCTGTCTTGTATAGGAAAAGGTGTCATCTTCCTAAGCACCATCTTGTACCTTTCCCATTCAGAAGATTAATAAAATGGCTTAGAATTTTTGGCTCATTCATGGTGTTTTTTATGTGTATTTTTGTTTGTTGAATTTTTAGTCTTTGTTTGTTGAATTTTTAGCCTTTGTATGATTTATATTATTGTTTGTTCCCAATTTGGGATATTACACCTATCATGGAAATTCATATGGACCACCTCCATCATTCCCGCAAGTAGGTGGAACATCCTTCATCCCCTCAACCCCCATGACAGGGTATTATCATTATACTCCTTCTCAGGTCAACAACCAACCCATGCAGGGGGTGAATTATCATATGCATAATTTTGATGGTGTGTCAACATCCCAACCTTCCTATGGAAATCCAACACAAGAAAATCCATATTTCCGTTCCAAATTTAACCACAAATTAACTCCCCCACATCCTCAACAAAATTTCGAGGTGAACTTTGTTCAGAATTCTTTCCATAAATAACAATAGGCATTTCAACAACTCAATACAACCAACTCATATAATAATGGGAAGAAGAAAGGAAAGAATAAATAGAAGGTATACTAGGGGCAAGGTGGAAATCCACAACAACATAACATGTAGGGAGGAGGGAATGCACCTAACTGGAACACAAATCTAAACCAAGGCCCCAAGAGCCCACAGAAACAAGGAACTAATAGTCATATACAAACTAATTACACTTGCACTATTTGTAGAGAGTATCAACATTACACCCATAATTTCCCCCAAATTGTTGAATTCAAACACATGAATAATGTTATGGGTAATGAAAGTGGACAATCAAGAGGTAACCAAAAACATGTGGTATTACAAAGTCCCTTCCCTCATCAAGGGGCAATGGCTACCCATTAGGAAAGTAAACCTCCCCCATTCTGAAAACTTGTAATGGGAAACACCCAAGATCCCATCAATCGGGATATTTACATGAATGCAATAGATATCCTACTACAAACCTATTTTTGAGACTATGGCTCTCCTCTTGAGCCTAACCCCTCATTAGAAGAGGTAATTCCATCTACTACAACCCCCCTATCTTAACGATCCCACAACCTCCCATGACCCAATTTCTAGGTTGACTAAAGGACCCTTAAGATGTGCTTCATACAACATAAATATGGTGCATATTTATATCATTTTTTACAACCTTGCACAATCCATTACTACCATGTTAGCATTGGAAGTGATTCAAACATTTCCAGCTCAAAGGTAAGATTTTATCTAACCATTAGTTTAATTGACCCATCTAATACTCGCTGGATCACATTTGATTTAGACAACTTAGAATTGTCACTCCCATCACTAGTTTCTTTTCAAATCCCCACTACAACAAGATAAGCCATTAGCACCACAAATAGTGTCAGAATCCAGTGTTTCTAAGCGCTCAAATTGGCTTCAAGAAACATTTCAAAATACAGCGAAAAATGGCATCTTCACATGGGCACCTTGATTTGTGATGGCAATAATGCCAGAAATTGTTTCTTCCATTCTTGCTTCCACTATTGCATCCATTTGTACTTCTATTTTTGTTCCCATTTTTCTTTAGGTTTTTATTTTGGTATGGCATCGAAAATAGATTCTTTTTTGGCTTCCTAATCAACTTCAAGTTATGCCTCCATCATAACATCAAGTTTTGCTTCCAATATAGTGTTTCTTGTTTCATCTAACTTTTCTTCCATTATGGAATCTTCTTTATATTATAATATGGCTTCCATTATAGTGCCTTTTTTTTCCAAGGAAAAAATCGAACTTTTTATTAAGAAAATAAAAAGTTACAATAGTAGATGCAGAATGCATTCTTGAAACTATGGTCCCACTTACAAAGCATAATAACACAAGAAGAACTGAGAACCAACAAAAAGCAAAATGCTAATCATGGATTATTTAGCAAGATACAACAAAATATCACAGTTGGGCCTCCCCAATAAGGAGAAAACTACGCAAAACTCGAAGTTGACAATTTTATAGAACCAATGTGCCCTTTAATCGACAAAAACAAATTATTTTTTCAATGTGATCAAAATAAAACATAAGTATGCTGAAGTTTCTTAAGAAAAACCAGCTGATAAAGGGAAAATAAATAAGCATATGCCAGACAGAACATAACAAAATGTAGGACCATCTGATGTAAGGTTGATGGTCCGACACATGGACCCTCCCCTCTTCAACTTATGTTATGTGCCATGCATCCATAATCTATTGTAGACCCTCCTTAGAAATGAGGTTGACTTCAGTGTTTTGTTCCCTGTAAATGTGGAAAATAGATATAGAATCAAAACCCAATTTTAAAAGTAATATTTATTCTAAGAGTGGACTCAAAATGTAGTTTTGATATATTTTTACTTCATTAAACCAGTTAACAACATTTAGTGAGTCACCAAAGATTTGGACAGAAAGAATCCCCATTTCTCGAAGCCAGTACATTATTAATTTCAATGAATGGAGCTCTGCAAAATCATTTGTTCCCTATCTAAGGCCCACTGAAGCTTTGAAGTTTTTTTGTTCATTTATGTGTATAACCAAACCTGCACTACACATGTTATAAGCATCAGATGCTCCGTCAAAGTATGCCCACAGAATGTTGATCCTTGAAGAAAGAGGTGGTTGATTTTGTTGCAAGCTGTTTGGACTGTCAGCATGTAAAATCAAAGTGTAAGCATCGAGGTGGTTTATTACAACTATTCTAATTCTAAGGTGGAAATAGGAGGTCATTTCCATGGAATTCATTACATTTTTTCTGAAGACATCAAAGCAACATGATTCCATCATGTTTGTGGTTGAAAGGTTAAGTAAGGTATCTCACTTAATTATAGTTAAGTCTACTAATTCAACCAGTGAGGTAGCTTAGGTTTTCATTAGAGAGATAGTGAGGTTTCATGGTGTTCCCTCTTATCATATCATATATAGATGCCAATTACATCTTATCATCCGCAGACGGATGGATAGACAGATAGGGTTAATAGGATTCTTGAGGATATTTTGAGGATGTATGTCATGCATCAGCAGAGGATGTGGGAGGAGTATCTTCAACTCGTGGAATTTTATTATAACAGTGGGTATCTATAGTCCTTGAAGATGAATCTATTTGAGATTCTTTATGGGTGGATTTGTAATACTCCTAATAGTTGGAGTGATCCTCTGAATAAGGTGTTTATTGGATCAGACATGTTGGAAAAGATGGAATAGGAAATGCAGGTTATTAAGAGGAATTTGAAGGAAACACAGGATAGGCAGATGAGTTATGCAGATCAACATGGGGAATTTAATGAGTTTCAGGTTGGGGAGCATGTGTACTTGCGCATCAAACCAAGGAGGAGTTCCTTGAGGATTGGATCATATGCCAAGTTGAGATCCTTGAGAGGGTTGGACCAATGGCCTACAAACTTGCACTGACTCTGACAATGAAAGGCCATGATTTTTTCCATGTTTCATTACTCGATAGATATGTGCAATATATTGATCATGTGATTGAATGTTATGTATTATAGCTGGAACCAGAGGGAGAATTCCAACCAAAAATGTTGAAAATGAAGAAAGAAAATCTCATTTTTACTTTTCCCTGGTCAAACAAGAGAAAATTCAAATTTCCACATCAACATAATCTGGGAGGTAGTTAAATGAGATGACATGGATTTTTTCACTCAGTTAACTCAGTAATTCGAGTTGGGGAATCTTGAGTTCATTTCAGTATGATTGATTTCTAATTTTTAGTAATCTATTTCAATTAAGTTGAGTTATTTTCAATTAAACCAATTCCAACTATTGGAGAAACTAGTGAAAGGTCAAGTTGTGCATTGTAACTTCAATCAGACTTAGTGGCCATCTAGTTAATTGATCAATCAACCCAAAATAATTGATGCATGCAGAGAATTTGAGTTACCCAAATGAGATGTAAATTCCAAGGAATTTTATTATCAGTTGTATATTATTTCCATGTGTACATGTGGTGCATGCAGTCAAAGAATGGGCCTACAGGAATTGCGCAATCCAATTGAGGAATTTCCCTAAAAAATAGTGTTTAATCCCTCAAGGATAAACGCGAGGAAATAGGAGCTTGGAGGCTTGAATATTTGGCTAAGTATTGGTTAAGTTCAGTTAGTTAGGCAGAGGATAGAAGATACGGGTGCACGTTGTGCTCAAGCTTGAGAAAACATATTGTACTCATCTAGATTCTTTGATTAATGCAATACAGATAGTAAGGGGTTTTGAGTAGTTTCTTTCCCATAGATAAATGTATGTTCATGTGTGATGTTTCCTTTTGCATGTTAATGATATATGTTATCAATCGTGAATTAACTTCCGCAGATCAATAGAGTAGCTTCTAGCCTCGTGATTTAGTAAATTTCATGAGTAGTTTAGAATCTGCACATTGATTTCTACATGGTATCAGATCTAGATTCACATTAGAGAATATATTTTGAACTTGTATTTGCAGGAGGATCGGATTTGCAGGATCAATTCTTCAGAGCTAGAAGGATGGCTTTCTATGCACTAAGACTCGAGTATGCCCTTGAGGGAAGCTCAAATTATGTTTCTTGGAAGAACTGCTTGGAGGTAATGATGGAAGATAATGGGTTGAAGGAATTAGTTGAGAGTGACATTGCGAAAACAACAACAACTAATACTTAGAATCTAGAAAAATGGAAGAAATTTGTAGCTAGGGCTAGGATAATCATATTGGAGGGAGGGACAACCTTCAAAGCATAAATATGTAGAAGAATGACTCAATTCAGCAGTATATGCGCATGTTCACACAATGTCATGATGAACTTGCAGGAGTTTGTGTCACAGTACCATATGATTATTTGGTGAGCCTGGCCCTTCTAGGCCTTCCCAATAGTTGGCACAACTACCAAGATTCGGTGAATGGGAGGGAGAAACTATCAAATTGGGAATGCCTATGGTCCGATTTGGTACAAGAGGAAATAAGGAGGAATATTAGAGACAAGACTTCATCCAAGGGCGAGGATGAATAAAATTGTGCCTTGGATGGAAAGGAAAAGAAGGGAAAAGGGAAGAAATCCAAATCTAAATTAGAATCCAGTTAAGGGGGAAAGAAGAAAGACTTGTCCATAATCAAGTTCTTTCACAGTCATGAATTTTTACACTATGCCATGAAGTGTATGCACAATAAATAAAGAAAGAATACCTCAAGAGGCGCAACAGGTGAAGCCTTGGCTTCAAAATTCGAGCTTGACTTCACCCTCATTGCATGCATGGCAAGCACAATGATGGGAAGTGTGTGGTATATGGATAGTGGTGCCTCATTCCAAATGATGGGGAAGAAAGAATTTTTCATTGACTTGGAGGATAAAGATCTCCAATTTCACATCGAAATGGGAGATGATGGAAGGTACAACGCGACCGTGATCGACATAATCACCTTTCAGAGGGAGTCAGGCTCCCCTCCCAGGCTCAAGGATGTGATTTTTGTATCGAGTCTAAAGAAGAATTTGGTTTATGTCGGAATGTTGGAATATCATGGCTACAATTTCATATTCAACAAAGGAAAGTAATTCCTAAGACACATCGCCATAAGAAAATTGAAGCACACTGGGGTTCGCATGAAGAACCTCTACAAGGTGGATGTGGATGATTGTGTTCCTTTGACAACATAGGCGGAGAAGGTGTAGAGCCGAGATGTTGGCGAATTATGGCATAGAATACTTGTAAATTTGCATCATGGAGCTTTTAAGATCGTGCAATAGATCACAACAAAACATGATACATGCAAAGGGTGTACCTTGGGGAAGTACACTAAATCCACCTTCAATGATCGGGACAACAAGGCACAGGAAATCCTTGAAAGGATCGACTCTAATGTCTATGGACCTTTCTCGATGGCCTCCACTTCCAAGAACATGTATTATGTTATATTTTTAGATGATTTCTCACATAAGTGTTGTATTTTTTTCATGTAGAAGAAATACTAGAAATTCTCCAAGTTTGTTGAATTTAAAGCACTTTTTGAGAAATAAATTGGCAAGAAAGTGAAGGCTCTAAGGAGCGATAACATACGTGAGTACATGTCGAATGAGTTTACAAATTTATGTGCAGATGAAGGAATTCAACTGGAGTTGACAACACCCCACAACCCACAACAAAATGAAGTGGCTGAGAGGAAGAACATAAGCAGTTTGGGAGAAGCAAGGGCAATGTTGCATGACCAAGGCCTACCTCTACACTTATGGGATGAAGCATGCAACACAACAGTCTATTTGTAGAACAAGAGTCATCATTGGATTCTTGGGATGAGTACACCAGAATAATATTTTTCAAGGAACAAACCAGATGTGTCACACTTCAGGATCTTTAGAGCATCATTATATTACCATGTCTCCAAGGAATCAAGAAAAAAATTAGATCTCACAGTTGAGTTGGGGAAATTTGTGGGGTACATAGATACACTTCAGAACTATCGGGTGTACCTGCCATCCCTCAGAATGACATTTATTCGAAGTGATGTGAAGTTCGATGAGGAGAAGGCAATGAGGTGTTCTCTTGAGAGGGAGCTTCAGTTGCATTCAGATCAGGATCTTTTGGCTTCAAAGGAAGAACATTAGGAAGTTATGGATCAGCCACAAGCATAGGAGAAAAGATTGGAGACAACCACTCAAGAAGAGACAGCTAGAGAAGAAAGGAAACGAACCAAAGAAGTTGGAATATTATTGTAGGATGCTAGAGAGAATTTTGGAGCACCCATATCACAGCACAGGCAGAGGAGGTCATCGAATCGGTACACTAGCTACACGGCTTTGATGACTGAGCTAGTAGAGACAAAACCATCCTCATTCGAGGAAGCAATGGAGTAGCCTATATGGGTTGATGGTTTGGTAGAGGAATATGATTCCATTGTCATAAACAATGTTTGGGAAGTGGTCCCAATACCTTCATACATATCAGTGGTAGGTCTAAGATGAATTTACAAGGTAAATAATGTAGCAGACGGAAGCATAGAGAAATACAAGGCCGGATTTATGGCTAATAGGTACTCTCAGGTTGAAGGGATTGACTATGAGGCGACCTATCTCTCTTATGTCTCACACATGTTGATGCATTAGTGTGTATTTATGAGTTTTATGGTGGACTGAGTTTCTTTGACCCGACATGTGTGAGGTTTTTTGGGCACTCCAGTGGAGAATTCAATTTATTTGACCAAATCAAGCCTTTTGCAAGTGGATACCTTTTACAAGGAGTGTGCCTCACATGTGTGCTAGTAAGAATTTAGGAGTTGGTTAACCCACATGGATGGGTCTTATTTACTACTCTAGTGGAGCACTCCATTTATTTGACCAAATCAAAGCTTTTGCAAGTGGAGAACTCCTAGGAGTATGTGTCACACATGTGGTAGTGGGAAGCTAGGATTTAGTTATAGAACCGCTCATTTTTAGCGCACGGCTTTTTCAAGCACATTGTATTTGGATGATGGACTCCACTTCTATAAAAAGAGTTCATCCCACTCGACCTTTTTTCCAAGAATAAAGAAAAGGAGCTTTCCTACTATTTGTCTCTAGAACTTTCTTTCTCTTGTGTAATTTTTAATATTTTCTAAAGGAGATCAATTTACCTCTAGTATTGAAGTGGTGTGTAAATTCCCAAAAAAGTATGAAATTGTTTATTTATTTACATTTCCAAGAATTTTTGAACTGAATCTATGGTAATATTTAGGAGAAATATCTTTAGATTTTGTCCTATTACATCTTAATTCACATAAGGAACCCTTGATTAACTTTGTTTATTTACTTAACAAAATACATCACCCGGAAGGGAATTGAACCTGTGATGAGTGCTATAACAACCTGCCTCATCACCGTTTAACCAAGACCCCACAAACTACCCTTGCTTAGCTTTGGTTATTTAATTAAAAATATTTAACTCCCTTTTGAAGCCACTAGATATCTATTTTAATTTTAATTCTTTTATCATAGCTCTAAATAGAAAAAAACTTCAACAAATCAATAAAATTTCATTTTCAAAGCGAAAAAAAAAAACCATAACCCAATGGTTGATCAACCTCACCTCTCTTCCTTAATCAACTTTACTCTTTTGCATTCATTTAATTTTTTCTTAAGTTAAACCTTTTCATGTATAATTTTTCAATTACCTTTCTCCACCTAAGTTATTATTGAATCTTCACATTTAGCTTTTGAATCTTCACATTTAGCTTGGGTGAAAACAAAATGAATCTAAAATTTTAATCTCTAATTTTAAGAGGGGTCGTTTTAGGAATTAAGTGTGGTAGGTTTTATCATTACAATTAAAATATATATTTACTCATTCAACACTTAAATTTCTTCTAACACTTAACTCATCATGAATGTATCAGAATATTGTTGAGTATTTTTTCTCTTATGCATGCCTAAATTTTATTAGCCGCATTAGTTCATGACGAATACAATGTTCCATCTCACAGATATATCTAAGTTTGGTTTAAAGGAACCAATTACTTTGATTGTGGAACGATTTTACCCTTTCGTTGATCAAGATGGCATTATGGCACTCGTCTAATATCTTTAATCGGTAATTTTAACTTTTAAAATTACGACATCATGTTAAGCAATAGCCATGGCATCTTTTCGGATTGAATGGTTGGTATAATAATTCTAAAGGAGTAGGTTAACTAGTTTTTCAGAGTCCCACAAATTTGTCAATTTTCCAAGTGGCACAGCATTAAATGTCTTTTAGCCATAATTCTACAAATATACTTAATTCTCTTCTTTATTCTCGTCTATAATTTTTTTTATTGAAATTTCCATCCAATGCCATCATTATAATGCTTTCAAGTTCATTATACTTTTTCTCATATATATATATATATAAAATGGTGGATACTTCAACAATGGTGGTGTTTAGTAATAGCAAGTCCATTTCTTATTTGGCACAATTAGTATTTAGTTAATCATATTAATAATATGATAAATATTTCATAACTATGTTAGTATTTAGTTAATGATATTATTTTTAATTGAAGTATACTGAAACATCTTTAATTTTTTTTAAATAAATTTTATATGTTATTTCTCCAAGCATATTTCATTTTTCTATCAATAGTATTGTATTTTTCTAACAGACGATGATCTTTTCTCTGTGCAAAATACAAAATTTAGAACTATACTCTAATGCATAATTTATTATCTATATTATTTGTACTAATTTAAATATATAAATTATTAGTATGATTATAATTATTAGTATGATTATAATTTTTATTTGATGTATAAGAATAATTATATTAATAAATATGTCTATTTTGAAATAGAGATTTTAAAATTTTAATTTAATTATTTATTAAATGAATTATTGAGATTTAAGTTGTATATGATATTTTAGAATATTTTTAGCCGTTTACAAAAAATCAAAGATTGAAATTTATTTCCAAAATTGTTTTTATTTTTTATTTTTTAATTAAATCCATTAATTAAACAAATGTTTATAAGTTATGATTTTATGGGCATGTATTATTGATAAGCTATGAATTTGGCTTACCATATTGTAACAAAGATAAAATGGGAGTGAATTTTTATGGTTAAGAATCTTGTCACATGCTTCTCAAGATAGTCTATCTATTCTATTTTCTCATCTAATTTGCTTAGAATTTGGTAGAAATTTCTTAAAATCGCAAGTTTTAGTTGTAAAATGTCCACAATGAAAATGTCTTAGAAGTTTTCCATGTTGCATAATATATGTAGTCAAAAACTCATTTTTAACAACAAAAATTAAAATCTAACCCTTTTCTTTACCAAATTCTTTTATTAATTTTAATAAAATTATTATCTATTTAATTCTTATAATTTAAGAGCCATTTACTTTTATATCACTCTAATATTTAACATATCATCTCAATTTATATCACTCTAATATTTAACATATCATCTCAATTAAAATCACAACCCATATATAACCTTCTCATTTCTACTTTTGACCAATGTTTCATTTCTTTGTTCCATATGGTGTTTTTTTTGTTTTTTAAATTTGTTTAAATTTAAAAAGTAGAGTGAGTTACTAAATGATCTCACTTGATATTTTTCAGAATAATTAAGAGCCATTTACTTTTATATCACTAACATTTAACATATGATATATAACTTTCTCATTTCTACTTTTGTTAAGTGTTTCATTTCATTGTTGCACGTGGTGTTTTTTGGTTTTTTAATTTTTTTTAAATTCAAAAAGTCGAGTGAGTTACTAAATGATCTCACTTGATATTTTTCGGCATTTTTGGAGTGAGCTTAAGGTTTTTTTTTTTCAAAAATGTATATAAACAATAATAATTTCAACCTTTGTGGTTAGATTGGTTTGATGATTCACAATTAAATTGTTTTTCTATATTATATGGTAAAAAATCACATTTACAAATGAGTTTTTAACATATCTAATTTTTTATAGTTTTTAGATTTCTATGGTGTGAGTTTTGAGTTGTTGAATTCGAAATCTCCACAGTATACATTTTTGGGTTTATGGAGATTCCAAATTCAAAAACTCATATTTAATATTCTTGTTCTAATACTAACTATAAATCCAAAAAAATTGATATATATATATATATATATATATATATATATATATATATATATATATATATTTTCTTGGGACTATTTTAAGATTTCTCACCACCCTCAAACAAAACACATTTACACATAAATATTTAACATATCTAATTTTCTCGTTCACTCATGCTAACTATGAATCCAATGGCATATATATATATGTTTTTGGGACTATTTTAAGATTTATCACCACCCTCAAACAAAACACATTTACAAATGAGTATTTAGCATATCTAATCTCCTCGTTCACTAATGCTAACTATGAATCCAATGGTTGAGATATATATCATGTTTCTTGGGACTATTTTAGGATTTCTCACCACCCTCAAACTTGTGATGCGAGACTATTTTAGGATTTCTCACCACCCTCAAACTTGTGATGCGAAAGGTTTTAGACTAGACTCGAGCATTGCAAAACAGTACAGACTTCAACGTGATTGTTAAAAGAGATATTACTCCAAACATAGATATACAAATCCAATGGGGTTAAAATATATATCAGGTTTCTTGTGACTATTTTAGGATCCCACCACTTTCAAGCGTGATGCAAAGATTTTAGGCTAGGTTCGAGCAGTTAAAAAAAAAAAACATAACCTTCAATGTGATTGTTAAAAGAGAAAAGAAAAAATTCGAAACATAAATATAAATTTTAATTTTAATAAGATTAAGGATCATTGTTAAATTATGAATATTTATTTCACATTAAAAATTACTTCACACAACCACCAAAAAAATAAAAGTTTATTCGTTTCAAAGCGAAATATACTTATTAATTAAGGTTTTTGCCGACGTTGTTTAAAAACTTAAATTAAATCTTGACTTTTTTGAGGAAAAAAACAACTGGACTTTATTGAATAAAAAACCAGTTAGATCAATCAAAATACAAACAGTTTTGAGGCATCCTTCATTCTTCCAAGTGTTTTGCAAAGACTATCAGAAACTGATATATATATATATATATATATATATATATATATATATATATATATATATATATATATATATATATATATATATAAAAAGGGAAATAGAAAGCATGTACTAATGTCCAAAAAGTTATCATCGATATAACAGAGATACTGTATTGAGAAAATAATATTATGTGGGGCAAGTTTCTGCTGGACGCTTCTGCAAATTAACGAAAGTTCAAAATGTGATAGATGGAATATTTTTGGAATTGCCTTAATAATGCCCTGATTCTAAAAATCCAACCGCGAAATGGAGGAGGATCAAAACTTGTGTGGCTCGGATGCCGTCACAATGGTTTTAGAGTCCCCGGAGATGTGTAGCTCCTGAATCCGCAGAGTGTGGACATACCAAATGAGCCACCATAAAGCGATCAATTTTGCTCGAGTGTTGGTGCCCCGACCGCCGTGCCACTGAAATTTGAAGACATTATTCTCGTCAACCCATAGCCATGGCCCATGCCCTGCAGCGGCAAATGCCACGCTGTCATGCCCCATCGAAGAAACCTACATGCAGAAGGATCTGAGGTGGTCTGATTCGACGTGATGAGTCAGTAGTGTCCAGGTTCCTGGGCATATAGTTTAATCTACACCTCATAAATTATTTCGTTTAATCAATTAGTCTGCACCTCATAAATTAAATATATTTTCATATTTAAATTAAATACTCTTTTATCAAAAACCATTAAATTATACTTATCATTTATATTAAAATTATTAAAGTTAACCTGATTTACATATTACCAAACTACCCTTTAACTTCTATATCCTTCCTTCATTTTTTTTTATTTTTTTTAAATTATGTAATTTTAATACATCTTTATATATATGTAGTATTCCATTGGGTTTTTGTTCAAACAAATATCATTAAGATCGAGATCTCAAAACATTTTAGCTATTAAGTACATTATCGAGAATCTAAAAAGGTTTTTTTGGGAACGTAGAAAAGAAAAATGTAATAACAATCCTAAAATATTCCAATTCGTTAATTTGATATCATAAATATAAAGCTATATTGTCTTGAGCACGACCAAAACAAATCCATATTTCTTAATTAAAAAAGAAAAAACACTTATTCATATTATTGTAGCCAAGAATGATGAAGATATTTGAGGGAACTTTCTAGATTATTTTCAAAGATTTTCCATGCTCCTTTTTCTACTGCCACTCCATCTTTAAAGAGTGTGTCTGTATCTTGAATCTACTCACTTTAAACATGTGAGAAAGAGATGAGAGAAAAAGTTACCAAATATTTTGTTGTCCTGAAATAATGGTAGGAAAGTGTAATTTTGCATAGAGAAAACTCAGTTATCTAGGTAATGGTTAGAAGTAAATATCTATAAATATAAAAATTCACTTTGGGTGCTTTTGGTGATTTGGAGTAAGATTTGTAATCTCATTAGTTCACTAAAATTATTTTTAGTAGATACCATACTCATTTAAAAAAAAAAAAAAATGGAAACCTAAGAAAGATAAAGGATTCCCTATTCTTCTATTAATGATGGGTTTCCCATTGTAATGGTTAGCAACAAATCTTTGTAAATATAAAAATTCAATATTCCTTTCTCTTTGGTGATTTGGACCAACATTTGTAATCTTATTAGTTCACTAAGATTATTTTTAGTAGATACAATACCAATTAAAAAAATTAGTGGAAACCTAAGAAAGATAAAGGATTCCCTATCCTCCTATTAATGATGGGTTTCTCATTGTTGCGTCATCAAAGAAGACCCAAGAGGAGTACTTTTTAATTATGGAGAGTGATCTTGAAAGTATGGTAACAAATGAGAGGTTCTAAGAAAAAACAATTTAAATGATCAAACTTTGTATAACATGGTGTGTGTTGGAAGGAATAAAGTATTTAAATATGGAGCAATTCTAGGCAAGTCGTGTTCCCCAAGAAATTATTAGAGAAGGGGATTTTATGTCCTTTGTGAGATGATTCTGTAAATATTTGTTTAAGGAAGTATTTATGGAGTCTCCCTCCCAAGTGAGTCGAAGACCAATAAAATAGTGTGCTTCTAACCAAACTTATTTTGTGAAAGAGCACTCCAATGTAAGATGTGAATTGGAGTTAAAATCCCTTGTGCATAAATTGCATCTATTTGGCCCAATGAAATTCCTTCTTCGAAAATCATCCCATGCACGATGATTTTTTGTTTTGGAGGAGCCACATGAAGGGATTGGCCTTAAGTGGGAAGTTTACTTTCCAAATATTTTACCCTCACCGGAGAGGTGGGAGGAAATCCCCTCCTTACGAAAGTGTGGCATAAATTAATTTTGTGTTGTAGCCACCTAAAGGATTTCCTTATGAAAGTGTGGCATAAATTGATTATGTGTTGTAGCCACTTAAGGGGTTGGGAGACCCGATTAATTAGTCCTCTTGATATATGGGATGGAAAAAAAAAAATTATAGAGATGAAAATTATGTAAGGTTTCAAAAGAGGGGCCAATTTTTTCTTAAACCGGCATCATGCCAAGATAGCCATTGACCTTGACCATAATTTATATTGTCTTCCCCAATTTGATTTAAGAAGAAACGTCCTTCCATATTCAAGGATTGATTGATATGTTTTGGTAGAAAATGGTTATTAGAGCTTCCAATACATGGGTCATTCCCAATCAATACATTTTTTCCTTTCCTCACCTTCCACAAGGTCCAATTTACAACAAATGGAAATATGTGAAGGATGGACTTCTAGACCATTTATCCATTTTGATTCTTGTTGTTTATATCTCTAATTTAGTCCTCCATTGAATCATGTGGAAAGTATTTGTACCATGTCCTTGAATTAAACCCCAAACTTTTTTTCAAACAACAACTTAGAAAAAAAGGAAGATGTTTTTGAGTCCCTACTTGTCCAAGACCTTTTGGAGTGGCCAATTTTTTTCATGAGTTCACGAATAGAGACTTAGTTTCAAGATATCTAGACCATAGAAATCTGAAGGATATTTGTCGAAATTTTTCTAGAATTCCTTTTAGGACTCAAGCTAGTGTGGTCCACTACACAGGAATAACTTACAAAATGGAATTTAAGAAGACCAATCAACCTTCCCTCAATAAATATTTATTGTAGGAACTATTTATCCTTTTTTATTCTTTTACAACTAGCCACAAAAAATTATTTTTACATAACCATTTTATTTTAAGATAAATACAAGAGAGTCCATGCCTTCATCTAATCGTAAAAAATGTAGATATAGGAACTAGGTTATGAATTTTTTTTCAAGCTATAACAATCCTTAAATTAATAATGACGATTTTTCCTTATTTATTTTCATACTAGTGACTCTTCTAAAGGTAGAGAGAATTTATTTAAGCTACTCTAGGTATCTAATATATCCTACACTAAATATCACAATATCATCCACATACAATAAATGAGAAATGGAGAGAAAAGAACTAAGTGCAATTTCTTTCAAAGATCTCAAGTTGATAGTTGAATGGATTAGTTTATTGAGGCCCTTCGCAACCAATAGGCACAAGAGGGTAGAGAGTGGATAGCCTTGTGGAAGTCCCCATTCTACCTTGAAAAGGGGGGAGGCCAAACTCAATGATCATAAGAGAAAAATATGCTATGCTTATGTAATGTAGGGTCCAAGTGATAAAATGTTTGAAGAATCCAAGATGAATAAGAAGGAGCCTAATAGATCAACCATTAGAGTAATAAATTTCTACTTACATGTATGAATGGAGTAAATATCTTCCTAAGGAATGCTAATAGATTCATGAATTTGTCTTCCTTTAAGGAAAACAAATTGTTTGAGAGCTGAGATGTTTTCTAAGACAAAGTCTTTCAAATGGTGGGCTATACTATTTGTTATAATTTTAGAAATGTTGTTATAGAGAAATATGGGTCTTAATAAGTCAAAATAGTTGAGGTTATTTGATCTTTGGATGATTTCTATGAAGGTAACAATATTTTTTCCTGAATTTATGGAATACTCCACCGCTCTTACTTCATCATTTCTTGAGAAATTAAAGTAGCTAAGGTAGAATTCCACTAGAAGCCTGTCTAGGTTGGGACTTTTGTCCATTTGGAAACTACAAAGAGTCTTCAAAATTTATTTTTTAGTGAATTTTACCATTAATCGCTCATGTCATTCATGTTCAATATACCGTCGGAAGATGTAAGTCACCTAAAGGATAACATCTATGTATGCATGAGAGTCTTCCGTGTAAATCCTTTGAAAGTGTTGAACTCCAGCAAAAGAAATGCCCTTAAAGGATGTGGAAAATGATCCATTTCACCTAACAATATCTTGGGATATGTTAGTGATCTTTCTTGTATTTTTAAAATCATGGAAGAATTTCATGTTTTCATCCCCAACCCTAAGCCAAAGGGAATGACTCTTAATTCTCCATTCCTTTTCTCACTCTGAAATCATTTTCCTATGACAATATTGTAGAGATTTTGATTATTCCTTTTGTAGTGTTGTAAAAGGAATTCTAATTTCATCTTCCATCTAGAGCTTCATTTTTTCCTCCAATTCCTAAAGGGTTTCATCATCCCTATTTCCTTTTTCCATATTCCATTTGACAGTAGCTTCTTTTTCTCTTTTGATGTTTTTCCAGGAAGTAAGGAGAGGGAGATTTTGGTGAGGGATATTATAATTAACCCAAAAGTCTTTAATTTCTTTAATAAAGGAGGGGTCTTCTAACTAGGAAGAGTTTAACTTCAAAGGGTTTGGGGGATTTTGTATATAGTGAACTAGCTTGAAGATAGTTGTAGTATGATCAGAGTCTCCTCCAAAGGAAAAATTCAATGTGTGTTCCAAAAATTAACGCCTAACCTGATAAAGCTTGTATAAATAATAAATAAGGCTTAAATATTTAGCTTATATCATAAAATAGAGGCTATTAAATCTAACTACAACACCTAGAAGTTTTTAGCCTGAAATAAGGTTTACCTTCAACTGATAATTAAGCTTCTAGAGTAACAATGGGTATCAATAGCTACAAAATTTCCAACCTGGGAAGGCATGTGAGAGGATAGATATTTCCCTATCCCCTTCCTTCATGGATTCCTAAAGAAAAATAATAGATTTTTTATGGGTTTCCATCAAGATCGTGATAGCTAGTTTTCTAAAGGGGTTGGACAACTCCCTATGATTCAAAGAAAGGATAATTGAAGGTATCAATATTTTTTTCCTGAATTTATGGAATACTCCACCACTCTTACTAGATCATTTATTGAGAAATTAAAGTATCTAAGGTATAATTCCACTAGAATCTCATCTAGGTTGGGACTTTTGTCCATTTGGAAACTACGAAGAGTCTTCAAAATTTATTTTGTAGTGAATTTTATCATTAATTGTTCATTTCCTTCATGTTCCATATACCCTGGGAAGATGTAAGTCACGTAAATGATAACATATATGTATGCATGAGAGTCTTCCATGTAAATCCTTCGAAATTTTTCAACTCCAACAAAAGAAATGCCTTTAAAGGATGTGGAAAATGATCAATTTGACCTATCAATAGCTTAGAATATGTTAGTGATATTTATTATATTTTCAAAATCATGGAAGAAGTTCATGTTTTCATCCCCCACCCTAAGCCAAAGTGAATGGCTCTTAATTCTCCATTCCTTTTCTCACTTTGAAAGAATTTTCCTATGACAATATTATAGAGATTTTGATTCTTCCTTTTGTAGTGTTGTAAAATGAATTATAATTTCATCTTCCATCTACAGCTTCAATTTTTCCTCGAGTTCCTAAATGGTTTCATCATCCCTATTTCCTTTTTCCATATTCCATTTGACAATAGCTTCTTTTTCTCTTTTGATGTTTTTTCATGAAGGAGAGGGAGATTTTGGTGAGGGATATTATAATTCACCCAAAAGACTTTAATGTATTTGATAAAGGAGGGGTCCTCTAACTAGGAAGAGTTTAAATTCAAAGGGTTTGGGGGCTTGTGTATATAGCCAACCAACTTGAAGATAGTTGTAGTATGATCAGAGTCTCCGCCAAAGGAACAATTCAATGTGTGTTCCAAAAATTAATGCCTAACCTGATAAATCTTGTATAAATAATAAATAAGACTTAAATATGTATCTTATATCATAAAAGAGAAACTCCTAAAGCCCACTACAACACCCAGGAGTTTTTATCCTGAAATGAGGTTTACCTCCAACTCATGATTAAGCCTCTAAAGTGACAATTGGTATCAATAGCTAAAACAAATCTTAACTTGGGAAGGCATGTGAGAGGATAGATATTTCCCTATCCCCTTCCATCATGGATTCCTAAAGAAAAATAATATATGGTTTATGGGTTTCCATCAAGATCGTGATAGCTAGTTTTCTAAAGGAGTTGGAAAACTCCCTATGATTCAGAGAAAGGATAACCATTGACACAAGGTCCCTGGGGAATTTTCTCTAAGGACCACGTAGATAGATTGTTTGTTTTCCTTAATGAACTTCAAATGATCCAAATTTTTTAGAAAGAGAAAAGAATTATTTGTGACCTCTTTGAGAGGGTTTTTGAGAAGGATCATCGTAGGAACCCAAGCCTCCTTCAATACCCTAAATTGAGGAGGATTGAGAGAAAAAGTTAGATTGAATATTATATTTTTTGAGGGGTGTATCATTATCTATTTAAGAGAATTTTCATGGCAAGGGAGAGGGACAAATGGTAGGGTCAGGAGAAGGGAGGATAAGGATATGTATTAAAGGAAAAGTAATATGCCTGGAAAATTTCTTGACAACCCAAAAAGGAAATCCTAGCCATGGCTCAAAGGAGGATCTACACCATCAATATAACCAAATTTTTCCTAAAAATTTAACGAAAGAGGGTAGTGGGAGGGGAAAATGACATGCCCAAATATGATCTAGCCATTGCTACTGTACGGGCGGCCTGAACTTCACACCTTGAGTACATATTTATTAATATTCTCAAGGATGATCAACTTGCAAGGTGGACGTTGTCATTGAAGTGCTAATAGGGGTTGTCGGAGAATTCAAGCCATCTATCCCTTGGAAAAAAAATAGGCTTCTAGGATTATGGCCTATGAGAGAAGAAAAATTCTCTTTAGTCCATCTCCCCATAATATCTCCTATCATTTGTTTATTAGCAAATCATATGAATAGAGCTATGTCTTCCAATTCGGAGAAATCATTGAGATTTATTCCCTCTTCAATGATTAGATTGATCCCTTTTTATTTCCTTTTTAAACATATTCCAGTGGTGTTTTCCTCTTCTATATTTTCTAGAGTTTATTTCACAAAAGAGAGAAGCATCTGAGAGATCAATGCTACCACTCATGAGCTCAATGGTCAGGAGATTTCCAATAGAACCTTTCTACACTAATCCTTGTGAACCTCTTACAATGAGAGGGAAAGAAAATCATTGAAAGGGATTTGAATGGAACATATAAGTCATGAATGTTTTTTATTTTTTTGGGGGGAGGGGGATTGGGGTTATGCGAGGCAAGGTGAGGTTGGTGTGGAACCAATATTTTGAGATTTTTTGTCTCAGTAAAGTATTTCCTTGTCTAAAGGTGAATATTCCATAGAAATGCCTACACCAGAGTTGTATGGAAAGAGGATCCCTCATGCCAATCTTCACGTGTGGGTAGTAAGATCTAATACATTGGATGTTGTACGAGAAGGAAATTCTTCTCTAGATAAAGAAAGTTCTATATCTAGCGGGAAGTCATGATTCGAAGAAAAAGAAGAAACATGACTTGAAAACTTTCCAAGTCCTAATAACATATAAAAATGTTTCCCTCCCAAAAGATCCTTCCTCTAATCTACTAAATCCTCCACCATGTCATTTAAGAAAATTTAAAATAATAAAATAACTATCCAAAATACCACCTCACATCCTTCCTTTCATAATAAAATCATTCATTATACAAATTCATTTATATTTTATATTAAAATTAAAAATCTTATTAACTATATATTAAAATAATAATAATTTAATTAATATTTATAGTTATTAAAAAATTAAACATTTTAAACTATAAAATATATATATATATATATATATATATATATATATATATATATATATATATATATATTTTCAAAATAATAAAATGACTAACATCAAAATAATTACGCATCTCTCGTTCATCTTGGAGTCATCCCTCAATGCATCAAATCCCTTTATTAAAGTTATCTGGTATGATATGTGCCCTTCATATTTTCTTTCTAGTTTTAATTTGTTTTTTTTTTTTTAAATAAAAAAAATATTACTAAATACAAAATATTTGTATTGATTAATATGTTTATTTTAAAATAAGAATATTTGTATTGATTAACATGTTTATTTTAAAATAAGAATTTAAGAATTTTAATTTAATTATTAATAATTAATAAATAAATGATAGAAATTTAGTTTTTATAGAAGATTGACTAAAATATTATTAATAGTAATTAGAGTAGAAAATTGAGATTTATTTTAATGTTATGTTATTTTTACTTTTCAATTTAGTTTAAAAAATATAATAAAATAAAATATATTAAGTGTGAAATGAGTTATGGTTTTTTGGATATGTAATATTAATAAATCATATTATTACTTTATGATATTGTAACAAAACATATTTATAGTTTAAGAATATTTATGATAATATGAGAGTTAATACACTCCAGAATTATGCTAAGTAGAATAACGCGTAATGCCAAAAGGAATGGCAGGGAAACCATTGTAGTTTGGTCGGCTTTTTGGGTTCTACACTATAGGGGAAGGGAAGAGAGATTAGTAGAAGTTACAAAATTAGTTAGGTAGTTAGGTTAAATGAAGTAAGTAGTATATGAATGGTTTAAAACATTTCAATCATCTAACATTTGATCTGAGAGTAAAAATGTCTTACTGCTTAAAAATGCTATATATATATAGACATGTGATATTGATAAGTTATGGTATTAGTCTATGATATTGAAACAAATTTTATTAACAATTTAAAAATCTCCATGATAAAGTGAATATATATATATATATATATATATATATATATATATATATATATATATATATATATATATATATATATATATATATATATATCATTGATGATTTAAAATAAAATTATAATTTAGTTATTTTTTATAATTTTTTTATATTAATAATGTGAAATGTATTATGAAATAAATGTGTTGTTGTTTGTCAATTGAAATTATTTAGGTAATTAAGACTTAATTCCCTTAATTAACATATTAAATATTAACAATATTAACCAAATATAACATTATATCTCTTAAAAAATAAAAAATAAAAAATATATTAATATTTATTATAAATAAATACTTATCCACATTTACTAATCACTTAAATTATATCACACATAAACATAGCGGTCTGTATTTACTAAAAATCCACTAAAATTATAACATTCTTAAATAATCTTTAAAATTTTGTATTTTCGATAAAAATTTTAAGAGTTAAAAATAAAAAAATATTCCAAAGAACTCTGAAATTTCAAAGCACGAATATTATCATTAGGGGTGAAGAACCCAAACTCTGCTTTTTTATTATAATTTTCATGCGCCAACTTATATAGTATAGACCAGTTGCTTTGGATTGCTCCCTGGTTCAAAACTGGTAAAAGGTAATGGCTGAAGAGCAGAAGCCACTTTTCTAAATAAATTCCGTAAGAACCCAAGAAACAAGCTCCTGCCTAGGCTCAGCCTAATTAAAAATAATAAATTAAAAAACAACCCGCGCCTCTTTTTTATTTATAACCTTGACGCGCCTGGAATAAACTCACCTATATACCAAATCAAATACCGTCTTTTATTTATAACCCTCACGCGCCTGGAATAAACTCACCTATATCCCAAATCAAATACCGATAGCCCTACCGCGCCTTGAATGAAAAATCCACATCCTTACGGCAGATGGGGCAGGTCCGATGTCTCCTCATCCACGACGATATACAACGGTAATGGAACACATGAAGGCATGGCAGCTGCGTGGCCCGCGTCGCGGCTTCGAAATTCTCCAAGCAAACACTGCAACAGAGCTGCCCGGTCACCGCCACGGAAGGGCACCTCGTCAGCGTCATGGCGCCCGATCTAGGCCTCACGCACCACACATACAGACCGATTACTTGAGATCTCAATGCCCGGAACCACCCGGAAAACCCTGATCCTCCTCCTCCTCCTCCTCCTCGTCGCGTCACCCTCCGGATCCGAACTCGCGACTCGGCCTCTCGCGCATCGCAGTCCATCTCATGACGTTCTCCTCGGCACGGTGACTCGTCGCCGCATCTGATCATATCGTGATGATCCTCGCCCCGGCTTATAACGAAAAGGTCCCAATAATTTGAATCGAAGCGGCCCAATCCACATGATTCTATTTATGACAATCCTCATTTTGTTTCGTTCATCACGGCGCGTGGCGGTGATGTCTAACCGTGCTAACCGTGACTGAAATGTAAATATAGTAATTTTAATAAACATATATAAATATTTATGATAATATATTGTTATAATGAAGTTGAAATGTTGCAAGGAAAAAATTATCTCAACAACATAGTGAAAACTATCTCAATAAGCGATGTCTAAAGTAACATGAGCGTGAGATAAAGAAAATAACCATATATGGGTACCCGTATTTGATTTACTTAAAAAAAACAAAATTCGATTTCGGAACTGGGTGTTTGAAATTTTACGAATTTATTAGACTTACCGTATTTTATTTACTTAAAAAACTAAATTCGATTTCGGAAGTGGTTGTTTGATTTTTTACGAATTTATTAGACAAAATCTTGATAGGTGTAGAGCCTTTGTCACTCTTAAAATTACAACTATATTACAAAAATAGAAGTAAGAAAACCAAATTTTTAATTAAAACATAAATTTATCATTATGAGTTGAAAGCTAACTACTGACTGCATTTTACATCATCATTATATAAAATGGCCCTAATTGAGTTACAAAAATGAAAAAGGATAAGATCAATTAAAGTGTATGTCATCAAGTGTATACCATCCTTTGATGAGAGAATTATGAATTCAAAATATGACGATGGTTAAATATTAGCTAAAGTTAACTTCAAAATATGAAGAAGTTTAAATATCCACTTAAGTTTATATCACTTTTAATATGGAAGACATTATAAGTTTATTATATAGGAATATTAAATATTAATTGGATTTAAGTTTTAAATATTAAGAAAATTAAGTAGAGTAGAAATATAGATTTTATTATAAAAAGTTATTATAGAGATTACTTATCGATGTAGATAATATTATCAATATAAATTTATTTTAAAATGTAGATTTAGCCAACATTGAAAGTTATATATATATATATATATATATATATATATATATATATATATATCTATATATATATATATATATATATATATATATATATATATATATATATATATATATTTCTTTTAAAATACAACATTTAAAAAAAAATTATATATATAACCAAAATGTAAAATAGTGAAATTATTTAAAATGTATTTTTTCAAATATAATTAACTTAATATGCTCATTAAAGTATTTTATTTATGAACTATATTGTTAAAATTAAAATTTTTTTTTCTATTGATATATATTTAAATACACATCAATATTGTATATTTAAATATTTTATGTATGATTTACATTGAAGATTTTATTATTATTTTTTTTTTTAAATGCAATATATTTATTTAATATTAAGAATTAATGAGGTTATGAGGAATTTTTTTTTTTTTTTTTTTTCTACTAGTAAAATATGTGTGGGAATCTCTGATCACTTGGATACAAAAGGGCTTACCAACCTGTTTCTTGCCAATTGTGTTACCACCGGCACATTTAAATTTCATGGTTTACACAATACTTCATAACAAGATGATCACCCATTAAGGTATCACATGAGCATTTTTTTTAAGTGTGTATATATGTGTGTGTGGGGGTGGATGGGTGGTTTTGAAATACATTAATTAATATGGGTATTCAAGCAATTTATTTAATTTTTGTATTGAAATGTTTCTTTTAAAATATAAAAATTGTACATCTTCCTAATATAAAATTATATTCACATGGAGATTGAAATATTTTATTTATCACTAAGAGTGAGAGTAAAAAATTGTTACCACAAGTCCTTCATATTAGGTTATGTTATAGCAAGCACAATGAGATTGGATTTATTGATGTTTTATAATATTTCTAATTAAAACTAACCAAATATATAGTTGAATGGAGATAAGAACACACAATGAAAACAACAGTTAAAAGGTATAGTTTGCAGTGGTTGAGTCATAGTACGCCTGTAAAGGAGTTTGACAAGGGATTGTCTGGGGATCCCAATTGCACAATTTAAGTTGATGTTGGGTGTCGAGATCCTAAGGGCTTGGGGGTTTTCGTCCCAATGGTGATGTATATGCGAGTTTTGGATCAAATTTTAATGGGAATAGCCCCTATGGTGATGTTTATGCGAGATCCAGGCGATGGCATGGAATGGTCATTGAAGGGTCGAATACCCGAAAAATGTTTTTCGAAAAGCCTAAATGAGAATCCCACCTCGAGAGTGGCACAAGAGATAAAATATGCAAGGTATTTTACAAAAGGCACCAAAAAAACGGGGAAGGAGTTGGGGAAATTTATCACCAAAACTTCCTAATATTTTTCAGGTCTCTCTCTGGAGAGTCCCTTTATACCATGGTCAATGAGGAAGATGTTGTACTCATGCACACATCCAAAATACAAGATTTGAAAGGAATTATGGTGGGTTCATTGAGGCTCCTATTCAAATGAATGAAACTTAAGATGGGTTTGGATCTTAGAGTAACATTAAGAAGGATGCATCTATCTCTCTTGTTGCTTTCTTGAATGGCGAAGCCAGGGCTGGGGGGAATCTTCGACACCAAAGACCATGTCCTTCAAGGATTCCCTCAATAGAAGCCCCATATATCATCACCCTAAGGAAACTCCTAAGGTGTTTCATGTGGAAAAAGTGGAGGATATACCGCCTGTGGAAATTCCACATCTAGAATTGGAGGACTTCCTTCAACTCTATTATGAGTCAAGACTCATTTGTCACACTAATGGATTATGGCCATCTTTAGAGGATCTTTACAAGTGGATTCATTCTTGTTGTACCAAGAAGTGCAAGGTTATCCTCTGCACAAAAATATTTCTTATAGTGTTTTTTGTTGAACCATAAGACTACCAGAAGGCCCTAACTAGTGGCCCTTGGTTCTGGGGTAAATTTGATATGCTTATAACACCCTAGTTTCCAGATTTTAACCCCTCTATAGAAGTTATTACCAAGCTCCCAATCCAGGTTCAAATTCTGAATCTTACTACCCACCTATGGAACTTTTCAAATTTTCAGGGTATTGGAAACTCCTTGGGTCGTTTTCTTTTCTTAGATCCCTCTCAAGGAAAGCTTGGCTTGTACATGTATGGTATAATTTGTGTCGAAATTTACTTAAGCTAAGGTCTACTAGATCAAATAAATTTGAAAATCAGAGATTTCCATTGGACCCAGTCTTTGGATGATCCAGGTGGATATTGGTGGCCACCCACCTATTCCACTTGGGCCCCCACCATTGTCTCTTTCAGTTTTTCAGTTTTGGCATAACTTACTATTTTTAGCAGTTTTTCGGGTCCTGAACTTCCGGAGCCGTTTTGAGGCCCTAAACGACGTTTTTTGGGTATGAAATTTGTTGCGATTTGATCATCAAATCGTCACAAAAGAATCGTCACAAAATTTGTAGTCCTCGGATAGAGCTTTCTAATGATGTATCATGTGCGTCAAACGGAGATAGTATGCCAAAGTTACGTCCCTGGGAAGTTGAAACACCAATTTACCCAAACGGGGCCCATAGTTTTGGCGCTTCATCTCCTAGGGTTAGGTTTTGGGATGTTGAGGGCTCTCCATTGTTTCTCAATAATAAATAGGCGCTCGAGCCTCATTGTAACTCGATTCGAGCTTGTAGCCGCCACATCTCTTCTCGGGAATGGCTTCTTGATGCCACAAGCTAGTTTTTATTCCCATTAATATGGCCATTTCAATTCTTGTTGATAATGAAATGAAGTGTTATTTCCGTTGCATCTCTGTATTTATGGTTATGTGTTTATTCTGTTGCGTTCCTGCATAAATCCGGATCATTGGATTATGAGAACATTGTGTTTTAGTGTCGAGTTTGTCTTCAAACTAGATATTTACAAAATGTATGCCCTCAGTAAAATCCTAGCAAGAAACGTCACAATAGAACTTACAAATCTAAAATTTTGAAACCTTGTGACCTGCCCCCTATAGAGGGCAAGACTTCTATTTCTAACCAAGAGGTTGAGGGTTATAAGATTTTGGTAGATCAATATTAGATAGTTGTTATTCGTCGGACTTGTGAAGACATAGCAAGGAACCCAGTAACCCCTGCAAATAGGTATTTGGTAAAAAAAGAAATACCTTTGGGTATTTCAAAGTGTGCTCATGAATCAACATCTTCTGACACTGATAAGGAGACTCCTTCAGCTCTCACGAATAATTTGAAAATTACTTTGGTCAACCTGCCTTTGTTGGGTGGACCAAGGATGTGATAAAGAGATGAAAGAAAAGTCATTCTGGAGAATGTCCCCAAGTGGGGTGATTCTTTTTGGCCTGTCAAACCCATAATAGTGTCAATGAGGAATAGGAAATTCATGTGATAGTGAGCTACTATGTCAATGTAATTCTTTCTTTTTATAATATAAAGTATTAATTTACACATAAAAATCTAGCCATATATATATATATATATATATCATTGCTTAATCTTTTATTTTTATAAAGGAATACATGTCGATTCCATGTTGAGCACAGACAAAATCACACATTTCCCTCATACTAAATATAGAAAGCATCTCTAAATGCAATAAGTTCAAAATGTGAAAAAAAATCTTTATATCTAAAATATATTTATTTTTGTTACTAAACTTGGATGTGACTTTGTATAAAATTTAAATTTAAATTAATAAAAACATATTTTTTAATTAAAATATCAAAAAATATTCTAGAGGGGGTAGCTCAATTGGTGATAGAAGAAATGTGAAATTTGTGAAAATTGAGAAGGTTCAAATCCCCTATTTGCGAGTTGGTTTATGAAGAGGAGGACAAGTCTAGACCCCTAGAATTTTACTAGGAGTTAAGGTGTTAGGCGGGTTGAGTTTAACTTTGACCGAAAATTGTATTGTTTATCCATAGTTTAACATTGGGAATCCAATTTTTGTTTTTTTATTATTATTTAAATTTATTTATTTGTAAGGTGATTGGTTGAAGTTTTATTATGGGTATTGTTTAGTAACTTCCATTTTTTTATTAGTTACATATTTTATTTTTAGTTTTATTTCCTTTTTGTTCAACTTTTTGATTTTTTTTTCCTATTATTTCTGATGAAAAAATTTAAAGAAGAAAATTAATTAATTTTATATATATATAATATTTTAATTTGATTTATGTTTTTTCTTAATGTTTTTTTGGATTAATCCGAAAGACATTTATCTAAATTATGGATCACGAAAGTCTTAGATCTAATATTATATTTTTTAATCTTTTTCTATAGTTTTTGTTTTCTCTATTTCAATTTCAATTCCATTCATCAAAGTTTTTTTTATTTTGTCAAGATATTAATTTGTATTTGACCAAAAAAAATTGCCACTTTAATATTGTCGATTTCCTTATTTTTTATTTTTATTTAAATTTATTTATTTGTAACTAAGTTGACTGAAATGTTATTTTCTCATTATTATATTGAGTGCAACTTCCATAAGTGTAGTTCCATTTTGAGTTAATTTTGAGCAACTTCCATTATTGTAATTCCCATTGAGCAACTTGTTTTTCCATATAGGAACCAAAATTATTGTTAACATGCTCTCTTTGATTTGAATTATTTCGTCCTATTCTAGTTTCATTGTTGGAATTGACATTTCATTGTGCTTCTGACTAACGTGATTGTGTATCTTCCAAAAAAAACAAAAAACAAGAAAGTTTTGTCATAAATTCTATGTTTGTTTGTCAAGATGGTTTTGAGATGACTTTCGCAACTAATCATCTGGGTAAACACTAAATATTACGACTCTCAGAGGTCGGCAGTACTTAGTTACTATTTTCTATAAATTCAAGAAACTACGATGTTTTCACTTCCTATTATTTTCATGCCACTTTCTTTTAACCAGGTTGTTAATCAATAAAATGATCGAAACGGCTAACAAAACAGGTGTTCAAGGAACGATCATAAATTTTTCATCTGATATTCACAGCTCAGTGGGCAAAGAAAAGATCCAGTTTAACCCATTAAACGATTCCAAGAGGTTTCTTCCTGCGACATTTTATAAGTTCCATATTTTGACTGTGTGTTGGACTACAATTAAAAGAATTTAATACCAACAATATAACCTTTACAGTATGATGCCACGCGCACATATTCTTAATTTAAACTAAAAAATATTCTACAAGTTGGAATATTTAATTCCTACTTGTCTATGGTTGTAATTCCCTATTTGAGGAGTTTGTTCCTACATAATAAGAAGTAGATAGAACTATATTTTTTCTAGTTTAGTGTGTGGTTGAGAGAATCTCTCAACCACATTATTGTACGTCCAATATATAATTCCTATCTTGAGACTATTTCCTGTATAAATATGTGTGTAACATCTTTGATTGGGAAGATAGAATTTGAATAGAGTTTGCAGTGTGATATTTTATCTTGGTATCAAAGCCATAAGGGCCTGGGCCTCGGCCCCTCGTGGGCTAAGGGAAATAGGAAATAAGAGAGTTTTGTTTTTATTTGTTTGTTTGTCCATCGAGCTTGGTTTGAGGCAGTAGCGATTTGGTGAGGCTGTGTGGTTTGGAGGCTATGTGCTTTGTGCACAGTGTGTTGAGTGGCTTGAAGTCCGATCTGGCTAATTTCTTTGTGTACAAGATGAGTTGCCATAGGATTGAAGCAGATTTATGGATGTCGTGACAATAGCTGGTGGCTATGATCGTTGTAGTGTTGTCGGAACGTTGTTGAGCCACTGATTGTGGAGTTGTTCGAGCGTTTCTCTTCTTGGAGTGGATCGGCGATGAGGCAGCGAATGTGGTGTTGGATCCAGCATGTCAAGAGCATGTCAAGCTCTGTCATCTCACAAGCGATTTGTTGCTGATAGCCGGAGCTTGATGGGATGAAAGTTACTTTGCCTGCTTATACGAGGAATTTTGTTGTATATGGGATGAAATGGTATATTTTTTAAGCTTTCAGTGGCTGGTTTGAATTCATGTTTTTTATTTTGGGCTCTTTTGTTGGTTGTAGGATCAATTTTTGGTGTGTATATCACAGAGAAAAATATTAATGCACTGTGGATGCAAGTGGCTATATTACGGTTGAAGAGCACCAGCAAGCATGCCTAGAGCAAATGCCAAGAGCCTGCGTGGAGGATTTGGGTGCATATTTAGATCGATGCGTATTCAAAACCCGTATTGTTTTTTGAAGGTGGAGTGGACGATGGCATTAGAGGAAGTCGTGGATCGAATCCATGCCCCTTCCCACTATGGTGCATGGTCCAGCTAAGCCGTGTTGCGGGAGCTTGGTGCAATAGCGTGGACGCACGGTGACTATGCTGAACTTTGTGGGGAAGGCCGGTGAAGAAAAGTTGTGGTAGCCGTCTGTGTGGAGTTGCATCGTGTCAAATATTTGACAATGTGCAATGTTTGCTCTTAGTGAAGATCCGTTATTCAGATTACATTTGTGGAATGAATGGATTTTATATGCCTTCAATTAATGCAAATGTTATCGATATGTGAAATCGTGGGTGCTTCTGCATATGCCACTGCTGTTGATTTGGTCGACAGGCTTCTCGATTCCAGGTGGTGGCCGGGAAAACTACTGGTCAATTCAACATCGGTAGTGCGTGATGATTTGGGTCGTGTGGGGAGTGATTTGCATCGGCCTTCTGTGGGAGATTCCAGTTGTTCTGATCTGCATTCTGGGTCTGCTTTTTCGTCTTAAATGTTTCTACAGCGCATGCTTCAGATCGATCAAACAGATCTTCATTTTACCGCAATTCTCGTTTGTGGAATGTTTGGGAACAAGTCTTTGACTCAGAAATTCTCCGAGAAATCGACGACACAACAGTTTCATTTCAGGTTTTGGGCCACATGAAAATTGTTTGTGTCCTTATATTGGGTTGGTTGTTTTTTTGATTCAGCATTGACTGCCAAAAATATAATGAGGATGCATGTTGGGCAGTGGAGGTTGCAAAACAAACCACTGCAAAAAAGCTTATCCATGAGCCCGTGGTGAAAAAGAAAAAATCATAGCGCGGTGGTTTAATCGCTGATTGCTAGGGTGAGCTTGCAAATTGGTGTGTCTGCATTATTGATACGTTGTGTTATTGAAGACAGCCTCACTGCAAAGCGGGGTTAATCATCCAACAGTTAGTCAATTAGATCGTGAGGCAACTCACTCCATGGGCACATTGATGAATATTGGATCGACCCATTACCAATTTGTATTTTTTTAGCTACCATGAGATCAATGCAGGGCTGGTTATTGCTCTTAATTATGTAATGGGGATCTGGAAAGAAGAGCGAGAATGTGGATACTGTAAAGGGAGCATAGAATGGAGGAATGAAATTTTGTGGTCGATTGCGCTGCGTTTGTAAGGGCTGGAACATGACTGTTCTCTTGCTTCCTCAAATGTCTTGTGAAATTCGAATGATGGCTAAGGGAATTGTTCCCATGTATGAATTGGGTAGCTATGATATTGTGTTTATGATTGGCATGAAGACTACAAGTACTTCAGTGGTAGCAGTGGAAGCATATGATTCACTTTCAAAATCATGGAGGAGTACAGGCACCCTCCCTGACAATTTTGCGTTAAAGATGGAGAGTCTGATATTCTATAAAGGATTCTTCTATTACTTGACTAGGAACCTTCATGATCATGATGGTGGTCATGTGTTGGCAAAAAATCTCAACAACGGCAGCGCGACGATAATACCAATACCATAAACTAATGGAAACGAGCATTACTGGCCTCATTTGTTGTATTGCAGGGGAGGCTCTGAGCTCCTGCTCGTTAGAGCAATCGAAGCTGATCACAGGTTGAAGGTTTAGTGGAAGCACGGAAAAAAAGTGCCCAGGTGAGATCTCCACAAATCAGTTGTGAGACGATTTCTTTAAGGAGGATCTCTTGTTGGTCCGCCTTGCGATGGTGGTGGCCGGAATCGCTCCTTTGATGGATTGTTAGCGAGCATGAGGAGGCATGCTTGAAAGCATTTACCTTGTCTTGATACTGTGAGCAGGAGAAGTGGCATTATGTTGCGATGCCAGGGGATTGGATACTAAAACGCGACGGAGGATTGGATCGTGGAGTCTTGGATTATTGTTTTTGAGAAGGGAAAATTGCTTCTCTTCATGTGGATGTGAGTGCCTATGTCTGGATCATCAGTGCTGGAATGCACTGCATTGAGTCCAGTTGAAAAGTCGTCAATCCAGTTACTTTATCGATGGACCCCTCACAGGTTTCGAAGAAGGAAGAATGGTTGCTGTTATGGGAAATAGTTATCCTTGGGCGAAGATAGAGAAATTTGATGTTCTTGCTAATCTAAAGAGTTTATGTTTTATTTAGTTTCTTGGAATCATGTTTAAATATTATTGAGCCTTATTGAGCCTAGCTAACTCAATGTAGGTAAAGTTATTTTGTTAGAATTGGCCACTCTAACAAATGACAGGTGAAATGTGAAGTTCCAAGTTTTAATTGACAATGTCAAAGATGCCCAAGATGTGAGCACCGAAAGAGGAGGTAATGAAGCAGCAACAATGTTTATGGTGGACAAAAAAGTAGATGTTTGTTTGAGTTAGTGTGGTTTGTGGAATAGACTCCCTAGCATGTTATAAGCAAGTCTAGATGGTTGTTGTAATGGTCATTATATGTACCCAGAAACTCCAAAATGTTGAAGTATGGAATGTAAGCCTTGTAAAGGCATTTGAAAGTTCGTGGTGATCTTAAAACTACTTTGTAATGGTTTATGGTCAGCCGGAAACCATATTTTGTCACAGTAAAGTGATGGTTTGTGGTGAGCCAGAAACCACATATAGAGCCTTAGTGGTTGGATCGTCTTTGTGGCTAAATCACCTTTGTGGCTACGTGTACACGGGAGATTTGTGCTCATAGGAGCAGGTGGACTGCAGTAACACCTAGCTCACGGTCTTATATATTGGTGTGTTTGAGCACAAGAGGGTCGACACACTTGTCTATCTGACTGTTGCGTCGAAAGGCGCAATCAACACAACTGTTAGCAATTATTATTTGGACATGAATATTTGGATTAGAAAGGTGTTGATCTCTATTTTTTTTGGAGGTTCTGCACATGCAATTCGCCCGATGGTGGTGGATTTGTAGGTACATATATGCAGTGATAATGGTTGATAGAATCATGTATGCGAAGGACATCCTACAGGACTAGCAGTTGCAGCAGTTGGTACCCATGCATTTCGGTGGATGGTTGCTCTTTTATATGGACGTCGACATATCCTTTGTTATGTTTGACCACAACCAGACTTTTTGAATTAACATCATGACAAGTAGTCATTAAGGGGGGGAGTTGGAATATTTAATTCCTACTTGTCTATGGTTGTAATTCCCTATTTGAGGAGTTTGTTCCTACATAATAGGAAGTAGCTAGAACTGTATTTTTTCTAGTTTAGTGTATGGTTGAGAGAATATCTCAACCACATTATTGTACGTCCAAGATAGAATTCCTATCTTGAGACTATTTCCTGTATAAATATGTGTGTAACATCTTTGATTGGGAAAATAGAATTTGAATAGAGTTTGCAGTGTGATATTTTATCTCTACAGACAAAAGAGCTTGCCTTGACATGTGAGGTAATCTTAGTCATCAGCGACATTTTTCATAACCGCTCAAATTAACAAAACTTTTGCAAGGAATAAACATCTAACAAATTTTTACCTAAAATGCAAAAAATGAAAACATATGTCACAACAAGTTCTAACAATCCAAGCATTGTAAGGACCACAATCACCAAACACCACCACGGACCTATCACATGTGACCATAATATGTTTATATTTCTTTATTAATTTTTGTAATTTCTTCTTGGATGCTATCCTATAGCTCAATATCGTATTCTTATAAAAATTGATTAAAGAATTGCTTCACCTGTACAGATTTGGTTTTCTTCCTTACATCGAAACTTCTAAAATTGATTCCTTGGGTGAGATCTCTCATGCTGGTACTTTCTATAGCCTTTTCTATTGAATCCTTTAAATGTTTTAACTATCTCCCTTAATTTTCATAGAAATTATTCATTTCTGAAAAAATCAGGAAAACCAGAATTATAAGACTCATGTTTTACATGTTTATTAGATGATTATTACAATACTGGCAGCTTGCCTTCTATATAAATATAATAGGTGTCATCTACAACCTACTATGTTGTAGTTCATCGGAATTTGAAAGACATGCGAGGAAAATTCTTTGCAAACTGCAATGAAAATCTGCTTTAGTGTTGCAAATGGTTCAAATAAAGTCATAGAATTGTGGAGAGATATCGAAGTGCAAACTGCAATGAAACATCTGCTTTAGTGTTGCAAGTGATTCAAATAAAATCATAGAATTGTGGAGAGATATTGAAGCTATGATATCATTGTAGGTGTAAACTTTGATATAATGTTTGTGCAAGATCTTCAACGTAAATGGATTAATGGATTAGTGACTATTTTGGATTGTTAATTGATTTTTTAACACATAATATTGAAACAACACAAGCTTCAAATTTTCATGTTAAGTATGGAAAGGTGTTGATGATCCCAAGTCTATTTTGTTTTACAAAAGAAAGCAATTGATCTATTTAAAATAAGATTCTATTTGAGAGATAACAATAAAAGTTTTGTTTCATATCCCTTGTCGAGTGACTTAGGAACAATTGCATTCATCTATATATCAATAATGTACAATGTCCATGAAAATTGGAGACAAATGGTCATGCAAAACAAATTTCCTAGAATTTGCATCTCATTCAACTGAAACTAAGTTTCTCCATATTAATTTGAGCTAAACATTGTTAAAGAAATAAAGTTACCAAGCTTCATTACAGTCATTGAGGTAGGGTGCTCACCAAAAAGCATCATTTTAGCACAACATTTTCACTTGCATATATATTTTTTCATCAAGGATTTAATTGATCATATCACACTCCTGTTTAGCTATATTTAAACTAAGTGAAAGTACTAGCTACTAAGTAGCACTTGTTAATATATAATTTTGCAATTTGCAATATAAAAATTTATATATCTTATTCTTGAGATAGTTCTATAACTTAATATTGAGACTCTTCTATATCTTAGCCTTGAGATGCATAGGCTATATATCATAACTAGGATGCATGAGAAGTCTTGAGATGCATGGGCTATATATCATATGCATGAGAAGTCTTGGGATGGATAGGCTATATATCATAACTAGAATGCAAGAGAATGAATGTGAAATTGGAAATATCATTCTCATTAAACTCTAATTTTTAATTAATGAATTTTTTTTATTCTTTAAAAAAACAACTTTTTTTTTTAAATTATAATTTTATATTAATATTTTTATTTTAAAATAATTTGGATATATTTAAAAAAAAAAAAATATATATATATATATATATATTCAAACTCATATAATAAATCATAATAAAATAAATAAACATAACCTAAACCAAATATAATTGCACAAATAAAACAATATAAATTCATATTAAATTAATTGTATTTTGCATATATGATTATCATATAATTATATTAATTAACTAATTATATATATACTTTAGTATAAACTTATTTTAACTTCAGGGTTATCAAATATTTAGATGATCAAATTTTTGGAGTAGTAAACTTCTTTTATAATGTGAAACTTGAATGTTTGCATCTCTAGGGAATTAAGATGGATAGATTAAAGTTAAGATGGATATAGAGATACCATGTGTCAAATCCAAAGAATTGCACGTCTCATTTATTTTAATAAGGAAATTTTTTATTATTAATTGCCTTATATAATATATACATAGTTGACATTCAATATTTTACATTTTACTTAACATAGGCATTGAAATATTTTCTTTATGGCTTCAACTATATTTATTTTCCTATTCCATATATAAATATATATGAAGTTGATTTTAAAATATTGGTTAGCATGGATATTGAAATTTGTTATTTTAAGTTTGCATTAAAATATTTTTAAATAATGAAAGAATTACATCATGTCTCCCTCATAAGTTAAAAATATAAGAAATTATTTACTTTTGAATACTTCATATAAAATTGTGTTCAATTACTTGATATAAAATCATATTTTATTTTTTTTTTGTAAATTTGGTAGTACCTCTCTATTCATTCATCTAATCAAAATAGCAGGTTACATTATCAAATTATATACTTGGTAGCCTCAACCTACCCGTAGGAAACCAGGTCTGTTGGTCACCTCAAAGATTTATGAGCCAACCAAAATTGGAACAGTTTAAATATGTCTCTAGCTACCTTAACAGGTATATTACCTACTACATCTAGTGACATATAAACAAAATAAATGATATCCGCTCTTTGCATATCAAACAAAAAACAAGAAACCTCTCAACTCAGTCACCTAACGATTCAATGGGTGTTGAACCCTTAACACATGACCCGGGGATATCAACTTGGTTCATGCTCTAGAGTTTTCGTTCTATTCGACCAAGGCAAACATTCTGATGATGCTGCTAGAGGTGAATTTCCTGATATCCGTGCACATTTCTGCTAATATGGAGGCTGCCTTCGGGTCTCCTCCTATCTCTTGAACGGTGATAATGGATTTAGCCATTAAACACTTCATAGTCCAATAAATATGAATAGACTTCTTAAATAATGACAGTCTACCTCTAGTATTCCTAGGGTCAGTCAGCATCAAATCCTTCTCGTCATCAAGGATGTCTTACTCCACTTTAGTTTTAAGGTCTTGTTTCCATCCAAAAATCAAAAAATTTACATGACCAGGTGTCCCTACTCCATAGGCATGGAAAAGGTTAAGTAAATTCAATTTTTTTTTCTTTGTTGTTAATTAAGATGTTCAATTGCCTCAAAAATGTTGTCATACAAAATTCACAATTTTACCTACTAGTCATTGTAGTCTGCCATGAAGGAATATAATCCAACAATAGTGAGCGTAAGTGACTTTTATTCAAGCCATCAAAATACTTAATTGAAAATTTCAGTTACATCTAGTCTGCTTCTAAGAAAATAACCTAAAAGTAGTATTAGAATTGCTACATGTCAACTGCCACTTACAACTAGTCATACATCTAGCTATAAAAGAAAAGAAATTTATGAAACCTTAACATAAGCAAAGAATTATGGATGATCATCATTTGTAATAATATGTTACTGGTGCTATATCCTAAGCACTTGAGCCTCTTGCAGGTTTGAGGCCACACTAAAGGTGACCTTCTATATGTGTCAGGCAAACATCATTGAGGCATGAAATGATTTCATTTTGGTCCCTATATTTTTCTTTGAGCACCTCATCGAGGAGCGTCTTCATTTTCCAATGAAGAGTGATGGAATTAAGGTATTGGTTGCATCATCCCCTAGTTTGGCTAGGGTTTGAGAACCAACTAGAAACTTCAATTTGAATCTTAGATTTGGAATAGGCATGGAAGTCATTGGTGGTTAAATATTCCAATTGTTGGATTTCCTCCTGAATTTTAGGTGTAGTAGAAGGAAAAATAGCAACTACAAACTGGGTTTAAGTCTGAGAACTAGGTTTTTCCAAGGGGCCACGACCTCTAAACTCTCGACAAGGACACATTCACTAGTGAGGCATAAATTTTGAGAGTGGTCAGGGAAAAAGATTGGTAACCACATAATGGAGGTGCAAACCAATGAAGTAGGCCAAACTAAAACAATAAATATTCGTGAGGATATTTACCCATTTTGCCCAAACTGACTAGGGGACAGGGTGAGACAGAAGTAACGGAAGGGGAAGTTTCGGGGGATAGCTCTGGGTGTGGACTAAACACCAAATTAACCAAAACAATCCAAAAGGTTTCAACACCACCAAGACACACTGCAAACCATAAACAAAATTCCATTGTGTAGAGACAATCAAGATAGAAAAATTGCAAATAATAGAAATAATATGAGTTACCCCTTTGTTAACGTCCTACTAGGCTCCAAATTTTTGTTGTCAAAGCTCCACACTTCTTTAGACGTTGAAAATTCCCAAACTAGCAATCCTTGGACCTCTCCCTTGCTTTTAAATATAAATATTTTGTTTATAGCTAACATAGAAATGCATTTAGAAAAATAGTCTTGTTAAAAGATATTTCTTTTTTAAATATCACATATCAACTCTATCTTAAGCATTGGCGGAATTAAACATCTTTGCTATGTAAGCCCAAGCATATTTCATATATAAGTCCAAGCATCTTTGGTTGGGGTATCTAAAGAATCAACCAAGTGTCTATATCTCGCGGAAAAGAAAATGAAATTTCCCTCGAATCTCACAATAAACTAGACAACGAAATATGAAGTGATCTTCAGTCTCTACCTCATGGAGATGGTACAACTGGCAGATATTGTTTGAGCATCTAATCTGATGGCCAATCTCAATCCATAATTTATGATAACCAACTTTAAATTGGCCCAGGGTTATTCAAATAGCATGCATCTTGTGCGAAAATATATAAGGAGGTCGGATAATAAGTCCACATCTCATATCCATGAAGTGCTCAACGTAGAAGGCCATATTTGGGCTTAACCCACCCAAAGATTTAGGAATAGCTTATGAAGTTCATGGTTTTTACCCTTTTGCTTTTTTATTTTCTGATTGTAAATATTTTTCTATAAATATAAGATATATTTTTTGAAAAAAATCATGGTTTGATTTTAACTACATGGATCTAGGAATATTGGTCTTAAGCATAGAGAATATAATTCAAGGGAATGACTTATAAGAAAACAATGTATGGATTATGCCTTTGTGTTGGGACATGTATTTGAATCTACCTGTTTTTTTTTTAATTTCTTCATAGAATTATTTATAATAATTTCATTTTGAGTATGCATCAAAAAATTTCTTCAAATTGTGGTTTTAATTAATTTTGTTGATGTTGATATGTGTGAAAATTTATGAATCTTACAAACAAAAATTTGGTACTACAATTAACTGATTTGCATTACCTACTTGTATTTTCCATTTAATAAGTTATTTTCTGAATACTTCAGTAAAATATTAATGCAAATACTAAGCATCCTACACTAATATACAAATCAAGTACTGAAAAATAAATGAGACAATCACACAAAGGACACACTTATTTTTGGACTAACGTCCCCAGAAAAACCCAATGCGAGAAAATCGGTGCAACATATCCGAGGGTTTGTATTATTAAGCAGCAATATTCCAAGTAAAACTAGGGTGCCAAATATGGCTTACCAAATATAGAAAATCCTCAGCAGACAGATAAAATAGTGAGTTTTATCTCACATTGCAAGTCTTGGCTGATCCAAGATCTGAATTGGCGAAACACCAGCTCCCTCTGCGCTGCCTCTACACAGTAGATGCGTAGGCCTGTGTGGGGATGGATGATGATTGTGTAAACTCTTCTTTACACTGATCTACGTCTCATAAAATCGAGTTTTAGCCCTCCCAGCTCAAAAACCCCGATCTCCAACAAAATATGGATTGTCCCTTGGTAGCTATACACAGTCCCTGCATGGGCCTATGTCACCCCCTCAAGGGGCTGTGTCACCTCTCCTGCTGGCTGTGTTGCTTCCTCTATTGTATATGTTGCCTCTCTGTTGTGTACTCTTGGTCCTCCGACCAAAAACTGCTTCTTCTCCTCACTATTGTTGAATCACTCAAATCTTATCTTCATCTGAGCACTGCTCCGTCAGAAGAATTCGATCTCCAGATTCACTCACTAGTCCTCAAGTCTTCCTTTATACTTTTCCTGTTGAGAAATCAATGTTCATTATTTAATCCTTAATCAACGGCTAAGATTAATCAGACTTGATCTTCGTCACTTAGAAGCTTCTCACCCACAATTAAATTAATTCACTTTAATTATTTTAATTCTCTATGTTTTGACTTAGGCTCCATTAAAATAATTAATTATTTGAATAACTTTCACTCCGGGTGGAATTTCTCCAAATGATTTTTTCATCTTGGAGATCTCATGTGTTCTAGCCCCTCCACAAAATTTCGAAGCTAGAGCACATCTGATGTTACCCAAAAATTAACACTCCCTCTTAGCGAGGAATGTGCTCTAGCAATACTTCTCACCAGAAGCACCATCCTGATCCACGACATTCGTCCTCTACGTTGATGATGCTTGAACTAATGCCTCTCATCCACTGTGTTGTAATCTATAGTGGTGCCCATGACACTGCCACTGTCACTGTTGCATATGTATTTCATCTCCCTCTCAATATGTTGCATCATGTTTCCCATAGCACTGCCACTACTAACTGCTGCACTGCAACTCAGTTGCTGAGAGTTAAGCAACTGAAATTCATCCCAAATCTTGACATACTAGTCAGTCTGGATGCACCTTGATGTTGAATCTTACTCTGCTTCTAATCTCCGATGATTCTCTGATGCTACTGCGATGTTGCTACTCTGCATTGTGTAAGCACTGCGTTGCACCACTATGCATTTCTTTTTTTATGTTTCCTCTGCTATGCGCTACTTCAGACTTTGGCACTCTAGCTCTGTTATTGTCGCTCCATCATCCCTCGCACCAACTGACTCTCGCCATTCTCCTACTGTCATTAAGGGCTCCTGTAGTCATATGTGATCCAAGAGTTTAGGCACCTTAAGGATCCTTCTGTTCACTATAGTTTCAATATACAACTCTATATCGCCCCACTTCTTAGGTGCATGAGCACTCATGGTGCATCCATCACCATCATCCTTATCAGCTTGAGTTGGAGCAGCCTTCAAGTCAAATTATTCTTTGCCTTCTTCTTCAGAGGGCACTGTGTGGCGAAGTGTCCCATTTCCCCACATATGAAGCATCTAACCTTCGAAAGGTCCTTATTCTTCTTTATATGTTTCCCTTGTTGTCCCTTAGATGCGAGAGATGCATCTTCCTCTTCCTCCTTCTTGACTTTTATCCCTTTATAGTTGCTTCCCACGTTGGTCCACCGTCTGATCTCTTCTTGTCGAAGAACTACCCACATCTCCTCCCAGCTTGGAAGAGCGTCCCTGCCCAAAATACCTTGGACAAAAGTTTCCCACTCTTTAGTGGCTGCATTCAGGGAAGTCTTGACCATAAATCCACCATCTGGTGTAGACCGTACATAAGCTAGTTGATCTCATATCCCTTGCAATCTAATAAGGAAAGGGTCGATTTCTTCTCCCTTATGCATCTGAAACAATCTCAGCTGATTCTCAACCAACATATTCCATTGGACAGAATATCTTTGTACAAGGTGGTCAAGGCCTCCCACATTTCCCTTGTTTTTTTCTTCTCAGAAATATGTGGGATCACATGATCCTTGAATCTGTCCATGATCATGTGTTTTGATTTTTCTTGAGCCTTCGCGTACTTCTTGAGAGGATCAACATCTACTAGAACAACAATTGTGTTCAAGGCATGATCCTTGATGTCATCTTCATCCAAAATTTCCAGGATCCTGGCCTTCCAGATGATAAAGTTGGATGCTCCATAAAACATGTCATGATCCCTTAGTTCATTCACGGCCATCTCTGCTCAACTAATTTTCTAAAAATTTCCTTTCTCCCTCTTCTGTTGTTGCTGCAGCAAAACTCGCATCTGGAATTTTTTGGCACTAGAAACCCTCTAAGGAACAATCTCCCTCTAAATTTGGATTTCCTTTGTGGAAATCCTTCTGCCAACAAATGTCGAAGCACTCCTCTCTGATCTCTCTTTGTTTTTGTTCAACATTGGATCTAGACTTCTTGGCAAGAAATATTATGAGGAACTAATTCGCTCACTTTGCTTTTGCCCCACTAGACATTATTCTGCACCAGCAGAATCAACGCCCCACAAGCAACTCCATAAATAAACTATATTGCACCTCCATCCACGGCAACTGGAAAATTGAGACCCAACAACCTCTGCATTGACCCAACAAGCATTGCATTGCCTTCTGAAGATACAACGTCACTCTAGTAGGTTAACGCAGGCTCTGCGTGAGCCCAGGTGATTGTGTCACCCTTCCTCTACCTCTCAGCCTAGGACCGCGCTATCTCTCGGGACAACTACTTTCCAGCTACATAAGTTTATTTTTTCCTTTCATTGATGGCTTAAGTCCTCCTTGATCTACAATCGCTCTGATACCATGTGAAAATTTCCGAATCTTACAAATAGAATCCTACAGCAATTAACTGATTTGCATTACCTACTTTTATTTTCCATTTAACAAGTTCTTTTATGAATACTTCAATAAAATATTAATGCAAATACTAAGCAGCCTACACCAATATATAGATCAAGTATTGAAAAATAAATGAGACAATCACACAAAGGACACACTTTTTTTTGGATTAACGTCCCCGGAAAAACCCAATGTGGGAAAATCGGTGCAACAGATCTGAGGGTTTGTATTATTAAGAAAAAATATTCTGAGTACAACTAGGGTGCCAAATCCGGCTCAACTAACAGATAAAATCCTCGATAGAGAGATAAAATAGTGATTTTTGCCTCACACCGCAAGTCTTGGCTTATCCAATAGCCAAACTTGTGAAACCCTAGCTCCCTCTATGTTTCCTCTGCAAAGTAGATGCATAGGCCTATGTGGGGATGGTTGATGACTGCATCATCTCTTCTCTATGATGATCTGCCTCTCAGAAAATTGGGTTTGAGCCCTCCTGGCTCAGAAACCCCAATCTCCAGCAAAATACGGATTTTCCCTTGGAAGCTCTGCGTAGTCCCTGCATCACCCTCTCAGGGGATTACATCACCTCTCCTAGTGGTTGTGTTGCTTCCTCTGTTGTCTCTATTGCCTCTATGTTATGAACTCTTGGTCCTCCGACCAACAACTACTTTTTCCCCTCACTGCTACTGAATCACTCATATCTTTGTTCGTCTAATTACTGGTTTTTCAGAAGAATTTGATCTCCAGATTCACTCACTATGTATGTTCTCCAAGTGGCCCTCAAGCGTTCCTTTATACTTTTCCTATTGAGAAATAAATGAATGTGACCTAATCCTTAATCAACAGCTAAGATTAAATCAGACTTGATCTTCATCACTTAGAAGCTTCTCACCCACATTTAAATTAATTCACTTCAATCATTTTAATTCCATAAGTTTTAACTTAGCCTGCATCAAAAATAATTAATTATTTGAATAACTTTCACTCTGGGTGGAATTCCTCCAAATGATTTCTGGGTCTTGGAGATCTCATGTGTTCTAGCCCCTCCACAAAAGTTTGGAGCTAGAGCACATATGATGCTACCCAAAAATAAACAATATGTCTAACATTTGGTTTTGTTTATTTAATAGTTGGCTTGTTCCTTTTTATTTCTTCATAAGCTCATTTATAATAATTTACATTTTGACAGCTATAAAATCTTGATATTTTATTTTGATAAATATTATTTTTTCTAATATAATTATAAGGAAATACTCCCTCTTTCATGGGGTTTTCAACAAATTGGAATTTTATGGGGATTCAAAATAATGGTTTTTGTTTCTTTTGCAAATGACTACACATGCAGATTTCTCCTAAGACAAGCAAAGGTATTTGGTGCTGATGATTATGAAAGTATTTCCCTATCCATTAATGGTCAATTCTATAAGGTAAGGCTCTTTCAATTCTTGTTTGTCATCAATGAAAATGGAATTTTAGTGTCAATTTTGTATTAGTATATAATGTATTCATTTATTTTATTCTTATATCTCGAAAGGAATGGCACTATGGTAATGTTGTCCCATGGATGGCCAAAAATTGTCAATTGAATTTGCATTTATAACCATAAAGTAGTACATTGTTGGAACTTGCATGGAATGACTTGAGAGTGGTCACTTTTGACTCTTATTTTGTCTATTGTTACTAGAAAACATTCCAATATGTTATCACACAAACTCACACTTGTTAAGGTAATGTCTAAAAGCTCAAATGTGATCTGAGTGAAACTTAAGAGGAGACCACTGTCTCCTCACCATCCCTCTTTTTAATTCAAGGAGACTTTATTTTGGATCAAGGGGGATCTCCATAGGTTAATATTGCTAGAATTTTAAGGCAATGGATCTCAATTGATATGAAGAGTAAGCCCAAAAAAATGGTTTTTAAAGCCTTTAGCATATGAAGAAAAGTAATGGGAGGACCAAAGACTAATATATTTTTGTTGGCCATATGGGGTCAAACAGGTCTCACTTGAGAAGTTAAAGAATGGATATATGGTGATGAATAAGGTTTTCCACTACTAACCTTAGAATATCCTCCTATAGCATGATGATTAGGGTTGCCCACCACTAACCCTAGAAGATCCCTATGAATTTTCCAAGCTCCAAGACAACTTCAAGGGAAATTTCTCCACTAGAACTCTTCTTAAGGTATATAAGATAAGATCTACCTAAGAATACTACATATATCTTGTGCACACTCACCATTAAATAAGCACATTTGCACTTAAAATATTTAACAAATAAATCCACAAAGAATTAATGAGAACACTTACTAGGTAAATCATCTCTCAAGTATAAACCATAATCATGAATCATCAAGAAATTCAAAAAATTCATCCTGTACAAATCATCTTCTCAATGAGGTGCATTAGTCATTATCCATAACACCAAATCCATGACAAAAAAACTCAAACACATTTCAGAATAACGACTTACTTAGGGATTTCTCCCCTAATACAACCATGAGGAATTGAGAGGAAGTGCATCTCTATTTATAGAGGGGATGCTCGACTTCCTTTACATTAAAATATTGATTTTTTATGCTAAAAGCCCCTAATCTAACCTATGGAGGGTGTTATCACCAAAATTTGGTCATCTAACCATTTACAATTAGATGGATCGAAGTACACCAAGTAAGACCAATTTTACCATAGTAAAATTGCTCACTATAAGAAATAATTTAATAAACCATATTTTATTAAGTTATTTATTGTTTAAACAAGAAACCCCATGACGAATAATTAAATAAATTCTTATTTATTTTATTTCCTCTACGAATAATTAATTAAATAATTGTTTAAATAATATTCCTAGTCATATTTAACCCAATTATGAGAAATAATGAGATAAATAATTATTTTTCTTATTTTTCTCTAGGAATGATTAATTAAATCAATATTTAGTTATTATTCCTTGTTAAATTTGAGTAAATCACCTAGGAATAATTAAACAAATCATTTTTGTTAATTATTCCTTAACCACATTCTTGAAATGATAAATAAATCATTTATTTGTTTATTATTTCTAAATAAAGGTATTTAACCAATTTAGATATCTTTTCCCTCCAACAAAATATAATAAAATATTCCAAGCGGTTAGATCTAGATCTTGGTTAATAATATTTTATTATTCACCATTATCGAGGATAACTCAATATTTTTTTATAAATAGGAGGTTTTTCCACTCATTCTTCACGTTGATCACTTTCATTGTCGCGCTTTGATCATTCTCATTGTTGCTACTATTTTCTTTTTCTTCTTGAGCTCCCATAGAGTTCAACACATTCTGGTTCTGCACCATCTAGAGAGAGAAACTTCTGGAACTGAATCATTGAGGACAACCAAGAACCCATCCCATTGAGGGGGACTAGTAACTTTTATTTGTTCCCTTCACCAGGTGTTATAATATATGAAATATTATTTAAATCTTGTCTTCTCTATTAGATGCATGGAGTAATTACTATTTCTTTTCATTATTTAACTATTTTTACTGCATAGATCTAGTTTTTTGCAGCATTTTTTCTAACTATTGATTGCATATCTAAAGAAGTTAGGTAGCCATTTCCATTGTTAGGGTTGTTTGTCACACACAGCTAAAGTGAGCTCTTTTCGTAAACTTGTGTTAAGAATTTACGCTAACAAATGATAACTTCGCTTGGTTTTTAATTACACATTGTCATCAACAAATGACGACTCCACTGTTGTAATTAAGATTCCTGTGTGACGAGCACCTTCAGTAAAAAGTGTTTTTATTCAGCTGTTTTCAGTATCTTGGTGTGTTTTTTAACTTTTATGCCCTCAATCAGACAAAATTCTGACATCCGACTATTTTCTAGTGTTTTTCGCAGGTAACAGGTATCGGTCGCACTAGAGATGGAACTTTTCTGCAACCTGCCGCCCGAAGATTAAGGAACAAGTACTCAGTATTTTTGGCTCAAAAAGTGTGATTTCTCATAGAACTCATACTTTTCTACCCAGTAACTGCGATTTCAACAGTCCTCAGGTCAGTACTTGCAAGCCAAAACATTTTTCTTAGTTTTTTTTGTAACTGTTGGGGTTTAACAAGAGGATTGTTTTTGGTTGTCTGACCTCTGTCTCAGCCCATCTTAGGTCTATATATGCTCAGCTTGTCTCCTTGAAGTAGAACCAAGCCCCCTAGGGTTTTAGTATACATCCACCTTTCTAGGAGGGGTTAGGTTGAGTAGGTAGTCTAAGATTTGCAGCGCTTTTAGTCATTGTTTTAGGGTCTGATCTATCCTTCTTTCAAGTCCTTTTTGAAAGGTTATTATTCCATCCAAAACACCCTCTTGAGTTTTCTTTGGTCTTTCCCCTAGGGTTTTAACCTTTCGCCTTACATTTTGCAGCAGTTTTCCCCTTCAGTGTCTGGTTGTTTTCTACGTCATTTCTAGTAGAGATGAGTCATTAGATCCATGTCCCTTAGAAATTAGATATTTTGGCCATCTTAGTGTGTTTTGAGTCAATTTCGCCCATGATCAGAAGCTCAGTATTTTATCTCAAAAAGTAAAGTGCTCAGAATTGAATGAAACTAGAACAAAAATGACCACCCTGTTGGAAGAAATCCAACACAACTCATTTCTTTGAAAACCGAGTTCAGATGAAGGAATTTTGGTCTATTGATCGTCGTTCAGAAAAAGCAAATTTTTATTAAAAAAAATTGCAGAACGGGTACAAGTTGATGACATGGCAGCCTAGTCAGCATTCAAGGAATCTTCTTTAGTTTTAATCCAATGGGACTATGACAAGTGTCGCTGTGGGATTCATCATTTTGGTTTGTGAAGGTAAAATTTGTCCAATTACCTCCTAAATTTGAATTTTGGGTTCATTATATTATGCGTTGTAAATGATTTTTTTTTAATTAATTAATTAATGAAGGTTGAAGTTTATATATATATATATATAATATTTCAAACTTTAATTAATTTTTAAACTATGTATCAAATATTTCGGTGAAAATCACATATACTTTTTAAACTTTCCACATATACATTATTACAAACCTTAATTCAATTTTAAATTCCACATTATATTAAACTCGTGCTATAAAGTCCGCATGCATATATCTTATGGAGTAATATATATTATGCTAGAATATATATATGATACGTGGCATATTACATATTCCCTAAAGTCTGAATCGAATGAAATGTGGAGCGTTCCAAGGTTTGAAAGTATGCATTTACATTAAGGTTCGTATTATGGACAGTGTAATGCAATGTTCACATTCCTATTTATATATGGCTCGATCAAAGATTCATTAAAGTCAAATGTTAATGCACTGCCAAAAATAAGTAACGGGGGTCGAGGTCTGCGTTTGAACCCGTGACCTCCCCCAAAATATTGTGCTTCGTTACCGTTGGGCCATGGGCCCAGTTCTTGAAATCATGTGCACAGAACTACAATTGAATGCGCAATTTCCTAAGTGGCGAGAATGGAGGGGGTTGGCTCCCTCATAATACAATCGTGACCCATGATTTTGCATAGGGCTAAGAGCCTAAACACACTTTGCGCTAACAAATTGCAGTTAATTATAATTAAACCCAACTTATCATTAATTTAATGACACGATTAACTTGGCGGCGGATTTGGCGGAGTCCGCCAAATGTGGTGGAGCTCCAAATTTAGTATTGCAGGAGAATGTGTTTTTTCCATAACTAAGGAAATTTTTGACCAAATTGAGCACAGAAAGAGTCATTCTTGGGAGATTTTTATGTTTTGGAGCCACTGGAATAGTTTGCAGAGGTAGAGGAGATCATCTACATAGGTTTTTTTTTCCTTGAATATTTTTGAAGCTAAGGGCCACCAAGAGGGAAGGCCATGCCCAAAGCATCTGGTAACCAAATTGACTAAAAAAATAGTCATTTATGATATATTTCGATATTTTAAACTCATTGGAATAGGTTCTAGGAGAATTTGATGCATGTAAATAGCATTTTTAGCACAATTGAGCTAATAGAGAGGCCCGAGATATGGAGTTGGACCAAGGATATGTAGCCCATGAGGCATGAACTCATTCATAAAAACTTTGTTTTAATGGTTCAGTTTGTGATGGTTTGTTGTTATTTGTGTTGCTTTTGTTTAGATTTTTAAATTCATTCTTTATTCTTTCAAAAAAACTCATAAAATTCAATATCAATTACCTCTGTGACACACATAAGAAACAAGGGAACCTGCACATCAAGAATAAGATCAGTAAATAAGTTTTATATTTGAAATTGAAATTAGCACAACAAAACTAACATTCAAATTCAAATCAATTTGGTATCAGAGAAAGGTTGAAATATAAGGTTATTTGCTTGATAGTTGCTTGAAATTTTGTGCAAGTTTAATGGTTGCAAATTTGTGATGCTAACAAGGTTAAAGTTGTAGAAAGGTGAAGGAAAATTGTTGGTTGCAAGTCCTGAGATTAGGATCACAAGAAGGAGAGCTGAAAGAACATCATCCTCACCCAAAATTCCACTCATAGCTGCACTTGAAGAACCTCAAGTTTTGTCTCAATAAGCTGAGATTGAAGAGGTGCAATTTGTACAAGAAGCTGAGTTGATTGAAGAGGTACAAGCATTAGAATTTGAACTTGAATCCATAGCCATCATGTCAGGTGTTGGAGAGACTCAAGGACATTCAGAAGAGGAAGATGTCAAGAGAGACTTCAAAGACATAAAGAGGATGGTTAAAGTTACGTTTGATGTATTTACTATTGGGATGGTAGGAGAAGGTTCCAAGCCTCTATATGGAGAAGGAACTTCAGATGGTAAGATGTATGAATAGAAGAGTTGAAAGGGTAGCGAAGGAAAGCCATCTTCATCATCCTCATCATCTCCATCTGCATCATCTTCCACTTCCACCACAAAAACCACTCACACTCATTCAAAAGCCACAAAAGGAAAAACACCATTACTCAAATTTGGCATTAATTTTGAACTACCCATGTACAATGGTGAGGTAAATGCAGAGAGGCTTGATAATTTGATACGCCAATTGGAGGTGTATTGTAGAATTCAGAACCTTCATGAAGATGACATAAAGATAAAGTTAGCTTAGAAGGAGTAGCATTAGTTTGGTGGGAAGCAAAGACTCAAGAGGAAATGTGAATCCATCGTAAGATATCCATTTCTTGGGTTGAGTTTATTTCTTCCATTAAAATACAATATTATCCATTATCCTACATGAAAAAAAATATTATGAGTTGGAAAAATTTTAAGCAACTCAAGGGTCAAACAATTCAAGAGTATACCCAGGATTTCAGAAAGAGAGCTTTGTTGTTAGGAATAAATTTGAATTCCCAAGATACACCCTTGAAATACATTGGGGGTTTACATTCCTATTTGAAGCATATTATCCTTATGTTTAACCCAAGCAAGTTAGATGAAGTTTTTGTACAAGCCACACACTTAGAGGTAAGGGGAAAGTAAAACATAGAGGAGAAAGGTGAAAGTGAGGGTAAAGGAAAAGGAAAGTTTTATGGAAGAGGAAAAATAAATAGCTCTATAAAAAGAGAGAACGAAAAACTTACATGCAAAAAATATTCAAATTCTGGCCATGATGAAGACCATTGTTGACAACTTCATCCATAATTGAAACCAAATATACTGAAAGCCAAAGAGAAGGGAAAAACTGTTGTTATAGTTGAACATGACTTAGGGTCATATTCAGGAGATGAGACAAAGATTACAGTCATGGGTTTGAAAGGTGAATATGTTGCAAGCACTAGTTCTTCAAATTGTTCAAATGATACTCATGATGACGATACAAGAATAGAACTTTTCCATATTAGAGTTGTCTCTAAACATACCAAGATTGATACACTTTTTGATAATGGGTCACAATCTAACTTGATTTCCGAAGATTTGGTTAAGCAACTAGGCCTGAAACTATTAGACATCTGATACCATATCCTTTGGGTTGGATATAAAAGAATGCAAACTTGTAGGTTACAAGGAAGTGTTTATTAAGATTCGCCATCAACTCAAACTTTCTTGATGAAGTTGAGCTTGATGTGGTGTTGCTTGAAATATCAGGTATTCTATTGGGAAGTCCTTATCTGTATGATAGGAAAGCTATATTTCATCTCCATGAGAACAAGTATCACTTGTTTAAGGATGGTATTGCATACATAATTAGAGCACATAAGAAGAAGACATTTGTCTCTATTACATGCAAGTGAAATGAAGAGGATAGTGAATGCAAGTCAAAATTTGACATTTTTTATGATAAAAAAAAAGAGATGTATTGAATGAAACTTTTCAAAAGTATGCTTATTCTTGTAATGAGTTGTTTCAGGATGTTAACAGGTTTCCTTTGAAAGAAGGTGAAAAACATTTGCAGCAATCAACATTAGTATTGAGCAGTGTTGGAAACAAGATGTCAGTGCAAGAGAGTGAAAAGTTCAAAGAGAAAGCAACAAAGTAGCTTGGCAAAGAAGGCATGGGTTCCACAAATGCTTATTGTTGGTTTCCAAAAGGTACATGTAAATGGCGAAGATACTTCGTCAAGAGTCAACACAAGTACAAAGAAAAAGAAACAAAAAATCGTCATGGTGACAATGTGCAAGGTGAGAAAGTTTTTAAGTTTCCTTTGATTGTTGACCAAGATAGGAACAAGATGGTTTCTACAAGAATAGATTGTTTTTCTGCAAATTCATATATATTGCAGCATGATGGTGTCAATGAAAGCAAGAGAAGGTCACAAGAATCAAGGAAAAATTTGAATTTTTGTGAAAAGCTCCAAATGATAAAATTGGGAAAATTTCAGTGGATAAAGACTAGAAGGGTGAGGGAATAGTACCCTCATCCACATAATCAGTAGTCAAAGAGATTTTGGGGTCCAAAAGGCTTCTAGTGGGGAGGAATGATTAGAGCCTCAATATTTTAGCTCAAAAATGAAATTTCTTGGAATTGAATGAAACTAGAATGAAAACGACTGGCCCATTGCAAGAAATCCAACACGACTTGTTTCGTTGAAAACCGAGTTCATATGAAGGAGTTATGGTCTGCTGATCAACGTTCAGAACAGGCAAGATTTTATTAAAAAATTGTAGAACAGGTACATGTTGATGGCATGGCAACCCAGTCAGCGTTCAGGGAATATTCTTCAATTTTAGTCCAATTATACTGTGACAAGTGTCACTGCGGGATTTGCCAGTTTGGTTTGTGAAGGTAAAAAATTTCCAATGACCTCCTAAGGTTGAATTTTAGGTTCATGATATTATGTGCTAGAAATGATTTTTTTTTTAACTAATTAATTAAGGTTGAAGTTTATATATATATATATATATATATATATATATATATATATATATTATTTCAAACTTTAATTAATTTTTAAAATTTCCACATATGCATTATTACAAACCTTAATTCAATTTTAAATTCTACATTATATTAAACCCATGCTATAAAGTCCGCATGCATATATTTTATGGATTAATATATATTATGGTGCAATTTATATATGATACATGGCATATTACATATTCCCTAAAGTCTGAATTGAACGAAATGTGGAGTGTTCCAAGGTTCGAATGTATGCATTTACATTAAGGCTCGTATTATGGACAACATAATGCAAATTTCACATGCGTATTTATATATGGTTTGATCAAAGGTTCATTAAAGTCAAAGGTTAATGTGTTTCCAAAAACAAGTAACACGGGTCGAGGTCCAGGTTCGAACCTGTGCACCCCCCCCCCCCCTCCAAAAGAATGTGCTCCGTTATCATTGGGCCATGGGCCCAGTTCTTGAAATCATGTGCGCAAACCTACCATTTGAATGTGCAATTGCCTCAGTGGCAAGAACAGAGGGGCCCAGCCCCAAAGGCCAGCCCCCTCATAATACGATCGTGACCCATGACTGTGCAGAGGGATGAGAGCCTAAAATCGCTTTGCGCTAACAAATTGTAGTTAATTATAATTAAATTGAACTTATCATTAATTTAATGACATGATTAACTTGGCGGTGGATTTGGTGGATTCCGCCAAATGCGGCAGAGCTCCAAATTTAGTGGAGCTAACTAGAGTTCTCTCCAAAATTGGAGGCAAAATTGTAGGAGAATTTGTTTTTCCCATAACTGAGGTAATTTTCTACCAAATTGAGCGCAGGAAGAGTCATTCTTGGGAGGTTTTAATGTTTTGGATCCATTGGAACAGGTTGTAGAGGAAGAGGAACTCATATTTTTTTTTTACTTGAATATTTTTGAAGCCTAGGGCCACCAGGAGGGAAGGCATGCCCAGAACATATGGTAACCAAATTGAGTAAACAAATAGTCATTGTTGATAGATTTCAACATTTTAAACTCATTGGAACAAGTTCCAAGAGAATTTGATGCAGGTAAACAATATTTTGAGCACAATTGAGCTAATACAGAGGCCCAAGCTATGGAGGTGGACCAAGGAGATGTAGCTTAGGAGGGGTGAGCTCCTTCATCAAAACTCTATTTTAATGGTTCAGTTTGTGACGGTTTGTTGTTATTTGTGTTGTTGTTGTTCATCCTTTTAAATCCATGCTTTATGCTTTAAAAAACACTCATAAAATTCAGTTTTAATTACCTCTTTGACACACATAAGCAACAAGGGAACCTACACATCAAGCATAAGATCAGTAAATAAGTTTTATATCTGAAATTGAAATTAGCACAACAAAACTAACATTCAAATTCATATCAGTCGAGACTATTTGTTTGGGAAGCCTTCTTTTGGGTTGAATTTATGTATGATTATTTGTTTATTTTACTATCATTTCATTTTTATTTACAGTACTTCAACGTATTTTCTTTTTATTTACACAACCATATGGGCTTAATTAAAATTAACACACGACTTTCACACACTCACACCTAAAGAAAAGAGCGCTTGGTTTACACCGCCAAGATAAGACATAAACATCATAATTAAATCAATCTGCCTCACAGAGCCTTTGTTTAACACTCTTCAACCTTTTTGTGTCATTTGCATGTCATATTCTCATTGCGACCCCAAGGCATTTATTGCAGAGACTCTAAGGCCTTCAGCCTCAATTTCCATTAGGAAGACTTACTCCAACGCGTAAGGTCCAAGTTAGTCCTCCACTAATTCCCTATACTAACTTTGATTATGGTTCATCAAGTTCTTCCTCTGATTCTAACCCCGGTTCCCCTCACCCTCATATCGTCACCATGTCAGGTACCAATGTAAGTGCAGGTCCTCAAGCTGGTGGTGTCCTCGGCCCTAATTCTAGAGCCGCTACCGGAAAAACCACTAATATAACCATTTTGGCTACTCCTATGCTACCTTTTATGGCAGTTTTAAGCCTTCCTGAGTTTAGACAGTTAATCAATTACCCTATACTCCACAATGTAGGTTGGCCTGCTATGCCAACTAAGCTTCCTTCCGACATTCCTAACTTTGAAGGAAACACTAGAGAGGACCCTAATAATCATGGCTGCTCCTTTTATATGTGGTGTTCATCTAATTCCATCACCGATGACTCCATTTGCCTTCGGTTATTCCAACATACGATCACTGGAGAAGATGCAAAGTGGTATGGTGACCAGACTGTTGCGTCTCATTCCACTTTTGTGACTCTTTCTAAAGAATTTATGTCTTATTTTCATCTACCCCTCCATTATGATATTGGTATTGAGTTGTTGACCACATTTTTTTAATCTTCTACCACCCACCTTTCTGACCATGTCCAAGAATGGCGTAGAACAAGGAGCTTGAGTCAAGCTCCTCCATTCGACTCCGTGTCTATATGGATTGGTTTCTTAGAACATTCTTAGCCCCCATTGGTAAACATGACACATCTCATTTTCCTCAGTCTGAGGAAGAAACTCTCTAGGTCACATTAAAATATGACTTAATCTATGCCAAGTCTGGTTATGTTTATACCGTTTTACTAGATCTTCCTAGACCTGGTGGTGCCAATGCACCAAGGGCATCTCATGTCACCGACGGTATTTTTGGATCTCTTTCACATCTGTATACTCATCCTTCCATGGGTTATGTATAAATTTATATAACTAATGTGTTATACATCCAATATTCTCCTGATCACACACTATTTTACTTCATGCACAATACATAATCTCTTCTACTATTGATCATCATATGCGGAAATTAAATCAATTGCATGCACACATTGAAACCATAAAAATTCACACATATGAACACAGTGTTTTAATGGGAAAGCCTGAAGCTAAAAACCCCAACTATCTGTATATAATATATGTCATAGAGATCATGTAACAATCCTCATACAAAGCTTCTCACAATCTCTCAGTACAATACAATCGCTACACACTAATCAGGTCTGATCTAGCAAATCCATGCACTGATCTCTGCCACCTGCTAGCCCTGCCTCTACTGCGCAATCCCTGCTGAAGAATGGCTTTGAATGAACTCTAATCCACCTGGCTTGCACTGCGCAATCCTCATTTGCATCTCCATCAATGTGTGGTGCAAACTCATGCAACACTATAGTCACAACTGATAGTCACACTTGCTCTTTCACCTACCTCTCCACTGGTCTCCACTGAAACTGTCCATGCACTGTAGTTAACTGATGTATTCTTCAGTTGATTAATGAGTTATTATTTAGTGAATTAATTAATAATTAATTCACACCACTCTCACTAGTGTATCAATCGGTTAGACTAGATACAACTAGCTCAACTGTGTCTAACTGAGTTAAACTGAACACAACTCCATTAACTACCTCAATAACTCCACCAAACTCTGTCACATGAGTTCTAACTGAAGTCTCCATGCAATAGCTCCACTTAACCCTCAAGAATAGCATAATTCCTTCTGTCAGCTCCTGTGCCACATCTGTGCACTTAACTGAAGTGCTCCAAGAGAATAAGATAATGTTTAGAGTCTAAATATTATTAAGAGCTAATAATATTTGACATATCTATTTTTAGAATGGCAATCTAAAAATAGATTCCGCCCAATATGTCTAAAAATAGAAGTCCATCTATTTTTTCCAACTTGACCAACCATCCACAAATAGCATCCTGCAACTCATAGAACATGATCCATATGTCTAAAAATAGACTTTGCGCCAAAAATAGCCTTCGGGCCCACTTAGTGAAGGTGACTCCTTTCCACTAAGCTCATCATCTTGTTGCAATCTCAACACTCCCTCTCAACAAGATAAGGATTATCTGCCACCCCTATCCTGCCTCTGTGGTATTCGAATTTGCTCCTGGTGAGCGCCTTCGTCAAGATATCAGCATCCTGATCCTCCGTGGGAATGTATGAAAGTAACATGATCTTCCGTTGCACACAATCTCTGATATGATGATACCAGATGTCAATGTGTTTAGATCTATCATGAAATACTGGATTAACCGAGAGTTTGATGCAACTCTGATTATCACAATAAATCACAGTAGGCTCTAAGTGTGAACCGAACAACCCGACCAAGATCTTCCTCATCCATATAGCCTCGCATGCAGCCAAACTCGTTGCCATATACTCGGCTTCTGCTGAACTGAGTGCCACGGATCTCTGCTTCCTGCTGTACCAAGAAACTGCTGTCGACCCGATACTGAAAATCCCTCCAGATGTGCTCTTTCTGTCCATTGGGCTCCCTACCCAATCTGCATCCGTGAAGCCACATAGCCTCACCTCATCCGACTGTCTGTACCATAATCCATATCCCGATGTGCCTCTGAGATATCTCAATACATGCTTTCCTGCCTTCCAGTAGAGCTTGGTAGGCTTAACCATAGCTTGTGAAAGCTGGTTAATAGCATAGCATATGTCGGGTCATGTATTGACCAGATACATAAGCGACCCCACCAACTGTCGATAAACAGTGGCATCCACTACCTCCGCCGATGTAGCATCCTCTTTCCTCCATCCACCAGGAAGAGGAGTGTCGATAGGCTTGTAGCCATGCATGTTGAACTTCTCCAGTATCTCCCGGGCATACTTGCCTTGAGACACAAACATTCCATCACTGCGCTGCCAAATTTCCAATCCCAGGAAATAATGAAGGAGGCCCAAGTCCTTCATCTCAAACTCCTTTGCAAGATCAGCCTTGCATGAGTGTATCAAAAATTCATCACCTTTCAAAATCAAATCATCTACATAAAGTACAATGATCAGCAACTTACCCTCCACCACAATCTGGTATAGGTTTGGATCTGCCTCACTCTTGGAGAATCCAAGTCCGGTGAAATAATTGTCTATCCATGTGTACGAAGCACGAGGTGCTTGTTTCAACCCATACAGTGCTCTCTTGAACCTGCACACATGTGACTTGCTGCTGAAGATCTCAAAACCTTTGGGCTGCTCTATGTACACCTCCTCCTCAATCACCCTGTTGAGGAATGCAATCTTCACATCCATCTGATGAATGTGCCACCCCATCTGTGCTGAGAGAGAAATAATCATCCGTATGGAAGAATACCTTGTGATAGGTGCAAAGTTTTCCTCATAATCGATCCCCTCAATCTGTGAGAAGCCTCGAGCAACAAATCTTGCCTTTTACTTCTCCACACTCCCGTCAGCTACCTGCTTCACTTTGTAGATCCATCTCGAACCCACCACTGATTTCCCTTCCAACCTTGGGACAATCTCCCATGCACTGTTTCTGACAATCGAATCATACTCTTCCACCATGGCATATACCCATGTGGGATCCTCCACAGCTTCCTCGAAAGAGGATGGCTCTATCATGATACACTTTCTCATAAGAGCCATGTATCCAGTATATCGTTCGAGGAGTGAGCGCCTCCTGGCCCCAACCGCTGTGATGTAGGTGCTCCTACAACCTTCTCTGCATCTTGAGCCAGTCGCTCAGCTTCTGTAGTGCGCTTCCGCCCTCTGATGGTTGGCGCTGCATGAGTGGTTTCTTCCACTCCATGAACTTCCTCTTGTGGCTGATCCACATCCTGAAGCTCATCCTTAGGAACTAATAGCTCCTCATTTGCATGCAAGTGTGGCTCCCTCTCAAGCGAACACTTCATGGCTTTCTCCTCATGAAATTTGATATCCCATCGCACAACAGTCTTGCGACTGTCTGGAAAATACACACGATAGTTGTGGGGTGTATCAGTGTACCCTACAAATATCCCAACCTCTGCAATCGGCTCTAGCTTCTTCCAGGCATCCTTAGTCACATGAATGTAAACAGGTGAACCAAAAATCCTCAAATGGGAAATATCAGGCCTCTTACCAGAAAATTCCTCCTTGGGTGTACTCATGCCAAGCACTCTGTGAGGACAACGGTTTTGCACATAAACCGCAGTATTGCATGCCTCAGCCACAAGTGTATGGGAAGGCCCTGATCATGCAACATCGCCCGTGCAGCACCCACGATCGTTCTGTTATTTCGCTCCACAACCCCATTCTGTTGTGGGTTATGAGGCGCAATGAGCTCTCTTCGAATTCCTTCTACGCTGCAAAAGTCTTTGAATTCGCTAGAGATGAATTCACCACCATTATCACTCCTAAGAGCCTTCACCTGCTTCCCCAATTATTTCTCAACCAGTGCCTTGAACTCACAGAACTTTGAGTATGTCTCACTCTTCTTCTGCATGAAGAAGATCCAGAACTTACGAGAAAAATCATCAACAAAGATCACATAATACCTATGCTTTGTTGTCGAAGCTACTGAGAAAGGTCCACACACGTCTGTGTGAATTCTCTCAAGGATCGTCGTGGCACGACTATCCTTCTCGTGAAAGGTGGCTTTCACAAATTTTCCCAAAGTACATCCCTTGCACTGATCTTATTGCGCAAGTGTACCCTTGGGAAGCCCAGTAGAAATCTGCTGCAAAATTTTCAAAGCACCATGGTGAAGATGGCCCAATCTCCTGTGCCATAGCTCGCCCTCATCCCGGCTCACCACTCCTTTTGCCTTGCCTGCCATTGTCATGCAACCATCTACCTGCAACTGATAATGGTTCTTAACTCAAACCCCTATCCTCGGGTTTCACCTGTTGCCTTCTACACACGAAAGACTTTCCCTCGCTAAAGACAACATCATATCCCTTGTCTTCCAACATTGCCATAGAGATCAGATTCTTCTTCAATCCTGGAACATGCATGACATCCTTGAAGATGAAAGGTTTGCCAGACTCCCTCTCAAAGGAAATGGTCTCGATACCAGTCGCACTGTATCTACCAGCATCACCCATCTCGATGTGCACTGCAATTCTTCTCATCCAGATCAATAAAAAAAATCTTTGTCTCCGGTCATATGGAATGACGCACCCTTTGTCAAGAAACCACATTAATCCCATCACACTTGAGACCAAGCATGCGATCAACGAAAAATCCAGCTCAAACTACAAGGCTAAGGCCTCTCGGTACACGGATCCGGCCCGGCCACAGCAGTATTTTCTTCTTCTGTGGACAACTAGTGGCGTAATGTCCGTGTTGGTGATAGTGAAAGCACTTCACCTTGGACATGTCCTGCTTCTTGCCTTTCGCACCGGATTGAGAAGCATGCTTCTTTCTCTTCCCCTTCTTTTCTTTGGTAGCCAAAGCACAATTTTCTTCATCTGAGTTCTTTGATGAAGATCTGTCCCTGGTACTTCGCCTTATCTCCTCTTGCACAAGATCCGACCAAAGTCGCTCCCGTCCTGGAAATTTCTCCTGACCATTGACAGAGTCCTGATAGGAATGCCAACTCTTCAGAAACCCAAGGAGAGCCAAGCTCACCAATTCCTCATCATCAACAGTAACCCCCACACTTCCCAGCTCATCCCTGCATTGCACAAACTTCGTGAGGTATTTGGGCATACTGTCGCCTTTCTCCATTTTTATGTTTCTGAGTTTATCCTTGAGCGCCAACTTCCTCTGGTCGCTCTTGCTTTGGAACAAGTACGTCAAGCTTTCACATCAAGAATGGAGAAGCACCCATCTGAAGGTTGGGCACTATGTGATCCTTCACACCTTCCATCGGGAATTCTTCGACACTTTGATGTCTTCTTTTGCCATGCGTCAAGTGCGGCAGCATCGCTAGAAGCAGGTTTTGGAATTTCTGCATCTATGAAGTCCTTCAACCCATTATACTCCAGCACCACCTCCATCTTGTCCTTCCATGCAATATAATTCGAGCTACCCTCAAGGGCATACTCTAATCACAATCCGTTGAAAGACATCTCAACTTCAACACCAAGAAAACACTACTGCAAATTTGAATTCCACCAGCATAAAACTCAACCGCTTCAATGATTTGCAATTTCTCCAATGATCAATATAGCTCTGATACCATGTAGAAATTATATAACTAATGCATTATACATCCAATATTCTCCTGATCACACAATATTTGACTTCATGCACAATACATAATCTCTTCTACTATTGATCATCATATGCGGAAATTAAATCAATTGCATGCACACATTGAAACCATAAAAAATTCACACATATGAACACAGTGTTTTAACGGGAAAGCCTGAAGCTAAAAAACCCAACTATATGTATATAATATATGTCATAGAGATCATGTAACAATCCTCATACAAATCTTCTCACAAGATCTCAGTACAATACAATCGCTACACACTAATCAGGCCTGATCTAGCAAATCCATGCATCGATCTCTGCCACCTGCTAGCCTGCCTCTACTACGCAATCCCTGTTGAAGAATGGCTCTGAATGAACTCAAATCCAACTAGCTTGCACTGCGTAATCCTCATTGGCATCTCCATCAATGTGTGGTGCAAACTCATGCAACACTATAGTCACAACTGATAGTCACTCTTGCTCTTTCACCTACCTCTCCACTAGTCTCCACTGAAACTGTCCATGCACTGTAGTTAATTGATGTATTATTCAGTTGATTAATGAGTTAATATTTAGTGAATTAATTAATAATTAATTCACACCACTCTTACTAGTGTATCAATCAGTTAGACTAGATACAACTAGCTCAACTGTGTCAAGGCGGGATTCATGGAACACAACTCCACCAACTACTTCTACAACTCCACCAAGCTACGCTCACATGAGTTCTAGCGGGAAGTCTCCATGCAGTAGCTCCGCAACCCTCGAGAATAGTGTAAGTCCTTCTATAATTCCTTCTATCAGCTCTTGTGCCACATCTTTGCACTTAACTGAAGTGCTCCAAGAGAATAAGATAATGTTTAGAGTCCAAATATTATTAAGAGCTAATAATATTCGACATATCTATTTTTAGACGCGTAGTCTACCAAGGCCGCGTTTTGACCCAGAATCCGGTAACGATTTTTCAGAAAATACGGCAAAGATTTGCCCAAAATCTTTTTTACAGTTGTTAAACATTAGTATTTTGAGTGCCCCAGGGGTTTTTGATAGTGCTAAATCCATTTCCACTATCAAAAATGGATTCCAAGCACTGCAACTACCTGATTTTTTAAAATTTAGTTGATCGGATCATGTTAAACCGTATTTACGTCATCCGGGATATAAAAGGCCTCGGTAGACAACTCCATTTTTAGACTGGCAATATAAAAACAGATTCTGCCCAATATGTCTAAAAATATAATTCCATCTATTTTTTCCAACTTGACCAACCATCCACAAATAGCATCCTGCAACTCATAGAATATGATCGACATGTCTAAAAATAGACTTGTGCCAAAAATAGCCTGCGGGCCCACTTAGTGAAGGCGACTCTTTTCACTAAGCTCATCATCTTGTTGCAATATCAACAGGTTATGGTTACCCCCAAGGGGGGACCAATTCCTCCAACACCTATCCCCCTCCCGGAAACTTGTATCCTAGTCAAATCATGCCTTATGCATTTTCCCACCCGCATCAATTAATGCCAAGGCCATTTCTTGCTCAACCTATTTACCCAAATGTTTTCCTTCCTCATTTATATCCTTATTCACATCCCGGCGCTCCATCCCCTAAGGCATCAATTCCCTAGCCTCCCATGCCTTCTCAACCTCTGCCACAGCATCCACCACCTCTTGAAGGTCAGGTGTATGCGCAGCAGAGCGCGATTAATCCTCCTAATTTGAAGAAAACGAATAATAGGAAAGGAAACCAGAACAAACAAGTGCAGGGTAACCAAGGGCGCCAAGGTACTCAACTGAATGCACCCCAAGGGAACTAGCCTAACACCGCAAACCAGCAACAAGGTGATTAGCCCAAGCAGAAAAATCCTCTTCGTACGAACAAACCTAATTCATGTTGTGGGTCCATGGCCATTATACTCATGATTGTCCCCTTTTACCTCATATGTGCCAGTTGTGGGAAGCACAAGCAGCATCTAGAGTACAGAAAGGCACCACTTCGCTTCCTCCAAACACCACTCCAGCCCAACTGGCTATGTTCACTAATCCTTTCCCTCGGCAAGGATATGTTGCTTCCCAACCACCTCAAGGTCAGGATGTTCCTCAACCTCCGCAATCTGGTACCCCTGATTACCGGATTCTCATGATGAATTCTGAAGAGATCAATACTGTTGATTTCAACCTTCAAGCCCGGTCACACCAATGTGGCAAGAAACCTACTACGTCTACAACTGGGTCCCAAACCAAAGTACCCACAGAGTCCATTTCAAAAAAAAATATTCCCTTACATATCCATGAGCCTAAGGCAAAGGCCATTCACAAGATCCCCAAAGGGCCATTATGTTGAAATACTGCTTCTTCCAAAGTCGCCCACACCTACAACATAGTATATGACTTGGTGCAGTCTCCTGCTGCCATTTCAATGCTGGAAGTCCTCGAGACGTGCCCATCTCAATGAAAATCTCTAATATATAATTTGGGCACTGTGGATCCTTCAAAGGATCGTTTGATGGTCTTTGATGTTGAAAAATCAGAACATCCCCCTTTACCTTCATCCATTGCCTTCCAAATACCAATCAAGATCCATAATGCACATATTCAAAGATGTATCATTGGCAAGGGTGCATCCACATGTGTGATGTCCCCCTTTGCTTGGAAGAAGCTCGGATCACATGGCTCAGACCCATCCACCATCACTTTATGTGCATGGGACGGTCACCCTTCTCAACCCCTTGGCATGTTCCGCAATTGTCCAGTCACACTTGCGGGCAAGACTGTTTGTATTGACGTAGAATTAATTGATGCCCCCTAAGATTATAATATCCTCTTCGGTCATAGATACACCTATGAGATGTATTTGTTGCATCTGCGATTCATCGTAAGATGTTCTTCCCCCACAATGGAAAGATTGTCACTGTTGAGCCGCACTTCTGCCCAAATTTTCACATCATTATATGTTTGTACGTGGTGTTTTTGTCCTTTTAAGATGATGATTAGAGGAATTTAGAAAAAATAGCTATTAATTTATAAATTCTTGTTATTAGTTAATTTGACGAGTGTTTTTAATCAATTCCTTCTTGGTTGCAGGAAGGTTCGGTGCAAGAATGCATTTGAGTACGAATTCACCAAATGCATAAAAGCAGCAGCTGGGTAGTTGAGTACGTGATTGTTGTAGGTGATGTTAGAGTCGGTCTTGTCAGTCCTCCGTTAGAGATCAAAAACTCTTTTAGCATTTCATTTTTAGGTGTCTCGATCGATTCACTCAGTTGCATTCTGCTAGGGGCATGCCATTGACTGACAGAAGGGTTTTGTTATCTCATTTTCCCTCATGCTTGTACCTGCTGGGTTAGTCAAATTTTCTCAAAATTCATCAAAGTTCAGTTCATGTCATTTACAGTCATTGATGGTTATTTTGGTAAAAAGAGTCTTTTAGTTTCTAGGTCTAGGGTGTGGTCTTCCGAAATGTTAAGTAATGCCCGCAGGCCATGAGGATGTTTTCAATAAGTTTTCAGTTCAAGATTTTCATCATTAATAATGCTGAAGGATATTTCTTCTTCAAAACTCTATTTTGAAGAAGAAATCATCAAGTTTGTTTAATACATGATTGTTAAGGTTTTTTAAGTTCTACAGCTCTTCAATGGCAGCCCTGTTTCGGCTGTAGCAGCTCCTATCCCTGCAAAAGCACAAACAGAACGGACATCATCCGCACAAAGAGTCAAAGCGAAATCAAACAAAACAGAGTTTGCATTAAAATGCCAAAGTGCTAAAATTCTACAACTTGGTTTGCCAAATCAAAAAATCAAAGTCATTGAAGCATTAAGATATTTTCAGTGATTATACAATTCGTTTGCTAGCCAAGAGACAAGCATGAAAGCCAAAGAAAAACATGGAAAGGCGAAGTCAGTTGTTTGGAAGGCAAACTATGTGTGGAATCCAGGCGCGGCGCACTGGGAGAAGGTGTGGCACGTAGAGCGTTTTTGCACAGTGCAAAATTGCACTGGCGCGGCGCATCTAGCCTGCGCGGCGCGTTGGGCTGGAGCATGGTGCACAGAACCCCCAGCCCAAAATTTTATCACTGCTTCTCAATTTTTCAAACGACTTCAACTTTTTCGCTCCAAGTGAATGTGTGAATGTGTTTGCCACTGCTGTTAACTCCGGTTTGGTGATTGGAAGGAGGCATTGAGTTTCTCGTATTAGTGCCTAATTACTTCAGATGATGGAGAAAAAATGCAGGTAGATACCAGTTGTTTTGTGGTCAAAGTCAATGGAGAGCGTTGTGAATCTTGTTGGATAGGTGTCCCCCGGTATTAAAGGAGAAATTGCAGATGGAATTGGCGGAACTCCGTTTCCCTTTATCAAAGGCAAAATTCAAAACCATTTTTGCTAAAAAGTTGGTTTTCATTCAACGGCAATGAAAAGTAGCAGTCAAAGACCAGAAAGCCTAAATTTAAAACAAAGACATCCACCATAGCAGAGAAATAGGATTGGATGGTTTATTTTTGTCTTCACTTACGGTTCAGAAGGTCTACGCTACAGGTTCTGCCTACTCATTTGTCATCAAACAGATTTCATATTGTACGTTGCTCCCTTTCAGAACAAATGATTGGCTTATCAGCTTTTGTTTATTAATGATGATTAAACAATTCCTTTTTTGGGTCGATCTATTTTCTCGTAGCAGAGTTTATTTATTGTATTGTAAAACATTTGTAAGAGGAGAGAGTCCTGGGAAACGTGTGGGAAAAAAAAACTCAGTGCTTCACTGTACATTTTTGGCAGAGAATTAATGAAATGATGCAGCTCTGGTTCATGAGATTTCCTATGGTATGAGTTTGGGATATGTCTTTTCTTTCTGTTTCATATGTATCTCGTTATGTTTTACCGTTCATTCATAATCATTGCTAGTTCAATGCTTTTAAGTAAGAAAGGTAGAATCCAGTTTATTTCTCTGCCTTGGGAAAGCGTTCATGTTTCTGATGTTTTCTTATGTTGAAAAGGATTCATTTTATATGCCCTTATCAACCTCTCGACAGTCTTTCCACCAAATATTATTCCAAATTTGATTGCTAAACTACTGCCTATCTTGCCTCATGAAACACTCTGTGTTTTTAATTTAATTTCTCAGCTCATGCTGTTCTTTGTCCCATACATCCCTGAAACCCAGTCAAAAATCAATATACCTCTTTCCTATTTATTTACTAGCCTAAAATCAGTATTCATTATAGGTCATCTCAGACCCTATTGGACATCTTTTGCTGAGATAGACCTGGAGAGAGCCCTCTCCTGTCCTCGTAGGGCTAGCTACGAGGCTGAGCGTGGTTTGATGTTACCCTGAACTCTGCCTTCCTTCAACTTGAGGTAGATTTGGGGTATAACATAGTGGCGACCATACTGGGGAACAAATAGTTTGCTTGTTGGTGTTAACTGTTTTATAAGCTACAGACGGAGCCTGAAGTCATGTCAGGTAGCCTTCGAACTGCTCTTGCTCTGCGAGTGCATAGTAGATAAACGTTGCTTCAGTCAATCTCCGGTTTAGCTTGTAGTCGTAACACTTAACTTACAGATTGACCCAGTACATGTAATCAAGTTTAGATCTGATTGTTGATGGTGGACAACAATCAGACATCAGAAGGCTGAAATCATTCACCTGGCGACTTCATTCACTGAAAGATCCAGAAATCAATGCTTCATGGTGACTCCACTGCAGGAAGATCAATAGCTTTAAAATTTTCAGGATGGAACGGGTTGCAAGAAGATACGCTCCCATGCGCTGAGATCACATCCTAGGTTTTCCAAATAAAATGCCCAAAGTGGATTGGCTTCAGAATTTGCCTATGTTCAGAAATGTGGAAGGTAATGATGCTGCTCTTCATCTGGTGAAATTTCACATTCATGTGCATAAATTAAAGATCCATTTTCCTGAAGACTGTTTGATGAAGATATTTACGGTAACTCTGGAAGATGAAGCCTGATCTTGGTATGAAATTTTGCCGACTGCTTCTATTTATTGTTTAAAAGATTTTCATTCAATATTCTTTGAAAGGTATAAAGAAGCATATCCATCCTTGACTTTAGTTCAGAACTGTTGTAGCCATGTTCATTGTTTCATTGAAGATCTTAAGAATTTTTATGGACATGATGACTTCATGGATGATGAAATCATGGAAGCATTGTATGAAAGTTCGTTTCAGCAGCACACAGAAATCTTAGAGGATTCCTGTCAAGATCAGCAAGTTGAAGATTGCCATATGGTTGAAAATGATGAAATAGAAGGTTTTGTTTCAGATCTGCCCATAGAAGAAGACAGCATGCAGGAAAGTCAAGTTTCAATTACAGAATGTGATAACGTTAAGTCATCTTTTTCAAATCTAGATTCAAATTGTGATAACCAAGAACACCTAGTGTTGAATCTCATGAAGGAGAACTCTGTTGTTGAGATCATATGGAATGTAGAAGACAGAGTTATGGATCCAAATGTTCTCATTTCATCAGAACAAAGCCTTCATAAAGAGGTAATCCAGTCAGTTCATGAAAAACAAGATGAGATCTTTGTTCAAGTAAGTGAAAAAGTTTCCCTAGATGAATTTATGGTAGATGATAGAAATATCATGTTTGAGCATCAAGAATCAGCTGAAGTTTCTTTTCTTATGATTGATGAATGTAATGAGGAACATGATAATCTGGTTGTCATATCATATGAACATGACCTAAAATATATTCAGACTACAGAAAATCACACCATTCAGGATTCCCTTTCAGATTCTTCTTCATATGTCTCATGTTTTGAAATGTTTCTCCAAGAGGAGATCTACTCATCCACTTGTTCAGAATTATTTGAAGACCAGGAACAGACTTTTACTGAAGAAAGATCATAATCAAGAGAAAAGGACACCTTGTTTCTTCAGCAGGAGGTAAATCTTCATGTTTTTTAGGATCCATTGGCAAATCTGTTGCAGTCAGCAGTGAAGGTGATTATTGCAGTATTCAGTGATGAAGGAGATCATGGTCGATTATATTTTTGGATGCCCAGTTACAAGTATCTATTGTCGACCAGGAGATATTATCAGGAGAATCAATCAAGAAGGCATCTGCTTGATTGGTTACATTGGCATTTTGATATAGTTTGATGGTATATTGTCTTGTAAGAAGCACAGGTGGTTATGTACTACCATCAAGCTTTAAGTTTTAAGTTCAGGTCTTAGTCATTTTGAGTTAGTTTTTTAAAGTCAAGTTTTTTCAGTCATTTCAGTTTTAAAATTGAGTCAGTTTGAAGTCATATTTTCAGTCAATAAATTAGTTAACAGTCTGGTGTTGATTTGGACTCCATAGCCCAATGGACGAAGGCACTGTCTACTCTCCCAAAGATCTGTCGTTCTTGGCACCTCCAGGGAGCTACCATCCCCATTGGAGCCAATGTTAGAGTCGGTCTTGTCAGTCCTCCGTCAGAGATCAAAAACTCTTTTAGCATTTCATTTTTAGGTGTCTCGCTCGATTCACTCAATTGCATTCTGCTAGGGGCATGCCATTGACTGACGGAAGGGTTTTGTTCTCTCATTTTCCCTCATGCTTGTACCTGCTGGTTTAGTCAAATTTTATCAAAATTCATCAAAGTTCATTTCATGTCATTTACAGTCATTGATGGTTATTTTGGTAAAAAGAGTCTTTTAGTTTCTAGGTCTAGGGTGTGGTCTTCCTAAATGTTAAGTAATGCCCGCAGGCCATGAGGATGTTTTCAATAAGTTTTCAGTTCAAGATTTTCATCATTAATAATGCTAAAGGATATTTCTTCTTCAAAACTCTATTTTGAAGAAGAAATCATCAAGTTTGTTTAATACATGATTGTTAAGGTTTTTTAAGTTCTACAGCTCTTCAATGGCAGCCCTGTTTCGGCTGTAGCAGCTCCTATCCCTGCAAAATCACAAACAGAACGGACATCATCAGCACAAAGAGTCAAAGTGAAATCAAACAAAACAGAGTTTGCATTAAAATGCCAAAGTGCCAAAATTCTACAACTTGGTTTGCCAAATCAAAAAATCAAATTCATTGAAGCATTAAGATATTTTCAGTGTTTATACAATTCGTTTGCTAGACAAGAGACAAGCATGAAAGCCAAAGCAAAACATGGAAAGGCGAAGTCAGTTTTTTGGAAGGAAAACTATGTGTGGAATCCAGGCGCGGCGCACTGCGAGAAGGCGCAGCGCACTGAAGGTGCGCGGCGCTTAGAGCGTTTTTGCACAGTGCAAAATTGCACTGGCGCGGCGCGTTGGGCTGGAGCGCGGCACACAGAACCCCCAGCCCAAAATTTTATCACTGCTTCTCAATTTTTCAAACGACTTCAACTTTTTCGCTCCAAGTGAATGTGTGAATGCGTTTGCCACTGATGTTAACTCCGGTTTGGTGATTGGAAGGAGGCATTGAGTTTCTCGTATTAGTGACTAATTACTTCAGATGATGGAGAAAAAATGCAGGTAGATACCAATTGTTTTGTGGTCAAAGTCGATGGAGAGCGTTGCGAATCTTGTTGGATAGGTGTCCCCCGGTATTAAAGGAGAAATTGCAGCTGGAATTGGCGGAACTTTGTTTCCCTTTATCAAAGGAAAAATTCAAAACCATTTTTGTTAAAAAGTTGGTTTTCATTCAACGGCAATGAAAAGTAGCAATCAAAGACCGAAAAGCCTAAATTTAAAACAAAGACATCCACCATAGCGGAGAAATAGGATTGGATGGTTTATTTTTGTCTTCAGTTACAGTTCAGAAGGTCTACGCTACAGGTTTTTCCTACTCATTGGTCATCAAACAGATTTCATATTGTATGCTGCTCCCTTTCAGAACAAATGATTGGCTTATCAGCTTTTGTTTATTAATGATGATTAAACAATTCCTTTTTTGGGTCGATCTATTTTCTCATAGCAGAGTTTATTTATTGTATTGTAAAACATTTGTAAGAGGAGAGAGTCCTGGGAAACGTGTGGGAAAAAAAAACTCAGTGCTTCACTGTACAGTTTTGGCAGAGAATTAATGAAATGATGCAGCTCTGGTTCATGAGATTCCTGTGGTATGAGTTTGGCATATGTCTTTTCTTTCTGTTTCATATGTATCTCGTTATGTTTTACCGTTCATTCATAATCATTGCTAGTTCAATGCTTTTAAGTAAGAAAGGTAGAATCTAGTTTATTGCTCTGCCTTGGGAAAGCATTCATGTTTCTGATGTTTTCTTCTGTTGAAAAGGATTCATTTTATATGCCCTTATCAACCTCTCGACAGTCTTTCCACCCCATATTATTCCAAATTTGATTGCTAAACTACTGCCTATCTTGCCTCATGAAACACTCTGTGTCTTTGATTTAACTTCTCAGCTCATGCTGTTCTTTGTCCCATACATCCCTGAAACCCAGTCAAAAATCAATATACCTCTTTCCTATTTATTTACTAGCCTAAAATCAGTGTTCATTATAGGTCATCTCAGACCCTATTGGACATCTTTTGTCGAGATAGACCTGGAGAGAGCCCTCTCATGTCCTCGTAGGGCTAGCTACAAGGTTGAACGTGGTTTGGTGTTGTCCTTCTTCTGCCTTATTTCAGCCTGAGGTGGATTTGGGAACTAATAGGTGAAAATATCAATTTTGCGACCAAATGGATAATAATCTCTAAATTCCAAGATGTGGGTTTTGTTCAGAGCACCATGTTTCATATAACCCATAAACCGTTTAGCAAAATTCGGTTTCATGAAGGAGCTACCATCAGGGGAATATTCCACTGAAAACCACTTTTGAACGTGAACGTATTGGGTCTCTATGAATAACTCTGGTTATGTTTGGGGATTAAAACAAATCTCATTTTACTCTCAAATTTGCGGAATATTGACCAAGCACATGCTGCTAAAATGCTACTTACAAAACAAAAGTCTCTTTTCATAAAAAGGTCATTTCGTCTTTGCTTAGGCCTCATAACTGGAGGCCTCTTGTAAATAGGGGATTCTTCTTTGATTCCTATGAAGTGGGTGAGATATGTTATACTGCAGAACAAATATTCATGCATGAAATAACAATCCTACAGTTGAATGCTCCAGTTAAAATATTTGGTGATCTTCATGGACAATTTGGTGATTTAATGTGATTGTTTGATGAGTATGGATTTCCTTCAACTGCAAGAGATATTATGTATATCGACTACCTATTTTTGGGAGATTATGTTGATCATGATCAGCACAGTTTAGAAAATATTACCTTGCTTCTTGCGCTTAATATTGAGTATCTTGACCATGTACATTTGATTTGGGGAAATCATGAAGCTGTTGACATCAATGCACTCTTTGGATTTCGACTTGAATGCATCGAATGAATGGGAGATAGAGATGGCATATGGGAATGGACACGCTTTAACCAGCTTTTCAATTGGTTACCCTTATTTTCTCTTATAGAAAGAAATATTATCTGTATGCATGGTGGGATTGGAAGATCTATAAACTTTTTGGAACATATAGAGAGCCTGCAATGGCCGATAAGCATGGATGTGGGATCAATTGTTCTTATGGATCTTCTGTGGTCCGATCCAACAAAGAATGATAGTGTAGAAGGCTTATGTCCAAATACAAGAGTTCCAGGTCTTGTCACATTTGGGCCTGACCGTGTATTGGACTTCTGCAAGAAAAACAAATTGCAGCTAATCATTAGGGCACATGAATGTGTAATGGACGGTTTTGAATGCTTTGCTCAAGGTCATTTGCTTACACTATTTTCTGTGACAAACTACTGTGGCACATCAATGGTCTAATACACATACCATGTTCACCCATACCCCGGAGAAGTTCAAGAGTTTCTTAGAAAAGTAATGAAGGTCAAATTTCCTCCAGAACCCAAGATTGCACCTTCCAGCAACAGCAACATCCCATGAAAAGAGGAGTGATTTCGTAATTCGACATTCTGCTTTGAAACTAATTCTTATTCCGGCAAATAATTCATGGTCGATATCGGTTCTTGCAGTTGTGGAAATTGATGAATGTGTGCACCCTCCATACTTAGAAAAAAAAACGGATTTCTAATATCTGGTTTCAAATCTATTGTAAAAAACTGTGCTATTTGTAAATACGGTTCTGGGAAAATAAGAGAAGCTCTACTGCTATAAAATGTAGTGTTGTGCACTCATAAAAGGGGAGGAATTAGTTAATATGTCATTTAGAGAGCATAATTTCTCATATGCAAAATAAATTTTCTCAGATGTAGAGAGGAATTAGTTAATCCCTCATTTAGAGACCAGAATTTCTCATATGCAAAATCGAGTTTCTCAGATTTAGAGAGGAATTAGGGAGTCCGTCAATTAGAGGTGTGGAATTTCATATACGTAAGGTCGAATTTCTCAAGGTTTATTTGCTCAGATGTAGAACCGGGAAGAATTTGTCAAATGCAAGTTTGAATTGCTCAGATGTAGAACCAACATCCAATTTGCAGAGGAGAATGGATTGTAATGGGAGCAGCAGCTTATGTTATATTTTCCATTTGAATTCTGAGTTTTAATCTATAATTTTCTTCAGCATATTTACTATAAATACATATTATGGTTCGCTATGATTTCTAGAAGTAGATTGGGTAATCTAGGCCTGCTCCAGGAGTGGTAAGGGCCCACCACCACTGGAGACAAGTCATGTAGCTGAATGATATCATAGATGTTAGAATCAGAGATTTGAATAGAATCATAGATTTGAATTTATAAATATAATTTTCGTTTGAAAGGCTGCGAGATTAGATTTCAAAATTATTGTTTCATTTCGTACTTAAAACTTTCATTTCACTTCAGTAAGCTCGAATAGAATGTTGTAAATCCGGTTTTCTAATTGTTAAATAATTAAGCGAGAATATTCCCTGAGCAACGATCTTGGTATGATTGCATGGCATGGGTCATAAAATAAATGGAAATAATCACCCTATTACAAGTCTAGAAACGAATTTGTTATGCTCTGTTTAATTACTATAGGTTACCAAGTTATACAACATTATAATTTTGTGATTAATACTCAGGAAAATGTAAGACAATGCTGATCGTGAGTGGAATGTGCAAGTATTGATATGATTAGGGTAGGACTAGATTTTTGTTATGGTTAAAAGTTGATAAGAGTTGACATTTCTTAATCATTTTAGCTATAGGAATGTAATGATTTCTGAGTGATCGGAATTAGAACATATTTTAAATGCTTTGAGTTTGAGAATGGTTTTTCATTACTTAGTTTCGTTTGAATGTTTGCGGGATTTAATTTGATTTGTTTATGCATCCGGGGACTTAGCTTAATAATTATATTTATTTTTAGTTAGAATGATTCTTGTTTTCGTAGTGTAATCATTTTCTTATAAGAGCAAGTTTGAGTGCAGATTTGATTAGGTAGAGATATCAAGTTTAAATGCAGCGTGATTTATTTTTAGTTATTGAGTTACATGATTCAATTTTGAAGTAGGCTTGCTTTTTAATAGTTCCTTTCATTCAGATTAAAATATTTAAATAGAAGGTTTATCATAGATTATTTGCAATGCCATTTTTAATAGGATATTTTAAAGTGTTATTTTATATGAAGCAAAGTAGTTTTCTTTTAGCAATAGTTAGGATGTCTTTTGTTAATTTGAATACTGAGTTTGTTTTTAGGAATAGTTCTAGTTAGTTTAAGGTGTGAATTTATAATGTGTGTCCTTTTCACTTATCTCAAGATTAGTTTCAAGTGTTAGTTTCAAATTAATGAAAGGGACCAAATAGATCAGGGTTTTCAAGATATCATAGGAGATTTAAAAAGTAGAATTTGAGTGCAAGAATGATTTAGAATTGCTTTGTATTTCCTTATAGTTCAATCGCAATATGGAGTTTTCTTGATAGAATTAGTTAAGTAGATTCCCTTTTCAAGATTGTTTATTTTCCAGCAAAGGTGTGTTTCATTCCAATACCTAGTTTCTCATTACAAAGGAATATATTTATACTCTGACCATTAAGCTGAGCCAATACATAGTACAAATCGCGTTTACGACTCCCAGATTGATAATTAATATTGAGAGGTTTAATCCGACAATTAAAACCCCCACCATTTTGGCGTCGTTGTCGGGGAGTTGTATTTTGGCTCAGGTAAAAATTTTCTTACAGAGTTTCAAGGATATTGCAGGATGTCAGAGGGCAGAGAGTGTACGGTAAGACGTGAGTGAAGATCCACGCATCCACTTTTGTGGGGTTGCTCCAAAGTCTGGCCATCTTGTGTATCTCTTGAACTTTTATTTCCTTTATGTGTAGAAGTAGAAGCAAGTTGTAGACATTTAATTTCCAAATTTCTTTTCTTTTCATAGATTAAATAGTACTTTGATTCGGCATTTTCCTTTCATGCAAGTGTGGTGAGCTTTATTTCAGCCAATAGCTTTAAAATTCATTTAACTTCAAAATCCAATCTTCAATGTTATCTCATTTTTGGGTTGTTGTAAGAACCCTTGCATACTAATACATGCGATGACAAAATGTACCAGTTGCTTGTTGAAGACAAGAAGATGGTATTTTGAGGAATCATTCAATGAGGAGTTTTCATGCTACTACAGAGACAGACAAGTCATTCGATGAATAATTCACAAGTGTAGAATTTAATACTTTGTTTGAACATAAATTTAATATAATTAAATCTTTGATTTCAAAATTGGATGATTTACAGGAACAAGAGAAGGATGAAGAACCCCTGCTTATCCTTTGTGCCAACTATCAAAAGAAACACTACCTTGGAAAGTGTCCACTTAGCAGTCTGGAAGTTTGCAGAATTTGCGAGGATGGTCATGCAACCGAACATTGCCCATCATTGCCACGATTACGAAAGGTACTCAGAGAATCAAGTAAGGAATTGAATCAACCGCAAGGTGTAACTCAAAACCCAACACCATTTGATACTTGGAATAATTATTATTTTCCTAAGCAGGTTCCTCAACATGTTTATAATCCTGCAGCTCCATGGCAAATTTTAAATCCTCCTCCAATTGAATATCCTACTTTGTGGCCGCAGTGGCCCTCTCCTTGGATGTCATCCCCGAGCCAGATATCTCCATGGCCTCAAGAATCGTTTGGATCTTTCTCTCTAGGGAAATCTCCCATGCAAATTCAATCACATGAGCACCAACAAGAACCACAATTTATTTCCAATGCACCATTAAGTTATCTTCCTCCATGGTCCTAGCCGCATGTGCAACCTTACCCTAGCCTTAATTCATACCCTAATCCATACCCTAGTTCTAATCCAAACTCTAATCCATACCTTAACCCTGGTTCATACCCTATTCCATGCCCTAGACCTAATCCACACCCTAGACCTAGCCCTAATTCTAATTTAAAACCTATGCCTAACCCTAGCCCAAACCACATCCTAAACTCTAATCTAAACCAACGGGTTGCACAACAGTTTGAACCACCTATTCTTCCCATTGATTCCCTTATTGAACATAATGCTACATAAACCATGTTGGAAAAGGGAATGAATATGGAAACTTTCCCCATTACCACAGAACATTCACCTCGAGAAGATGTAATTCAAAGACCACTAGAGGAGCAATCTTTCATTGGAACATGTTCTGAAAATGTTGTTAAAACTCAAAACACTAGAATCTCTCTCAACCATTCTTGTCAATTTGAAAAGAAAATATTTGAGCCTGAACTTGAAGGATTTATCTTTTGTCTTTCACCTAATCCTTTATGCCTCCAAGACAATGATTATCAAACAGTGGACAATTTTCATCACTTGGAGAATCCTAGATATGTGGATTCCATTGAATCCTGGTTTCAAGCAGTCATCAAGCCATCTTATTTCCTCAGCATTCGGAAACTCTTAGTACTATATCAATTGAAGCAATTGGTTTCTCATGCTTTCGTATGCCTTGAAGTCTACTCTTTAAAACTAAGTGTGATTATAATCAGCATTTTGTTACGCACATGGCTTCATTGGAAGTAATCCTATACTTAAAACGAGAGTCTTTCACCTCTTAGGGTAAAATAGGGTAGGAGAATAAATGAATAAAGTTGTTATAATGATATTAGGGTTTTGAACTTCAAATCATGCCAGTTAAAATTACTTTCGATCCACATTAGTTGTTAACACAGACATTGTGATAAATCTTGTTGAGTACAATTCGCTCTAATGCCTCATGATTTTGCAAAAAGTAACCATGATTAATCACTCTAATAAGTTGTCGTCTCTGATATATATTTTTAGTTTCCCTTAGAAGGTACTATTGGAAAACCCCTATGGTTGACCACTCTTGTAAAGATCATAATGAGCTATTTGGGAGAACACTAGCATTCTTAACTCAAAGAATATTTCAGTCACTGTCTGGGATATCTTTAACAAGTCTTAAGGGTGGAAGAATTAGCCAGCAATGATTAGTCATTAAAAACTTTTCACGCCATCCTATACTCTTAAGGAGTAGATCTGTCTTCCCACTTATTAAGTAACCTTTAAGGTTAATCATAATCAGAGCTTACAAATATTTAGGGAAGGATAGGAGGTCTCGTGATGAGCTAACCAACCACAATCATGAGACCTTGCATGCATGACATTACTGCTCCTGGTCACCAAGCCAGAGTAATGGCTTTAAGCCAAAAAACTAGAAGACAGGAGGTCTTATCACAAGCTGACTTGTTCATCCATGTTACTTCTTGTGAGTGGCACTGCCACTAGCTAGTTACCAAGCCAGGACAATGGCATTCATCTAAAAAGTCAAATAAGCTAACTATGAATCCATGCCTAGTAAGTGGGACACAGACATTTCGATGTGTCAAAAGACATCCCTGCCGAGGTTATGGACACCTGCATGCAGTAAGGCCATGTCTGTGGTATTAAAGTTAACTGCATACTATGATTTGCTTGGTTATCCTTCTCTTTCCCTAAGAATCATCATTTTTCTTGGACAATGGTTTTAAGACGATTTGAACATGATACTTTGAGTTCTATTTTTCAAAAATCAAGAATCTTTAATGATGTGGTACCTTTAGTGAAGGTTATTCTTTGTACTAGATTAAGAGCAAATTCAAATTTTGAATCTAGATCACAACGTAATAAAGAGGTTGCTGATTGGTATCATAACTCACTTTAATTCTTATGGTATTTAGAGTGATGAAATACTCAATGATGACTACTCACAAGGTGTTGATTGCCAACAATGCATATTGATTGTAGTTGCCTCTAAATATGTGATGCATGACCTAGGTACGAGATTGTTATAATAGGTGCAGAAATCTTGTGTTATTCCTTTTGAAACTGCACTTTTTCAACAAAATTTGATTTTTATCATAAGACTTTGGGCATAAACAAAATCAGGAATTCATTTGGAACAAGGTAACAGGTATGTGCAACACTTTTCCCCATAATGTCTACCCGATATTGTTTTATCATTTGACATGGTTTTAGCTGATACTGTAATAGTAATGTTGTGGGTTAATGAATGCAACATCAAGCTTCTTCATCCTTACTTGCTAGAATCTTTGCTGCCATTTTCCCTGCCTTCTTTGAACACCATCTTAAAGGTTTTGCTTGCATGAGGAAGTGCAAGAAGTTCAGCGTGGGGGGATGTTGAGCTGCACTTTTGCCCAAATTTTCACATCATTATATGCTTGTACTTGGTGTTTTTGTCATTTTAAGATGATGATTAGAGGAATTTAGAAACAATAGCTATTAATTTATAAATTCTTGTTATTAGTTAATTTGATGAGTGTTTTTAATAAATTCCTTCTTGGTTGCAGGAAGGTTCGGTGCAGGAATGCATTTGAGTACGAATTCACCAAATGCATAAAAGCAGCACCTAGGTAGTTGAGTACGAGATTGTTGTAGGTGAAAATATCAATTTTACGACAAAATGGAGAAGAAACTCTAAATTCCGAGAGTGGGTTTTGTTCAGAGCACCATGTTTCATATAACCTAGAAACCGTTTGGCAAAATTCGGTTTCGTGAAGGAGTTATCATCAAGGGAATATTCCACTGAAACCCACTTCTGAACGTGAACGTATTGGGTCTCTATGAATATTGCTACTCTGGTTATGTTTGGGGATTAAAACAAATCTCATTTTTCTCCCAAATTTGTGGAATCTTGACCAAGCACATGCTGCTAAAAGGCTACTTACAAAAAAAAGTCTCCTCTTTCTTTGCATAAAAAGGTCATTTTGTCTTTGCTTAGGCCTCGAAACTGGAGGCCTCCTATAAATAGGGGATTCTTGTTGGATTCCTATGAAGTGGGTGAGCTATGTTATAATGTAGAACAAATATTCATGCATGAGCTAACAATCCTACAGTTGAAGGCTCCAGTTAAAATATTTGGTGATCTTCATGGACAATTTGGTGATTTAATGTGATTGTTTGATGAGTATGGATTTCCTTCAACTGCAGGAGATATTACGTATATTGACTACCTCTTTTTGGGAGATTATGTTGATCGTGGTTAGCACATTTTGGAAACTATTACCTTGCTTCTTGCGCTTAATATTGAGTATCCTGACCATGTACATTTGATTCGGGGAGATTATGAAGTTGTTGACATCAATGCACTCTTTGGATTTCGACTTGAATGCATCGAACGAATGGGAGATAGAGATGGCATATGGGCATGGACACGCTTTAACCAGATTTTCAATTGGTTACCCTTGTCTGCTCTTATAGAAAGAAATATTATTTGTATGCATGGTGGGATTGGAAGATCTATAAACTTTTTGGAACAGATAGAGAACCTGCAACGGTTGATAAGCATGGATGCAGGATCAATTGTTCTTATGGATATTCTGTGGTCCGATCCAATAGAGAATGATAATGTAGAAGGCTTGCGTCCAAATGCGAGAAGTCCACGTCTTGTCACATTTGTGCCTGACCGTGTATTGGACTTCTGCAAGAAAAACAAATTGCAGCTAATCATTATGGCACATTAATGTGTAATGGACGGTTTTGAATGCTTTTCTCAAGGTAATTTGGTTACACTATTTTCTACTAAAAACTATTGTGGCACAAAAATGGTCTAATACACATACCATTTTCACCCATACACCGGAGAAGTTCAGGAGTTTCTTAGAAAAGTAACGAATTTCCTCCAGAACCCAAGATTGCACCTTCCAGCAACAGCAACATCCCACAAAAAGAGGAGTGATTTCCTAATTCGACATTCTATTTTGAAACTAATTCTTATTCCGACAAATAATTCATGGTCGATATCGGTTCTTACAGTTATGGAAATCGATGAATGTGTGCACCCTCCATACTTAGAAAAAAAATCGGATTTCTAATATCCGGTTTCAAATCTATTGTAACAAACTGTGCTATTTGTAAATACGGTTCTGGGCAAATAAGATCAGCTTCGCTGTTATAAAATGTAGTGTTGTGCACTCATAAAAGGGGAGGAATTAGTTAATCTGTCATTTAGAGAGCATAAATTCTCATATGAAAAATCGATTTTCTCAGATGTAGAGAGGAATTAGTTAATCCGTCATTTAGAGAGTAGAATTTCTTATATGCAAAATCTATTTTCTCATATGTAGAGAGGAATTAGGGATTCCATCAATTAGAGGTGTGGAATTTCTCAGATGGAAGGTCGAATTTCTCAAGGTCGATTTGCTCAGATTCAGAACCGGGTGGAATTGGTCAGATGCAAGTTCGAATTGCTCAGATGTAGAACCAGCATCCAATTTGCAGAGGAGAATGGATTGTAATGGGAGCAACAACTTATGTTATATTTTCCATTTGAATTTTGAGTTTTAAACTATAATTTGCTTCAGCATATTTATTATACATACATATTATGGTTTGCTGTGATTTCTAGAAGTAGATTGGGTAATATAGGCTTTCTCCAGGAGTGGTAAGGGCCCACCACCACTGGAGACAAGTCTTGTAGCTTAATGATATCATAGATGTTAGAATTAGAGATTTGAATAGAATCATAGATATCATAGATTTTAATTTATAAATATAATTTTCATTTGAAAGGTTGTGAGATTAGATTTCATAATTATCATTTCATTTCATACTTAAAACTTTCATTTCACTTCAGTAAGCTCGAATAGAATGTTGTAAATCCAATTTTCTAATTGTTAAATAATTAAGCGAGAGTCTTCCCTAAGCAACGATCTTGGTATGATTGCATGGCATGGGTCATAAAATAAATGGAGATAATCACCCTATCACAAGTCTAGAAATGAATTTGTTATGCTCTGTTTAATTACTATATGTTACCAAGTTCTACAACATTATAATTTTGGTATTAATACTCAGGAAAATGTAAGACAATGTTGATTGTGAGTGGAATGTGCAAGTATTGATATAATCAGGGTAGGACTACAGTTTTGTTATGGTTTAAAGTTGATAAGAGTTGACATACGAATGTAATGATTTTTGAGTGATCGAAATTAGAACATATTTTAAATGCTTTGAGTTTGAGAATGGTTTTTCATTACTTAGTTTCGTTTGAATTTTTGTATGATTTAATTTGATTTGTTTATGCATCCCAAGACTTAGCTTAATAATTAGATTTATTTTTAGTTAGAATGATTCTTGTTTTCGTAGTGTAATCATTTGCTATAAGAGCAAGTTTGAGTGCGGATTTGATTAGGTAGAGATATCAAGTTTAAATGCAGCGTGATTTAGTTTTAGTTATTGAGTTACATGATTTGATTTTGAAGTAGGCTTGATTTTTAATAGTTACTTTCATTTAGATTAAAATATTTAAATAGAAGGTTTATCATAGATTATTTGCAATGCCATTTTTAATAGGATATTTTAAAGTGTTATTTTATATGAAGCAAAGTAGTTTTCTTTTAGCAATATTTAGGATTGACTTTTGTTAATTTGAATACTGAGTTTGTTTTTAGGAATAGTTCTAGTTAGTTTAAGGTGTGAATTTATAGTGTGTGTCCTTTTTGCTTATCTCAATATTAGTTTCAAGTGTTAGTTTCAAATTGATGAAAGGAACAAATAGATCAGGGTTTTCAAGATATCATAGGAGATTTAAAAAGTAGAATTTGAGTGCGAGAATGATTTAGAATTGCTTTGTATTTCCTTATAGTTCAATCGCAGTATGGAGTTTTCTTGATAGAATTAGTTAACTAGATTCCCTTTTCAAGATTGTTTATTTTCCAGCAAAGGTGTGTTTCATTCTAGTACCTAGTTTATCATTACAAAGGAATATATTTATACTCTGACCATTAAGTTGAGCCAATACGCAGTACAACTTGGGTTTACGAATCCTAGATTGATAATTAATATTGAGAGGTTTAATCCAACAACTAAAACCCCCACCAGTCACCATTGTTCAGTTGACATATTACGAACCAAAGTCTTAGACCTCCCTTGATTCCATCATATCTTCGGTGGCTGATAACCAATAAGTCGCACCTCTCACCAGTGTTTCACCAGGAGTCTATAAATATTCCACCTTACTTGGTTCATTCTCTGGTCCCCCCCCCCCCCCCACTTATCACTGAGCCCAACTCATCGAGTGTTTTCATGTTGCAAGCGTCTCGAGCTAGCCAAATGCAGCTTGGTTCGACTAGCCAGCAGCCAATGCCTTCACAACCTATTGTTGTTCACTCGACATAGCCATCAAGACCTTCTCCTCAAGTACCTTCTCTTTATGTTGGTATCTTTCCCAATATTTTTCAACCAAGAACAGTTGCCCCAAGCCTTAACCATTTGGTAGCCATTCCTCCAGGCCATTACCCTTCTGGTCAGATATCATTTTTAACTCCCCTCTCTGGAGTCTATTCGGTGCCTATTATGGCTACGTCGAATATACAAATTTGACCTCGGGGATCCTAGTATGGTACATTGGTCCCCCAGCAAACACTCCACTTTGTCAACTCAAACCTTATATCGCTTTGACCCTAGTTCAACCATTCGCCATGACCCCTCCCTTTACTTCAATGCCACAACCACCTCAGCATGACCCTACTTCTGTTGCGAAAGCATCCAGTGAGGGGGTAAAATCCAAACAAAAGGAACCTAAGGACAAGGCCCCCTAAACAGCTCCAGCTCCTCCTAAGCCTCCAAAGTCGTCACCTCCATGTGTTTTGTGTGATGTTATTAGGCATGCCACCCATAATTGTCCTGAGCTTCCTCGTCTCAAACCTGTGGTCAACGAAACATTTCTTGAATCTGACATCCTGGAGATCCATGTTACCTTACCTGATTCAGCTAAGAAACTCAAATCGTTGTGCATGAACCACCCTTGTGCTTTGTGTGACCTTTATGGCCACTATTCTCATCATTGTCCCCGTCTCGAAAATTTTCATGATACCCTTGAGGAAATTCGTGAAATAGAGGCCACTCTTAGTGGATCATCTACTCCTCTGCTTGTGAGTATGCTTCAGCAGAACTAGAGGATATTTCTGCACCCATTGTGATACCTCCCCCTGATGTCGAGATGACAAAATCTTCGGTCGTTATTCTCTATCTTTCACCATCCATGAGATCCATGGTGGAAGACCCCTTTGGGGCTTCCCATTCTGTTGCGACCGAACCTCCCTCATCGAACACTATTGAGATTGCAACAAGATGATGAGCTTAGTGAAAAGAGTCGCCTTCACTAAGTGGGCCCACAGGCTATTTTTGGTGCAAGTCTATTTTTAGACATGTCGATCATAATCTATGAGTTGCACGATGCTATTTGTGGATGGTTGGTCAAGTTGGAAAAAATAGATGGACTTATATTCGTAAACATATTGGGCGGAATCTATTTTTATATTTCCAGTCTAAAAATAGATATGTCGAATATTATTAGCTCTTAATAATATTTGGACTCTAAACATTATCTTATTTCTGAGCACTTCGCTATATACATGCTGTAATACAACAATGTTACGAAGGAATTATGTTATTCTTAAGGGTTTAGTGAGCTGGTAAGGAAGACTGGCTAGACATTGCTTGAGCTAGTTGTATCTAGTCTAACCGATTGATACACTAGTGAGAGTGGTGTGAATTAATTAATAATTAATTCACTAAATATTAACTCATTAATCAACTGAAGAATACATCAGTTAACTACAGTGCATGGACAGTTTCAGTGGAGACCAGTGGAGAGGTAGGTGAAAGAGCAAGATGACTATCAGTTGTGACTATAGTGATGCATGGATTGCATCCAACACTTAGTAGATATGCCAATGAGGATTGCGTGAGCAAGGCTGGACCAAATTGAGTTCATTCAGAGCCATTCTTCAGCAGGGATTGCGCAGTAGAGGCAGGGTAGCAGGTGGTAAAGATCGGTGCATGGATTTGCTAGATCGGACCTGATTAGTGTGTAGCGATTGTATTGTACTGAGAGCTTGTGAGAAGCTTTGTATGAGAATTTTTACATGATCTCTATGACATATATTATATACAAATAGTTGGGGTTTTCAGCTTTAAGCTTTCCCGTTAAAACACTGTGTTCATGTGTGAATTTTTATGGTTTCAATGTGTGCATGCAATTGATTTAATTTCCGCATATGATGATCAATAGTAGAAGATATTATGTATTGTGCATGAAGTTAAAATAGTGTGTGATCAGGAGAATCTTGGATATATAACGCATTAGTTATATAATTTCTACAAACACCTTGGTCTCAACATCGATAGATGTTTCATCTACTAGCTCTTCATCTACCCTCTGTAGTGATGCATATGTGAACCATATTTCTCATGAATATGCACCAAGTATCTTTGACGCATCATATGGTCTCCCTTCCTCCAGTCCTCCCATATTCCATTTAGATGAAGAAATTATGGAAGGCATGACCATTTCCTTGGTATGATATGCACCATCGTGCGTACTTCCTTCCACAGCAGACCCATGACCGACATGTTGTGGAGTCCAAAGACTTCATCCATAGTGAGGTCAGTTGGTTATATTACCCCTTGCATCAAACCCATGAATTTGATCCACATCCACCTTGTGTCCATTACATTTCCACCTAATTTTTGGGCAAGGGGGCATACTTTCTAGAGGATTTCGAAGGCCAACTCCTTCCTAACCCTCGTGATCCAAAATGGATTCAGTTTTGTCTCTAGATAAAGTCTTCAAATGCAGTTGAAAAGGGAATCAAGTTGAAGTACTCGTTGATATATTTCCAACGGTACGAATGGCACGTGAAACCGACTTCGTATGAGGAAGTTGTGGAAAGTCAAAGTTTCAGGGCAAAGTAGGGCAAAATGGAAAAAGTCAAAGTCAAACAATCAACGGTCAAAGTCAAAAGGGTGATGTCAGCAGGACACGTGTCATCCCAAGAATGCGCCATTTTTCCAGTCTGATATCATTGAGCTTAGTGATGTGTCGTAATTTGATTTGTTGATATGGGCTAATCTAGAGCTGACACGTGGCAGCTCGAATTTTTCCCATGACAACTTATTTCAAAAAGTTTTGGGGTCAGGGTGAACCCCTGACCTCCCCGAAAGCCTGAGTTTTTGCCAGATTCCATTAACCAATTGAGCTGCAGTGATTTTTGTTAATTGTAGCAGACGAAATTTTATTTGTTGTATGTCAGATTGGTTTCCAGAAAAAGAGACCGGAAGGTCGAGGTCAACCCCACGACCGGCGGAACCCTTAAATGGAATACATTTCATATATTATAAACATTATCACACAACGAAGAGAACCATGTATCAACATTACCACCGGAGATATATATATCATATGATATATCAGATCCATATCCAAGTTTTATATACCGTCGGAACCATAGTTGTCGTATATATATTTCGATATGTATATATATATTAATATATATGCAATGTAACATATGGTTGTAACCATCGCATATGCATTGTATCGAACCTTCGTATAGATCTTATCCAAGGTTTTAAATGCATATAATAAATGTTATGCCAAATATAAATCATAACCAACGGAGTTAAGACGGAGGGATCGGGCGAAGGTTTGAAACGCCGACCCCCCAATATTATATATAAACCAATGTCTTCGCACAATCGGAGAGACCATTTGCGCTATAGATCGGACTTGTTAAGTCCATCACTCTGACTTTTATTTAATTATGCAGGTGTCGAATGCGCCCAAACCAGCGCATAATTTCCAGAAGCGGTTTTAATTGCAGAGAGGTGGTTTTCTTGCAAGCAGAGGCAGTTTTGCAGAAAGGAAAAGTGGTTTTTGACTTTCCAAGGGGTCTGGAAGTCACTGTGGCCAAACATAGGAAAATGGATACTCATTTTGACCAGAATTCCGAGCCGGTCATCACGGTGCGGTCTATTTCATTATTTGAGTCTCACTTTTCGAGCTCATGTTTGTAAAGCATTTGAATACATAATAGAAAGGTCAGCACTGGAAGCTAAAGGACCAGGAGACGTAGCCAGGAAGTCTGGTGAACTCCTTATTAAAATTTTCCGTGTTGATATGTTTAAAATGTGTTTTTAATGGCTTATGTCGTTTATGTTAATTGAAATATTTTCGATCTATTGCATAATATAACATAAGCAAGTTCACATAGATGTCAGTAATTCCTTTTGCATAATTTCAGATCAAGTGGTATCAGAGCTTAAGGTTAAATTTTTAAAAGTTTTTACAATTTCATGTGAAGATTGAATGCTTACTAGGTCAAAGTCCAAGCAAGGTGAAGGAGAACTTGTTGAAGCAAATCCAGAAATTGGAAGGGTGTTTTCGCAAAAGAATATGACGGAAGAAAACGTTTTGGGAGCAAAAGCTTAGTTCTTGGACAACTTCATGACAATACGTGTGATGGTAGAAGAGATGTATAAAGAGTTTAAAAAGAATAAAGGTGAAGGCACTTCATCACCTAAAGAAGTCAAAGAAACAGGTGAAAAACCTCTTCCGTTATTTCCACCAACTCCTCCATCATCACCACCATCGTCATCATCATCTTCTTCTCATAAATCTAATTCTTCTAAAAAGAAGAAGAGTAAAAAATCCTCTTTGATCAAATTAGATGTAAAATTTTATTTGTCGATTTATGATGGTGAACTTAACGCTGAAAAACTTGATAATTGGATAAGACAAATTGAAGTTTATAGCAGGGTACAGAAAGTTGTGTTAGAAAGAAAGAAGATCCAACTTGCTAGCCTTCATCTTTTAGGAACTGCACTTGTATGGTGGGAAGGTAAGACACAAGCAAATCTTTAGAAACATGGTAAAATAATTTTGACATGGAATGAATTTTTTTCTGCTATTAAAAAGCAATTTTATCCTTTGGCTTATATGCAACAAGCTATGATGAGTTGGCAAACATTGCGTCATTTAAAGGGTCAAAGTGTGCAAAGTTATACTCAGGAGTTTCGTAAAAGAGCTTTGACACTAGGCATATCATTGGACTCACTAGAAACATTATTGAAATACATTGGTGGCCTACATAGATATTTGAGGCACACCATACTGATGTTTAATCTGACTAGCTTAGATGATGTATCAGTTCAAGCAACTCATCTGGAAGCTAGGGGTAAATATGTATCTCATGATGTTGTAAAGTCCTCTAAATCTATTGAATTCAAGAATAAAGAAAAGAAGAAACAAAAATGGAAGGAAAGGAAAGCGAATATTGTAAAGAATGAAAAGCCTACATGCACTCATTGTAAGAAAGAAGGACATGATGAGGCACACTGCTGGGTAATGCATCCAGAATTGAAGCCTAAGAAGTTTGGAAGTAAAGAGCGAAAGAATGTTGCTGCTATGCAAAAGGACTTGGGATCAGATTCAGGAGACGAAACAACAATTACAGCTACAGGTATAAAAGGTAAAAATTCTCAAGCATCTACAAGTACTTCTTTGCATTCTGATGATAATGAAACTAATGAGAGGAAAAGAAATGAGTTATTCCATATTAGAGTCGTTTCCAAGAATACTAAAATTGATACTTTGTTTGATAGTGGCTCTCAAGTTAATTTAATTGCTGAATCAATTGTAAAGAAATTGGGAATTGAAACTAAACCTCATAAAAAGCCATACCCATTGGGTTGGGTCTGTGATAAAACTAGACTACAGGTTACGAAACAATGCAAACTGCATTTTGCAATTGGATTAGAGTTTGTAGATGAGGTTGAATTAGATATAGTCCCATTGGATATATGTGGAATTGTACTAGGGAGTCTATACTTGTATGATAGAGATGTTGTCTTCTATCAAAGGGCGAATAAGTATCAACTCACTAAGGATGGAATCGAATATGTATTAAGAGCTCACAAACTCAAATATAACTACAATCTCATAAATTCAGGACAGATGAAAAGAATTATAAATTCAAGTAAACAATTTTTACATATGATTGTAAAAGCAAAGGATCCTGATAAATCTGATGCTTTTCAAGGTTGTAATCCTAAACAGAAAGCAGATTTAGTTAAAGTTGTTTCTGATTATGATATTATGTTTCAAGACCCTAAGGGGCTTCCTCCCAAGCGACAGACAGAACATGAGATTTATTTGCAGCCAGATGCTCCTCTTCCTAAAATTGGAATGTATAGGTTATCAGCTCTAGAGAATGCAGAGATAAAGAAGCAGGTACATGAATTTGCTCGATCAAGGGTTTATTCGACCAAGCACTTCACCATGCGGATCGCATATTGTGTTGGTGAAAAAGAAAGATGGTTCGTGGAGAATGTGCATTGATTTCCAAGCATTAAATAAAATAACAATAAAGAATCGTTATCCTCTTCCTCGTATCAACGATTTATTAGATCAGTTGAAAGATGCAGTTTACTTCACTAAGTTAGACTTGCGAAGTGGCTACCATCAGATCATAGTTTCAGAACAGGATGTATGGAAGACTACTTTCAAGATGAAACAAGGACTCTATGAATGGATGGTTATGCCTTTTGGCTTGACCAATGCTCCAGCTACATTCATGCGAGTCATGAATGATGTTTTTAAACCATTTATAGATTATTTTGTAATAGTCTACTTATATTATATTCTTGTTTTCAGTAAGACATGGGATGAACATATAAAGCATGTAAAGTAGGTTTTAGATGTTTTAAAAAGAGAAAATCTCTATGTAAAACTATCCAAATGTGAATTTGGCAGGACATCTTTAAATTATTTGGGTTATATTGTAGGGGGTGGTGAATTGAAGATAGATCCCTCTAAGGTCGAAGTCATTGTAAATTGGCCTAAGCCCAATACTGCTACAGAAGTTAGAAGTTTCTTAGGGGCAGCACAATATTGAAGAAATTTTATTTCTAAATTTTCTTTGATTGCAGCTCCTCTACATGCTTTGACAAGTGTGAAACAAGTGTTTTAGTGGGGAAGCAAACAACAAAAAGCCTTCGACACATTGAAAGAAAGGATCAGTACAGTGCCAGTACTAGCACTGCCAAATCTTCAGCATCCATTTGAGATCGAGACAGATGCAAGTGAATATGCCATGGGGGCAGTGTTGATGCAGCACAGAAAGCCTATATGCTTTTATTCTGAGACATTCACATCAGCAGTAGTTAACTATTCTACGTACGATAAAGAATTATATGCATTAGTACAGAGTGTTAAAAAGTGGAAACATTACATAATGGGAAAAGAAACAATAATACATACAGATCATGAACCACTACAATATTTACACTCACAAACTAAATTGCAGCAATCAAGACACTATCGTTGGATGGGTTTCTTACAGCAATTTCATCTTGTAATCGGATATAAGAAAGGCATACATAATAAGGTTGCAGACATGTTATCAAGACCAATCATAAATGCATCCACAATACTTAAGCATAATTCAGTAATGCATGAAAGCTATATTGAACAATATGCTCAAGACATAGATTTTAAGGATGTGTACTTTAAGTCATGGCAAGTAGGTAGAAGAATTTGATTATTTCATTAAGGACAAAATCTTATATCATTTGGGAAAGTTATTCATTCCACAAACTGAAAGAGTTAATTTGATTCGAGAAGCACATACTTCTCTAATTTTAGGTCACTTTGGTGTACATAAAACAATTGCACAATTACAAATATTCTGTTATTGGCCACGAATGAATGAAACAGTTTCAAGATATATTAAAGGATGTACTATGTGTGCTACAAGAAAGCCAAGTAATAGAAAATTAGGCTTGTACAATCCACTTCCAATTCCTTCTCGTCCTTGGGAAAGTTTATCCATGGATTTTGTTGGGGGATTGCCAATGTCTAGAAAAGGGCATGATTATTTGTATGTAGTTGTGGATAGGTTCAATAAGATGTGTATTTTGACTCCATGTACTAAACAGGTCACCACTGAACAAACTGCAAAGTTGTTCTTCCAAAATATATGGGTTCACTTTGGGTTACCCACTTCTATTGTATCTAATCGAGATTCTTGATTTGTCGGGAACTTTTGGTAAATTTTATGGGAACTAATGGACACCAAGTTAAAGAAGAGCACGGAATTTCATCCACAAACAAAAGGCCAGACAGAAGTGGTCAACCGGATAGTGGTACATTTGCTTTGAGGTTATTTTAGCAAGCATCCCAATCTTTGGGATGAACATTTGTGTTATGTACAACATGCTTACAACCATGCAAAACATTCTTCTACTCATAGATCTCCATTCGAGACTTGTTTTGGTTTTGAACCAAAGTCTCCCTTGGATTTTGTCTTTAGTAAATACATAGCAGTTGATGGACACAACGATGTGGAAAAAGCAACCAAGTTCATTGAACAGATCCAAGAAATTCACCAGGTAGTACAGGAACAGCTAGAAAAGAGCCAAGCAAAGTATAAAGCGAGGTACGACAAGCATCGAGTTGAGCATAGTTTTCAAGTTGGTGATCAAGTCTGGTTGTACATCAGCAAAGAAAGACTTCAAGGGGAAGGTAAAAAGTTAAAACCAATTAGATATGGTCCTTTCAAAATTCTTGACAAAATTGGTGAGAATGCTTTCCACCTTGATCTACCGGCTTATATGCAGATCTATTTCGTCGTAAAAGTGGAAAAATTGTGATTGTATGAACCTTCAATGATTGAAGATCCAGAAGAGAAAAGTCAGGTACCTTCCATCGAATATTTTTCGCCAAAGTATCTCAACGAATTGCAAGAGGACACAATTCTCGACAAGAGGATAGGACTTCGCGATGAGGAGAAGTTGAGTATCTTCGAGTTGGACTTAAAGGTACAAATCCAAGTAAAGCATGATGGATAGAAATTGGAAAAGTGAAGGAAACATATCCTCACTTACTCGACAGCTAAAATCAACTTTTGGTGTTCCAAAAGCTTTCTAGTGGGGAGGAGTGATCCAAAATGGATTCACTTTTGTCTCCAGATCAAAGACTTAAAATGCAGTTTAAAAGGGAATCAAGTTGAATTGCTTGTTGACAGCTTTCTAATGGTATGAACGGCGCGTGAAACCGACTTCGTATGAGGAAGTTATGGCTAGTCAAAGTTTCAGGGAAAAGTAGGGAAAAATGGAAAAAGTCAAAGTCAAACAGTCAACGGTCAAATTCAAAGTCAACAGGGTGATGTCAGCAGGACATGTGTCATCCTGGGAATGTGCCATTTTTCTAGGCTGATGTCATCGAGCTCAGTGATGTGTCGTAATTTGATTGGTTGATACGGGCCAATCTAGAGCTGACACGTGGCAGCTCAGATTTTTCCCAATGACAACTTATTTCCAAAAAGTTTTGGGGTTAGGGAGGATCGACCCCCTGACCTCCCAGAAGGCCTGAGTTTTCGCCAGATTTCGTTTACCGATTGAGCTGCAGTGGTTCTTGTTAATTGTGGCGGATGACATTTTATTTGTTGTATGTCGAATTGGTTTCCAGAAAAAGAGACCGGACGGTCGGGGTCAACCCCACGACCACCAGAACCCTTAAACGGAATACATTGCATATATTATAAACATTATCACGCAACGAAGAGAACCATGTATCAACGTTACCGCCGGAGATATATATATCATATGATATATCGGATCCATATCCAAGTTTTATATACCGTCGGAACCATAGTTTCCGTATATATATATATATATATATATATATATATATATATATATATATATATATATTAATTAATAATATAGCGTCCTATCAGGGGTTTTGGTTGCGACGCCGTAGAGATTCGTCCTTCTCTATAGCCCGTCCCGCGCATTTCTAGGTCACGTTCGCTATTCACCGTTAGATGCATCTATTGATCAACGACAGAGGCAGAGGGCGGAAAATTCCCAAGCTTTTCCACCGCGGCCAAACCCCTGCCATTCTTTCTACCTCACCTACAATATTCTTCACCAATTCCCATCCCATTTCTATGCCTTTGGTTCTCCATCGTAGGGGAACTTTGTCACTTTCGCTGTGCTCGCCAGCGCATAAAATTGTCTTTGCCATTCTGTCAATGGAGAGGGCCAGCTCAGGGAACCTACGCTCACTGAAAGAACGACAAAAAGGTATGATTCAGTCTTTGAATCCTTCTCTCTTCGTTTCCACAGAATATTTCATGGTCGATTCTTTCGTTGCGTTGCATGAGGGTTCTTTCGGAACTTACACTCTAAACTGTTGTTTCCAGTTTTTACAGCGCTATGCATATGAGCTCATCCTCATGTATTATCCGCATTTCCATGTTTTTTGGGTTTTGGTTCCCAGAATTTTATGATTTTTCTCGTTATTTGTTGCATGTAAGTGGTCGGGTGTCTGTATGTGAGTAGCGTCTGTTTTCTGATGGTATCTCTACTCTACTGTGTGCTAAAATGAAGATACCAGATGGAAATCGTGTAATTTTTTCAGTATTGTGTGTACTTTCAGATTCTTCCTCAAGTTTGTGTGTCCCTTGTGCTTGTATACTTCTTTATACAAAATATCATTGTAGATAGGAAAGTCACCAACAAAAAACTCTCTCAAAAATATCAACCGTTAGATAGATGGACGTGGGTGGTTGGTGAATGCAACATAATGTAATGATATCATCTTCACGTTCATCCAAATCAGGGGAGAGCATTCAGTTTTTCCCTTACTCTTCTTCACCTATTGGGCGACTGATTAATTATTTTTGCTTCAGTTTTCTGGAGGAAGATAGGGCAACCAAACATTCCAGAATTTCAGAATTTCACTGTTTCTGGAATGTATCTATCTTAGAAACTCTCGTAATGTAATTCTCATCTCGGAGTTAATTTGAAACACATTTTTTTATTTACTTCTTATCCCAGTAGCAGGGCATGCCGTTTGAGGGCACTTGATTAATTGAAATATTTGATTTCATTTATCATTTGATTTTAATAGTTTTCAATTTTCACAGGTGGTTTAGCTTAAATCAAACAAATGGAGGTGGTATTGCTGAAAGGGAAGGACACATCACATGGGTCTATGTTTTTGGTTTGTTGAGATCATGGAATGAGATGGATGGTAAGGACCTTTACAGTAGTAATTGGGGTCTGCTTCAGGTGTCTACCATCCAAGTAAATTGTTTGTTCAATATTCTGTTTCTTTATTTTTGTGTGTCTGTGTTTTTGGGTGGTGTGATGTATGGTACTCTGGCCATGGCCAGGTAGCCTTCACACCTCTGTCACTTCTATTTTTTCTCTTTATTGTGAGGGATTGAAATTTTTTTCGGTATTGATATGAAAACCATTCTGTATGTTTTTTAGTTGATATAATATTAAAAATTGTCTTCCCACATTTACACAGGATTGGAACAAAATGGAAGGGTAAGGTTGCACCACATGGGTCTTTGTTTTTGCATTGTAAGGTAATCCGGCCATGGCGAGGCCAGGCCAGTTAGCCCTTCACAACTCTTTGTCACACCTCTGTTTTCTTTAATATGAGTGATTGGAAGTTTTCTCAGTGTGGGTAAGGAATTCATTCTGTTTGTTATTTAACATAATATTAAAATTATTCTTCCCCCATTTGCATAGGAACAGAACAAAACAAAAGTGGGAAGGCACATTAATTGGGTTTATGTTTTTGGGTGATGCGCTGCATGGTATTCTGGCCATGGCATTCACTGCTCCTTATTACCTCTTTATTTTCTCTTTCACAGTTTGTTTGGTATTGGTATGAAAACCTGGTATGAAAACCATTATGTATGTTTTTTTAGTTAACATAACATTAAAAAATGCCTTCCTATATTTACACGGGAATGGAACAAAATGGAAGGGTAAGGTTTCACCACATGGGACTTTGTTTTTGGGTGGTGTGATGTAAGGTAATCTGGCCCTGGCGAGGCCAGTTAGTCGTCACAACTCTTTATCACATCTCTGTTTTCTCTTTAATATGAGTGATTGGAAGTTTTCTCTGTGTTGGTATGGAAGTCATTCTGTTCTTTATTTAACATAATATTAAAAATTTTCTTCCCTCATTTGCATAGGAATAGATCAAAACAGAAGGGGAAGGCACATGTATCTCAGCATGTCTCAGAAACTGCATTGGCGGAGTAATTCTCCAGATTTGGGGAAATAGAAAATATCCTTGCACTTGTTGTTGATGTTGGGGCCCATGTACTTAGATTCAAACTAGTGAACCAAAAAAATTCTGCCCATGCTACGTTTTTAGATTGCTTCATTCCTTTCATCTTTCTTTCGTGTTGGGTTTGAAGTTTGAAAAATATGTATATTGTGAATGGGCTGGAATTTTCAAGGTTCATCGATTATTATCGCCAAGCATTGCACCAACACTATTTAAAGAAGATATTCTTGGCACATAAATTGTATATTTCTCAAATAAAAAATTAAGACAGTTGTTGTGGTTGCTTTTATGTATTATTTAAACAATGGGATAATGTTTAATATTCTGTTTCCAAGGACACCATTTGCAAAGGAAAGAGTACATGGTCCTCATTTTGATGAAAAGATTCATCTTTTTGGAGCTCAGAAAACAGAAAGTGATACAATTCAGGCCTCTCGAAACCTTTGGGTTGGCAATGTATCTCAGCATGTCTCAGAAACTGCATTGGCGGAGCAATTCTCCAGATTTGGGGAAATAGAAAATATCATTGTGTACTCTTCCCGTAGCTATGCTTTCATAAACTTTAGGAAAGAGGAGGATGCAGTGATTGCAAAGAGAAGCCTTCAAGCGTTGGTACTCATTGGTGAGGCTCTGAGAATAGAGATTGCAAAGGGGGTTAGTGTTGAACTTCTTGCCTCTACTTCAATGTATTTTCATATTCTTTTCCCCGAGGGCTAAAAATATTGACATATTTGACTAATCTATGTTCTAATCCCTCTCATGGATATGTTTTTCCCTATTGCTGGGCAGTGCGCACATTACATACGTAATATAAAAAAGATACATTTTAACTATAATTAAACCTTAGGCAATCTTTTTAACATCTAAATTCTCTATCACAACGATAAGCTCACGGGATCGAAAATATAAGACCAGTTCATTTTGATAATGTGTGAGAACCCTACATAAACAATACATGCATACATTGTAAGCATTGAAAATTTCAGCTTCAGGCAATCCCTAAACATGTTTATAAGCTCTTGGCATTGAGATTAACACACCGTATAGTAGAGCTTTTTATAAGCTACGAGAAATTGTTCCATAAGCTGTTAAAATTTATAATGCATCTTAAAATATAAAAATAATCGAGCCTAGCAATGAATACGAATTTCACCAATCTCATTAATCACTCCTAAACTTGTTATATAAGTTTGACATAATCTTTGCATTGCTGGTATACATGCTATAACAGTTTATAAGGGTTGTATTTACACCCCACTATCTTGATACATTAGACCAACTAAAGCATGCATGATAAAGTACACATTCCAAATTGGTTTTGTCTTTGTGGTATTCATGAACTGTAGCATCAGTACCTTTAGGTTGTTTATGGAAACTAGGTATAACTGAGATCAGTGGTTTTCAATGTCAGCGACTCAGGTCATGTAATAAGTGCTTTAACCATTACCTTTAGGTTGTTTGTGGAAACTAGGTATAACTGAGATCAGTGGTTAGAGCAAATTTTCAATGTCAGCAACTCAGGTCATGTAATAAGTGCTTTAACCATTTCTCTTCTTACTTGAGATTTCATTCATAGTTCTGGGTTATTAAGATTCTTTTTTTAAAGAAGGAAACGAGATTATACGGTGTCCAGACCACCCTTGAGAACTTAGTCCATGTAGAGATATTTCCTGAGAGGCAACATGACTTGGGGTTGGGTTTCCACCCGAACCCTTGTCCAACAGCCTACTCAAATTTATTTTAATCTAATAGTAAAAATCATGAATGTATTTTTTTTAATTCAGTTTTTGCACACCTATAAGCCTTCGCTATTTTACAGTTCGCTCTGGCATTTATTAATTTATCCGCATTAATATATGGTTATGACATATTGAAGGGTTTCAATAATGTTACCATCCCACCCTGGAAACTGTATAACCCTCTTGTACTTTTGTTGAGACTATACTATGCTTTGCATTGGTCTTGTTTAGCTTCTAATATTAGCAATTATGGAAATTAAAGTTAGATGGTTTTGTTCATGATTAAGTTTGTTCATAATTAAGTAAGTGGCTTCTTGAGAAATTCTCATTGTAAATCATTTATTCAAGCTAGTCATTCTAGGTGGTGCAATTTTCCTTGAATACTAATGAATTTTACCTTTGAAATTGGGCCACTTTAACCACTTTTACCTCCAAAATTTCTTTGCATGTATTCTACATGGACCCACCACATAGAAAACTCTTGGAGCCAACACAAAAGGCAATTGGCCCTATGGGAGGCGCACTTTAACCACTTTTACTTCCAAAATTTCCTTATGTCTTGTGCATGGAGCCACCACATACAAAAATCCTAGAGCCTACATAATGCACCTAGCCCCATGGAAATATTACGATAATTTTCAAGTTCTTCCAACTATGTTTTATTTTCTTGCTATCTCACTACTCGATATTAACTGGTAATATTTACTTATTTATTTATCTTAACTTGAAAGGAAAAAGCTGGAGTTGATGAATGGATAAAACATCAAACACATGATCTAAACTATAACCGAATCAAAAAATGAAACACAGTTAACCCAATCAAAAATTACAAAACATACTACATTCATCTACATTTCTATCGGCATGTCTTTGCACCCTTTTGGTGCAAATGCTAGTATATATGCAATGTAACATATGGTTGTAACCATCGCATATGCATTGTATCGAGCCTTCGGGTAGATCTTATCCAAGGTTTTAAATGCATATAATAAATGTTATGCCAAATATAAATCATAATCGACGAAGTTAAGGCGGAGGGGTTGGGTAGAGGTTTGAACCACTGACCCTCCAAAATTATATATAAACCAATGTCTTCGCACAATCGAAGAGACCATTTCCGCTACAGATCTAACTTGTTAAGTCCATCACTCCGAATTTTATTTAATTATGTAGGTGCCAAATGCACCCAAACCAGTGCAGAATTTCCAAAAGCGGTTTTAATTGCAGAGAGGTGGTTTTCTTGCAGGCAGAGGCAGTTTTGCAGAAAGGCAAAGTGGTTTTTGACTTTCCAGGGGGTCTGGAAGTCACTGTGGCCAAACATAGACAAATAGGTACTCATTTTGACCATAATTCTGAGCCAGTCATCATGGTGAGGTCTATTTCATTATTTGAGTCTCACTTTTCGAGCTCATGTTTGTAAAGCATTTGAAGATATAATAGAAAGGTCAACACTGGAAGCTAAAGGACTAGGAGACGTAGCCAGGAAGTCTGGTGAACTCCTTATTAAAATTTTCAAAATGTGTTTTTAATGGCTTATGTCGTTTATGTTAATTGCAATATTTTCGATCTATTGCATAATATAACATAAGCAAGTTCACATAGATGTCAGTAATTCCTTTTGCATAATTTCATATCACCTCACAATGCACTTTACCTCAATATGTTTTACCCATAGCATCTCCCATTTACATGTGTGTATTTATTTTTGTCATGCATTTAGGTAGCTTTCATTGTCCACCATCAACTCATTTGTTGTCTTGTGGTGCCTTTCAGATGGATCAATCATCCACATCGTATATCGGCCATGTCGATAGTGCAAGTCACTTCTCCTAGAATCTAGCCTCGACAGCTTTAGCCATTTTTACCCCCTTGCATTCGTTGGTCCTCTCCAACGATATATGCATTAGATCTACCACCAATAACCAGGTCAAATATGATGCAGTGATAGGTTTGTTATTTGATGCCCTTGATCATTACATCCTTCATCTTCATCTTTGTTTAGATTCCTTGTTGCTTGTCATGCAATTGAATGGAATGTATTGTGTGAATAACCATGTCCATTTTAGAAGATATTTACAAATGAAGCTCTTAATGCGTGAATTTGAATCCATTACATTCAGTCATGTACCTAGAGCCCAAAATCACTAGCCCTTGATCATTACATCCTTCATCTTCATGTTTGTTTAGATTCCTTGTTGCTTTTCATGCAATTGAATGGAATGTATTGTGTGAATAACCAGGTCCATTTTAGAAGATATTTACGAATGAAGCTCTTAATGCGTGAATTTGAATCCATTACATTCAGTCATGTACCTAGAGCCAAAAATCACTATGTAGATAGCATTGCAAACAATATTCTAGATTTGAACTTATCACATGCATTTAACACAAGACAACAATAAAACAAATGGTGAACCATATACTCGTCATATATAAAAATATGCATATCCATAGTATGTATCGACAAAATCATAAATGTTTGGAATCCACTACTCTAAATACATCTGACATGCCGACAACATGTTACAAAAATCAAAATTGGGGGCACCACATGCTCATATATCTAATCACTATTTGGAGGGTCCCAAGCCAATGGCTCCGCTCCACTAGCTCGGAGATCCTGTATTGACTGCCCGTCCATTGCCACGCACCGCATGAACCCTCGCCACTAAGAGGGAAACCCTATGCATCCCTCGATGTACTAGTCCTAAAGATCATGCCACCAGTGCTCTAATACACTGGTCAGCAACAGATCACACTTGTGACAGACATCCTCCAGCAGAGCCTCATAATCAGGCCTCTGATCTGCTCTCGCTCCACTAGATCTCGCAGCACCTAGTGCTACGGATCATCCCACATACCCTTCCAACTTCACCGGTGCTATATTTGCATACCAAAAGTAATGAATCAGTACCACATACATATTCTAAAAACTTTAAATGCACCATAATATATAGCAAGTTTAACTTATTATCCGATCCCCATGCTCGAACAGGCAGAAGTGGAAAGGCAGGGTCCCCCTGAAATTTCATACCACTGTATGGATAGTCATTTATGTACAATAGCATCTGATCCTAGTGTGAGAAAAACTCAAGTCATAACACACGTCCGTCTCCCCCTCCTCCTCCTTTCCGTTGCAGTTGCCCCCAACAGCGCATCTTGGGCTCTTGTGGGCCCCCATCCCAGATCCTCACATGAGGTTGGATCATGAGGATATTCTCAAAGAAGAACGAGCACAAAACCATACAAAAATCACAATCGTGGTTCACCTGTCACTTGCACAGCGACAGTTGTCCTTTCACCGATGACAGCAACATCTGGGCCCACCCATAGTAGGTCCTTCTCAAAACACTATCTACCAACATCATCTGCCCCCTAGTGATGTGATGGAACGCCTGGTTGCCTAGGATCCGTAGTATTGTTGTGACGACAGCTCGTGTCTCTAGCTGCTCTAAATCACCGATTGAAATGGTTTTGCCCTTAGCACGAGCATCTGGTCTACAATGGCACACCATGAACTATGATATATTCTGCCTACGCAGTAAAACTGGATGTATGTTTCCCACCACCCCTAGTGGTGGGAGTCTGGTCAAAAAATAGATATCCTCTATAGTAATCTTGATCCTGTGCCCCTGCACCATGAAGGCATCCTAGTCTAGATCCCAATAGTTCACTATCCTCGATATTAAGGGCTCACTTTCCCACATAAGTAGGTTCTCAACCAACTTGAGAACCCCATATCTCGCAAGTGCTCCTCGTACCACCTAATCCCCCTAGATCTTGGCCCAAAGATCATCCATATCTCTCTCACGCTAGTTGATCCTCAATTCTTCCATACCTGCATAACAACATCATGTTTTTCAGCTCAGAAAGAAGACAATTGCATCACAACTCTGTTAACCATGGCCCCTAGCCTACTAGCAAACAAAAAATCCACCCCCACCTCCAACTCGCATTTTCCTTCCCTAAAACTATGAGCTCGCAGTTTTTCCCACTGAAAATTGTGATCCAGATCGCATTTCATGGCCTAGGAAGTGTGAGCTCGTTGTGAGGATGGGCAGGGGTCTCCTAGAGAGCCCCAAGGATCTAATCTAAAAATTTAAAGCGACAAAAATGAAGAGTAGGGTTAGGCCACTTACCTTCCACTGACAGATCCTGATTCCAATGTTCGGTTTGTCCGCTATTATTTCCACAAGATTTAGGGTCTTCTCCTCCTCTCCAAATTCACCACAGCTCACTTAGAAAATGAATTAAATTGGAGGGAAATCACCCTTTTAAAGGAAAACCCCTAAATTTTCCTTCGCCAATTGTGACCAAACCATAGCTCGGTTTGACGAACCTTCAGCACCATTGGAAAGATCTCACCAAGCACTATAATGGGTCTTCCTTTGTTTTTGTTAATTTGACACTTCACCCAGAAGCCATTTTTCCAAGAAGGGTCACTTTGTTGCCTCTTAAAATCAAATTTCTTCACATGTGCTGCTTGTAATTGGGGCACCACTTTTCCTTCATACTTGTCAACATGTGCGTTGATTTTCATCATGAGTAACCATATTTTTCTCATGTTTTTATGGCCCCCATTAGGCCTATTCTGTGTGGCAGCATCATTGATTTATCCTTGTTTAGAGCATCCAATTTGAGTCATCATCACATTCATGGAGTTTGTCCCAAGTCCCTTTGCCTTCTATTACAGTATTCCACCCATTTTTTCCTTGTGTTCCTCTCGTGTTACCCATTTTGGCCTCCAGTCATACTATCCTACATCCCCTTTGGAGTCGAGTCAGTTGATGCTAGGTCATCCATACTTTTTATATTCTAACAAGGGAAGTCATCTGTCTGATACTCAATATCCCCTATTCCATCATCATCCCTGGTCTCAGTCCATCAGTCACTTTACTATTCATCATTGCCTCACCTATGGCAAACCTCCTTCTGTCGACATCAGCACATTCATTCCAGAAGACAGTTCTAGAGGGCGATGTACCTTGGTTCCAGCTTCCATTCTTGTTCGGTACCTTGGACCAAGCAAAGGGAATCATCATTTCCCTTTGACTTGGTTGTTTCTCATCCGCTCGGCCTCAACTCATTATTTCACGATTGAGATTCATATACTTGATGGTATGTTGATCCAACAGATTGTACCAATGATTCCTGGGTGTGCATGAGATGTTTTAGACCTCATGAGGGAGGTGGCCCTTCAGGTAGCCCTCCACATGCCTCGATGACCTCAGTTTATGCTACAACCTCAGATGCAGCTCCGCAAATTTGATGGGTTCAGTTTTAGCCACTTGCAGTGCCCATAGCATGCATGTATCATTCAAATGATCCATTCATATTTTCAAAGCCCTTTCCTGATTAGCAGGGCTTCTTTGGTTTTTATGATGTCTCATGTAATCATATATTATTGTATTCAATCCTGGCTCATGTTTCTCTAGGCGCAATATGTATGTGGGATACATTATATTTTTATCTGGCCCATTTTATGCCAGCATGTCATGTACCATTTTATCATGTACTTTATTGCTCAGTCTCATATTGCTAAGCCCATTATCATTCTTTGTATTTTTTCATCTCATTGGGCATAGGTATGCCTCCCTCGCCCCATTGAGAACAAGTACCACAACATTAAAGGATACTTATACCATTTGTAGGTATCGCCCCCTCATTCATTGTCCTCTCTCGCTTTGCTTCCTCTCTCTCTCTCTCTCTCTCTCTCTCTCTCTCTTTCTCTCTCTCTCTCTCTGTGACTCCCCTTAGATGTCTATTGATTGTGTTCTTACAACGTACTTCGGTCATACGATTAGCTCTTAACGCTCGCACATTGGGGGGAAATCTGTTATCACCAAAATTTGGTCATCTAACCATTTAGAACTAGATGGATCGTAGTACACCATGTAAGACCAATTTTTCCATAGTAAAATTGCTTTCACTATAAGAAATAATTTAATAAATCATATTTTATTAGGTTATTTCTGGTTTAAATAGGAAACCCTATGAGGAACAATTAAATAAATCCTTATTTATTTGATTTTCCTCTAGGACTAATTAATTAAACCATTGTTTAAATAGTATTCCTGGTCATATTTAACCCAATTATGAGAAATAATTCGATAAATCATTATTTTTCTTATTTTTCTCTAGGAATTATTAATTAAATCGTTATTTAGTTATTATTCTTTGTTAAATTTGACTAAATCACCTAGGAATAATTAAACAAATCATTATTTGTTAATTATTCCTTAACCACATTATTGAAATGATAAATAAATCATTTATTTGTTTATTATTTCGAAATAAAAGTATTTAACGAATTTAAATACATTTTCCCTCCAACAAAATATAATAAAATATTCCAAGCGGTTAGATCTAGATTTTGGTTAATAATATTTTAATATTCGTCTTTATCGAGGATAACTCAATATTTTGCTATTTTGATCACTTTCATTTTCACGCTTTGATCATTCTCATTGATGCTACTATTTTCTTTTGCTTCTTGAGCTCCCATAGAGTTCAACATATTCTGGGTTTTTTGTACCATTAAGAGAGAGAAACTTCTGGAACTGGAGCGTTGAGGACAACCAAGAACCCATCCCATTGAGGGGGACTCATAACTTTTATTTGTTCCCTTCACCAGGTGTTATAATATATGAAATATTCTTTAAATCTTGTCTTGTCTGTTGGATGCATGGAGTAATTACTATTTATTTTCATTGTTTAACTACTTTTACTGCATAGATCTGGTTTTTTGCAGCATTTGTTCTAACTATCGATTGCAGATATAAAGAAGTTAGGCAACCATTTATGTTGTTAGGGTTGTTTTTCACACACAACCAAAGTGATCTCTTTTCGTACACTTGCGTTAAGAATTTACACTAACAAAGGGAAGAAGGCCCTATTCTCTAATTAATCAATTTTAAAATACAAAGGGATGGGCTTCTACAAGCCACATGCACAATGCTCTACATCCCAAAGAAGGGTATATCCACATTTTTAAAAGAAATGGATTTGAGTAGCCACATCTAGCCTCCAAAGGCCTCCCAAGGGTTCCTTTTCCTTCACAAAATCAGCAAGTATATTCTATAAGTGTCTGCCAAAGTGGGTAGTTGGGATTTCAAAGTGCGTGATCATCCTTCAAAGGCTCTTCAAGGTTATTCCTGCTACATGAGTTATGCAAGAAAAGCTTCCAAGTGAAAATATGGATATGTGAAGGGCTCCAAGGTGGGCACTCCAACCATCAAAGGTTCTTTAGATGGCTAGTCACAACCACTAATCCAACCCCGTCAACCTTAAGGCCTATAGGGGTTGGCCCTCAAATCCAAATCATCATTGTGTCAAGAGGCATAATACAAGCCATTATGGGGGATATTTTGTCACATTAGTGTTAGGTAGTGGTACATGTAATAATAAAAAAATAAAGCAAGCTCAATTAAAAAAATATAATAATAAAAATACAAGTTAGCTCATGTGCACATATATTAACTTGATTCATTTGGTAGCGAATGATTTTGTGGGGAAGAATATTTCTCCATAATTGGTGACATACTGAGGCTTTTAGATAGAGCTTGGGGATCGCTGAAGTGAACTCATGAAATGGAAAGTTTTTTAGTATGGAGAAATTGTATCTCATTTTGGATTCCTATTTTTGGAGGTGACCCTTCAGGTTCTTGAAACATCTTGTCATAAGTATTAACAAATTAAACCAATTAATTCTTGAGTTTAGAATCACATCTTAAGAAAGCTTCAGATTCAACAATATCTTTAGCTTTTATCATCAACAACACAAATTTCTTACTATCATTTACAAGCCTTTTCATTTGTCCTGCACTAACAAGAGATAAGTTCATCTTCTTGTGATGTGCTCTAATAATACACTGAATTCCATATTTGAAGAGATGATACTTGTTCTCATTATGATAGAATATATATTTTCGGTCATATAAATATTGACTCCCTAAGACAATCCCACAAATTTCAAGTGGTACAACATCAAGCTCAACATCATCTATAAATTTAGTAGTGATGGTAAATTTGAGTTTACATTTTCTTGTCACTTACGATTTGGCATCATCACATACCCAACCCAAAGGGTAAGGTTTTTCATGAGGTGTAGTTCTAAATTAAGTTTCTTAACAATTGTTTCAAAAATAAGATTGACTTGAGATCCACTATCAAATATTGTATCAACCTTTACATTTTTTGTAATGACCCTGGATTAAACATAAGTATAGTATCTCTCAAATAACTATGTAATCCACCTATATATTTAAGGAGAGTATCTTGTGAGGTCAAATCAAGACCCAAGATTAATGCTATTTTTATATATTCTTTTGTGTAACTTTGGACACTCTAACCTTTAGCTTGTCTAAAAATTTTCCAATCCATTATTGCATTTTTCATGTAAGCCAATGGATAAAATTGCTTCCTTAATGTAGCTATAAAACTATTCCAAGAAGAGAAAATTTTACCACTTTTCCTAAAATATTCTTGAGTTCTGGGTTCCCACCAGATAAGAGTTACACCTCCCAAATGAAGATAAGCAAGTTGGATCTTTGTGACATCATCATCAATCTTTTGGATCTTGCAATAAACTTCAAATTGATGAACTCAATTATCCAACTTTCAACATTTACTTCTCCATCATACATTGGTAATTCAAACTTGACATCAAGCTTAAGCAAAGGAGTCTTAGTATGTCTTCTTGGAGCTATAGGAGGATTTGGTCTATGTGAAGAAGGAGGTGAAGGAGGAGGATGAGGTGGATGTTTTCTCTCATCACCGCCATCACCTTTTGGTTGATTAGAACTTTATCCTTGCAACCATGTAATTATTTCATTATACAACACTTTCACCATTTCAGTCATGTCAAAGAAAGATTTTATAAAAACTCTCTCATCTTCAGACATCAATTATTTTCCTTATCCTTCTTTATGTTCCATGACTTTTGGAGTATGTGGTCTTCTTGATCCAACTTGAGAGTTAGGTTATTTAAGATCTCCTTCTCCTCTTCTCAATCTATACCTTGTAAGCATTCAAAAACCTTGCAAATTTTGTCAGCCCTTCACAAAAACCATGCTTTGATACCAAATTGATCCAAAATTGAAAGTGAAGGTTTCATTAATTAATTTGCAAGTTTGTTTGTGCCCTTTTAGGCAATGGATCGAAATCGAAAAAGTGCACATACATAAGATAATTGGTAAAAATTTTACATAAATGAGAGGACAAAAATGTAGCAAAAGGTAAGAGCAAATTAAAAATAGATTTCACCCACTTGGGTTACGTCTCTCGGTCTAACTTCCAATGGTGACCACTTCATTAAAATGCTCAAATTATCATTCCATCAGTTTACAAGCTTCAATATGAAAATACGACACTTCCACGCGGCTCAAACACTCAAAAACCCCCATCTAGGCTCCTCTTGAGCTCAAAAAGGTTTCAAATTGAGAAAAATATGCCCCTTCAAAAGTCTGTATGCAAAACCTCACTTCATTAGCTCTCAGCCCTGTTAATTTTTAAACAAAACAGGATATGGCCCATCGATGGGCACACCGGTTAACTCCCCTGTAGGTCGGTGGTTCAATCTGTAATTGGTGGCGATAAAAAAATATAATATGTGGCGGGGGTTGGAACTAACCCCACCATTTTTGGTCGGCTCTGTTATATAATTAATGAGGGGTGGGGCGTGGTGTTGTTACACAACCCACATCCTTGCATGTGTGGCTATATCACCATAATCATAAACATTGGGCTGGACCGGTCATGGTTCAACCCACCATTCCACCCATTTTTCTCGCCAACCATTATTTCAGAACACTTTAAATAGAAGGTTGCCCACATGGTTAATAAGTTCCACATTGGGTGTAACAGTAGAGCGGTGGAGTTATGAACTTGAGGTTAGCGGTTCAAATCCTATGGAGTCTTGTCGATCGATAAAAATGAAATTTTCATGCCATCAAAGTGCCACGTGGCTCCCTCGTATTGGGTCAGATGTCACTCAGTGATTGGCCCATCTCTGAAACCATCAACCTAATAGTAATATGCCACATGTCCTCATGTGACTGATCCAAATGTCAGATTCTGATTAACTCCCTCCTGACCAATTTGTACTATCTAGTCATTGTATGAGGCCAACACCACATCAACATGCAAATTTCCACGTCAACATCCGTACCCTACACAGTCAGCTTGTAACTTTGACTTTTCTCTTGTTTGCCCAAAATTTTAGAATGTGATAACTTCCTCATACTGTGTCATGTTGATGTGATTAAAGTGTCGTTGGAATCAGCGATGAGCACTACGACTTGACACTAGTTTCAGAAGATTTTGAGCACTTTGATTTTTGAGCATTTTCTAGATCCCATGGATCAAGTGCTTTATGTGAGTATCGCACCGAAATGGTGAAACTGGATTTTACGACCAACATATTTTTTTTTAATTTAACCCTTGTCTGGTGTTATCGATTAATATATGCACAGAGTTTCCCATCTTACTCAATGTGCCATTGTTTTTATTTTTAGAAAATACAACCCTGTCATGGTGTGCTAATGTCTATTAAGAAACGGACATATAGTTCTATTAACTGCACTAGTGCTTATTTTATACAAAGCAAACCGCCATTTTTAAATTAAAAACTCTTCCACGTGCACCATGTTTTTTACACATCGGGGCTTTCATAAATAGGGATAACACCTATGTTTCATGATAGTATAGCACCGAAATGGTGAAAATGAATTTTACCACTGACATTTTTTAAAATTTAACCCTTGTCCAGTGTTACCGAGTAGTGTATGCACCAGTACGCCTGTTCTACTCATAGCACCGTTTTTTTTTTATATATATAAAATAACCCTTCCACAATGCATGATTGTATATTAAGCATTGGGTTGTACAGTTCTATTAATGACATTGGTGTGTATTATCTAAGAAGCACACCGAAATGGTGAAAATGAATTTTAGGACCAACAATTTTTTAAAAATTTAACCCTTGTTTGGTGCTATCGATTCATATACACACTGGTGTGCATTATATATGTAGCACACAGTTGTTTTTATTTGTATAAAAAATAACCTTGCAACAGTGCACCATTTTCTATTAAGCATTGGGGCCTTCATTCACTTAACGACACCAGTGCATATAATATAAGAAGCACACCATTATTTTGAAATTAAAAACCCCATAATGGTGCACCATATTATTTATGCAACAGGGCATTCGTATACGGGTTTAGCACAGGGAAAAATGAATTTTATCATCGTCATTTTTTTTACATTTAACCCTTTTTCCGATGCTATCGAGTAGTATATGCACTAGTGCGCCTTATGTACTTAACACACTGTTATTTTTTTTATTTTTATAAAAAATAACTCTATCATGGTGCACCATATGCTATTAAGGATCGGTGTGTCTAGTTATAGTAACGCACCAGCTCATTAGAGTTATAGATGCACTGTTAAAAAACATCCACTAAAACATGTGCCCGCCCAACTCCGCTAGTGACTTGCACTACAAACATATTTTTGGGTTATTTTTATAGGGGCTTCCACAAAAACCTCTGCAAGAGGGTCTTTTCCTTGTAGTGAACTACCTCTACAATCTTCCTTTGGATTTTTCTTCTCCATTTGAGGTAAATACCACCTTCTTCAAACTTGTATATATACCTGCATGGACCTTTGATTATGCTTCTTTCAATACCACCTCATGTGGTATAGCTCTTCATCACCTATATTATTAGCTCCTTTACTTGTATGTAGAGTGGTATGCTTTGAAACCACCTATCATGACCCCAAGGGATCCTACAGTTACAAGGCACCTTATGGGTGCAACATGACCCCTCGATTGTGTGGCACGGATGTGTATTGACTCCACCTCATGAAGTATAGAGTTACTACACCCAATCTATACCTCACAACAAGTTTACTTATATAATCCCTATACCATTAGTTACTTAGCAAATATCAGAACTCTTTGATATAGTGCAAGTAATCTCATTGTCTTATTTACTTTAGTTAAACTTCCATTCAATTATTGAAACATGAACATTATATGCAAGACATCAATCATCAACAACATCATCATACACATGCACAAGATTTAGAGAAAAAACCCTCTAGACTTCTCTTTTATTTACAAAACAAAATTACACTTGTTCAACGAAGCAAAGATAAGGACCCATATAACCATAAAGCATAATTTTTTCCAGCTATTGGACCTCACTCGGGTTGTTCCAGCACCCATTTGACCCTATTCGATAGTTTTCACCCCACTTCGACCAATGCTCAACTTGTTCCAACTCTCGTTTGGGTCTCCACGAAATCATACCTTAAGCTACCTCGTTTCTTAGTTCATATCTTACTTCATTCCTCCTCTTCCTTCACACCTCATCCAAGTCCTATTATGTGACTTCAATTCAGCTTTGTTCAATGTTATGGTGTGTCTTATATCATTGTGTGGTTTCTATACTTATATGGGTCATGCCTTCCCTCCATGTGGTTTCCCTCACTTACATACGGGTTCCCTCGCCCTCATGGGATGTGTGCCTTGGGCCAATCCAACCTCATTGTTCCACCCAAGCACTCGCACGTTAGACCCATTGTGTCCATTACACTCGATTATTTTTCCCATGTGGCCCACCTCGTCTTAGCCAACATGCCCTCGACTACATGGTTGGTTGGTTGGATCGCCTTGATTCATGACTTCATTCCACCATGGTCACCCATCGTTTGGACCAATGTGCCCAGGTTGACATACTTTCTCCACTTGCTTTCTTGTCTCGGGGGTGTCTTAGGTTGTGCCTAGGGGCGCTCGTGCCACCTCCCATGGTCTAGTTCTCAAATTTTCACCCATTATTTAGTCAATTTGGGCACTCAGTAGTCCACATTCATTGTACCAAAAATCCATCCACATGCGCCCAATGGAAACCACAATGTCGGTTCTTCAACACCTCATATTGGCACGCCCTCGCCCAACATCCACTTTCATCACATTTCCTATAATATCTTTGTCTCAAATTATGTGATGGGGATGTCATCCATGGTGCTCGCCTCAATCAAAGGAGCACCCAACTCTAGGGCCTAACAGTTGTGATGGTAAAGAAGATAGCTTATAAGATGTTATATTATAAATCTCGATTTAGATCACTCAAGATTAAGACAAATCGATGCCTTATTATTTCCTTCAACATCGAAATATCATTTGTTCATATTTATTTTAAATCTCATTTTTTACATTAAATATAATGAAATGCATAATAACTTTCACAATATATTTTAAATGATTTAATTAAATACATAATTTTTTTTTCACTATACATATCCCATAATTTAATCAGATGCATGGTTATAAATACTAAACAATTCATGGCCCTATTAGCCATTACAACGCCCGAGATTAGAATTATAATTTGAGAGAGGCCTTCCACGTCTTCTTTCTTGAGTTAATTGTGGAATACATGGTGAATACAATCTATTTCCATCCTTTATATTAATATCAGAGTGAAGAGACAATCCCTTCCTCATTCGATTTCACCAACCGAGGACAATTAATTTCATTTCCTTTGAAATCATACCTCCAGCATGATGAACCTTCGGCAGGAAAGGATGAACCAGTTACTACAAAAGGCTCTCTGAGGCGGTGGAAAACATGTTGATTTGTCTGAGAAAAAGGACCGGCTTAATCGAGAGGAAAAGGAAGGCTCACCTGGAAATTCTAGACACTTGAAGATTGAATTGCTGCAGAGGAAAATAGACAAATTCAAGCAATCATGGAATCAGAACTAGCTCTTTTCAATGTCATGCTAAACAATATTGAGGATGACTTCAACAGAGAAATAAAAGGCAAGCAAGAACAACTGAACACTAGTGAGGAACCGCCGCTGAAAAAATCCAGAGGCACAACAGTTCAAGGACAATAGACAAAAGACAAAGTTGCACGCCAGGAAAATGAAGATGAAGAAGAAGAGATGAAGAAGAAGAAGCAGGGCCCTCAACCTCCAGTTAATTCGATACTCTCTATTTTTGTTCTATTTTTGTTAATGAATTGTAAATATCATATGTGTTTAGGATCATACTGCAAGGTGGCTTATGGTAGAAACTAGTTTAGGCTAGGTAGAAACTAGTTTAGGCTAGTTGGTAGAAAACATCATCGATATAGGAAGGAAATCTCCTGGAATTGTAAAAACTGTCACATGGGCAAAAATAAATATGTAAAGAACTTGGCCTTGACTCCATATTTTGTTTATAATATAGCACAATTATTCATATTATATATATATATATATATATATATATATATATATATATATATATATATATATATATATATATATATATATAAAATGTAATTTAGTAAAATAATTATAATAATATTTCTATTAAATAGAAGGTTCAATTACAATTAAAAATTGTATTTAGTTTGATATATAAAATCAAGATTAAATGTTTTTTAAAAGTATATGATTTCTTGCTATAGATTAAGTAAATTATAACAATATGAGATATTAATCTTCTTGCATGTATTATTTAGGTCATTTTTTTGTTAGAGTATAATATAAAATTGTTTTTAATTGACTAAGTGTTTGTCTTTCTGAGGTAAGGAGAGCAAATAGTGATTCAAAATACAAAATAATTTAGTAAAAATGGAAATATGTCTTTTTATAGACCACCAACAAGTTATTTCAAATGACTATGTTTTATTTAAAATAATAACATTGTTACATATTAAAATTTTATCACATATACTAGACTAATAATTTTAGTTATCTTGGACTTTTATTGAAAAAAAAAAACAATGAATTTAATGAATTTAAGTAATATGGCATGTGCAAGTATATTTGATTTGGTAGTAGCTAGGGAGTATAGTTGGTTTCCTCAATCATAAGATATTGATATATAAAAATATTCACTTCATTATATTCATGTTTGAGGTAGTAAGATGTTCATTATGCAATGATATTAGATGTACTTAGAACAATATTTGCAATCACAATTGGGTTTATAAAACTTTAAATCAAAACAATCAAATTAAATCAATGAATTTGATTGTAAATTTAAACTCACATTTAGAAAATGTTTAAATAAAAAATTAGTACCCCACATGAAGCCCAACTATTTGACAAGATCAAGGATTTTTTTTTAAGAGACATAAATGATATATACATACAATGTATAGCATTAAATTAATCTGTGTACATGAAAAATGTAATATCCATTCCATTTTTAAATATAAATAACTTTTTTTTTAAATAATTTAGCTTATTATTGATTTCTATATAGCAAAACCATATTAAATGACCAATGTTGCTAGCCCACCACTACGGAAACCATACTAGCAACATTGGAATATAGTTTTTCTCCAGCATGTCTAAGATAAATTGAGTAACAAAATCAAAACAATATAGAATTTTGAATGTTCAAAAGTACTAATGGCATGCCAAATAAAGTCATAGACCCTAATTGTCAAAATTGTGGAAATTAAAAATATAAACTATTTAATTATGTGATAGGAAGCACCTATTGGAGGGGTTAAGCGGGTTGAACCACAAATCACATGATTCTTGGAGAAACACTAAGTAGCATGATGATAATGACTTGATTTTGCACTGATATATTTTAGTTGATTTTGAATTTCATCCAATTGCAACGTAATTTCTTCCTTAGCTTCATCTCTTTCCATTAACTAACCTATGAACATTTTAATGTGATTGCATAGGTCCATAGTATTCTAATATTTGGTTTCATGTGCCTTGGTTTTCCTTGTATTAGGAATCCAATTCCCCAATTTGACATTGATATCCCAACCAAAAATATTCCCACGTTGCCATCAAATTTCATTCTCCATTATCTCAATTTATTTTCAAATGTGAAAAACATTGGTCGATTCCTTGTCTATGCCTACACATGTATAGCAAAGTTGTTGTGATCCCCTTCACGGGTGGAGGTTCCTGCATTCTCACTACAAGAACTAGAGGAACCAATTTTGACTTGACAGCCATTGCAAGAAGTTCTACCATGCAACATGATGAAATTATATGCAAAGATCTTAGACCAAAAAGAGAAATAAACCAAGATCAGATAGAGAGGAGTGTATAGAATTGGGGTTGAAAGTAAGAAAAGAGCAAGTGGCTTCCCGTGGGCTTCCCATAACTATGAAATCTAAGACATGAAATATTTAGAGTATTGATCCGAACTTAAACAAGAACACAACATAATACATATATAACCATAAATAGAGAGATGTAGCAGAAATAACACTACATTTCATTAATATCAAAAAACTGAAATATGCTTACATACATAATAGAAATAAACTAGCTCGGGCAATGGTAGCTTATCTCTGAGAAGAGATGCGGTGGCTACATGCCTCTGAACTGTGTTACAACGAGGCTCAAAGGCATATTTATTATTGGGAAATAATGGAAAACCCTAAACATCCAAAAACCTAACCCTAGGATATGAATCGCCAAAACTGTGGGCCCCGTTAGGGTAAATTTGTACATCAACTTCTCGGGATCGCAACTTTGGCATATGATCTCCATTTGATGTGCACAATACCTTGTTATAAATATCTATCCAAGGAATACAACTTTCGACTGCAAATGCAATTTTATGACACTTTTTTTCCCATTTTCCAAAAAAATGTCGTTTAGGGCCTCAAAATGACTCTAGAAGTTCAGGACCCGAAAAAACTCCAAAAATAATAAACTGCACTACAATTAAGGAAACTGAGAAAACTGAAATAAACAATGGTAGGGGTCCAAGTGGAATAGGCAACAGGCCACCAATATCCACCTGGATCAGTCCTCCCCCCTTAGTAAGCAATGGTCCTGATTGCGTTGAGTGCCTCCATGAGATGGGGAAAATTCTATTGAACTTGATCCCTGGTGAGCCACTTGCCTTGGTGCAGGAGTTGGCTAGCTTTGATAACCTGATATAGTTGGATCTTCTGCTGGTGAGTGTTCTTGATAAGTGTGTCCATGATCTGATCAATTGTGTACTATTCCATGCAGTCTGGGTTTAGCTATGTTGGTGTGATTTGTTATGCAATGTCTGATGTGTCCAGTAATGGTGGATAGTATGGTCAAAGGCAGTCCACATTGAACACTGGGTGTATGCCAAGGAATGGTGGAATGTTGAGCTCAAAATAATTGTCCCCTATAGCCTTAGTGATGGTGTAAGGCCCATATCAAAGTGGATGAAACTTGCGATGGGGCCCAACGAGGTGCTCCTTCTGCAAATGTAACCAAAATTTATCGCTCACCAAGAACTTGTGTGGCACCCAATGTTGATCATGTCGTTGCTTGTACTTAGAATTGGCTCTGTCCAATATGTCATGAACCTGCTGACAGATGTGCAGAATGCGCTCAATGAAGTTGTTAGCTCTATCAACTTCAGACTGTAAATGAGTCAAATCTGCCTGAGTAGCTACAATTGGTATGGCCACATCAATGGGACATAGTGGCTGGAATCCCAACCCCACCTAAAAGGGGTTGTGGCCAGTTGAGCTATGGAGAGCTTTGTTGTAGTTGTGTTGTACATAGGGGAAGTTTTCATCCCATGTGCATGGATGCTTCAAGTTGTACATGTGCAGAATGTGTACTATCATCATGTTGAAGACTTCTATTTAGCCATGAGTTTGGGGTGGAAATCCGTGGACTTGGTGATCTTGGTATCCAACATCAATCAGAAACTTGACCAAAATGTACTTAGGAACTTGTTGTCTCAATTTGACATAATTTACTGTGGGATCACAAAGTTTACCCACACTCATTTAAAGAAGATCTTAACAATGGATTATGTTGTGATACGCTTCTTGTAGGCCTCTAGAATGGCCATCTTAGAGAATTCGTCGACGATCACGGAAACACAGTCATTTCCATGCTCAGTAGAAGGAAGGCCCGGCATGTATTCCATGGAGATGGATTCCCAAGGTTGACTAGGAGTAGGTAGAGGAGTATATAGGCCTTACTTCTTGATGTTCGATTTGGAAATAGTGCATGATCTGATGTACTTCCCAACATCCTGTCGAAGGTTCGGCTAATAAAAATAATTCTGCAAAATTGCCAATGTTCTCTCTACCCCAAAATTTCCAGTGACCCGACTGTAGTGTACCTCCCAAATCAATGTGGCACGCTCGCTTGAAGGAACACAGAGGTGTCCCATGTGCCATAATAGTGCATCCTGGAGGTGAAAATTTGGAACTTTCTTTCCTTCCAGGAGCGTCTGGTATGTGTTACTGAATTATGGATCACTCTTGTAAAGATGCGACCACCCCGAAGTCTCATGCCCACAAGAGTCGAGCACTGTGGTCAACGTCATGATCAACGGTCGGTTGAGGCAGTCGATAACATTTTCTGTGTTTCCCTTCTTGTACTTAATGTTAATATGGAGTTGTTGCAGGTATTTGGACCATTTTTTATAGCAATCATTTTGCAACTTCCCTTATGTTTATATGAACTATAAGGGTCGGTGGTCTTTGTGGATGACCATTTCCTTCCCCATAATGTAATGCTTCTATTATCGACGGGCCTGCACAATGGAATACATCTCTCTGTCTTAGGTGGGATACTTTCAGACTGTGTCTAAAAGTGTCTCACTGTGATATGCCACTAGATGCCCCTGCTGAGTAAGAGTTGCACCAATAGCATAGTCGAAGGCATTTGTTTCAATCTCAAATGGTTGTTACAAATATGATAATACGAGCATTGTTGCATAGCAAATGCAATGATTCAACTTGGCAAACACCTTCTATTGGGATTTAGACCAAAATAACTTTTCTTTCGCTCCTCCCTTGGTGACTTGACTCAAAGGCCAAGTGAAATGAGAGAAACCCAACATGAACCTACGGTAGAAATTGGAAATACCTAGAAAGTTGTGGAGCTCTGTTAGAGTGGTTGGGTATAACCAATACTGAATGACTTGTATCTTGGTTAGGTCCACATTCACACCCTTCTCATCAATGATATGCCCCAGATATTGAACCTCGGTCATATCAAAGGTTCATTTCTCCAAACTGGTATACAATTTATGTTTTTTCAGGGTTTGAAGGATCTGTTGAATATGGTGGAGGTGCTCTTACCAACTCTGGGTTAAGGTCAAGATGTCATCCAAATACACCACCATGAATGAGTTGGTGAAGGGTCCCAAGATTTCCTCCATCAACCTCATGAATGTTGCGGGGGCATTCTTCAACTTAAAAGGCATGACCATCCATTTGAAAAGGCCCTCCTTGGATTTGAAGAAAAACTTCCACACATCATATGGTTCGATTGGTACCTAGTGATAACCATAATTCAAGTCAGTCTTGCTAAAAAAAATCCCCCCCTTTTGTTGGTCTAGAAGATCATCAATCTGTGGGATTAGATACCTATTCCAGACAATGATCTTGTTCAACGCTCAATATTCAATGCAGAGTCTCCAGGTCTCGTCCTTCTTCTTTACCAACACGATCATGCTCCCACATGGTGATTAACTTGGCTTGATGTGCCCTTTTGCAACAGCTCCTGAATTTGCCTCTTGATTTCACCGTTATCCAGAACATAGCGTTAATTGATCAGTCCATTGGGTAGTGGTGTGCCCGGGGTCATATCGATGGAGTGCTTAACCTGACAGTGTATAGGTACCCCAGTGGGCGAGGTGAAGATTTCCCTATACTCCTTAATGACCTTTTCCATCTGTTGCCGTCGTGAGGAGGAGCCCTGTTTGGAGGCCATGACCACAATATTTTTCTTGCCTTGAGGGCCAATCATAAGGAAAACAAATTTTCCAGTCTAGGGAATGATCAAATAGACAGTGGTAAGCAGTGTTACCTATGGTATCTGTACAACTTATAATAACAGTGCGAGGCTTAGACTCATACACAATGTGTCACCTCCACAAGTATGGTTGGCCTAATAATACATCACAAACTTCAAGAGGAGCAACGTCACACAATACCTCATATGTGAAAGGCTTGATGCTACAGGGAAGGCAACACTACTGGATGACGCAGAGATCTCATCCTTGGTGAAATCGCTCTATGGTGTACAAATGTGGGTATGTTGTGTTCAGTAGGCCCAACTGCTTCACAACCTCTACTGATATGAGGTTATTTTGGCTCCCACTGTTTACAATGAACTACACCGAAGAAACCTTCACCCAAATCTTTGAATGGAAGAGGCGCTCCCCCTCCTCTGGATCTTCAAGTTCATTCTTTTGGATCTTGGTGGTGGCAACGGTGGCACTAGGCTCTGCGTCAATTTATTCTTCCCTTTGTCATTCCCCTTGTTGGGTTATGACTCAGAGCCAGAAATTGCATCTGATTTGGAAGCCTTTAGCACAACCATCAGTGACTGCTTGGCTCAACACTCACTTGTGTTCTGAGTGAGGCTCTTGTGGAACTCACACCATTTTCCTATGTCCTTCTTTGTCTTCGTGGTGTTGTTCTTTGCTTGTGGCTTCAGTGGGTTGTCTTGGGTCGCCTCACCTTGTATTTTTCATTTGTTATGCGGTTTGGGGGCACCTTTCCCTTGCTTAAGATTCACAGATCCATAGTCTCGCTTCTTCTATTTAAATTTCTACTCGATCTTGGAAGCATATCGGTATGCTGCACCAAGCGAGGAGATGTCGAGGAACTCCATCTACTCCTGAATGAATTTGTGCAAACAAATAAGGTACTTGAGCACCAAATGTTTCTACGAATCTTTGATACCCAAATTTTTGCATAAGGTATGGAACAAATTCATCAACTCATGCACATCTTGATCCCTTTGTTGTCACAACATAGTCCATTTTATGTACTTGTCCTCATAGCTCCCCACAGGGTAATATTATTCCTTGATGGCATCTTAGAAAGAATTACAAGTGGGTGCAACTGAAATACAATGAAGGTTCTCTCTCGTCCCTTTGTTCACAATAGGTTTCCCATCAGTCCTTAACATGGGAGGCAACTTTGAGGAGTGCAAAAGTAATATTTTCCCTATTATAAAAATCATGTACTGAAAATATCCTTCCGATATATTTAACCATCTATCTACGATGTAGTCATCTGTCTAGAATTCAAATATGGGGATGTAAAATTTGAATTGTACCTTGAAGGTAGTGGTGCCTCTAGAGTGGCTGTCGGATGAAGATGTGTTGCCTGTGGGCATCTGCCAAAGGATCTTGGCAAATTTTTCCATCATCGTGTTCCTCTGTTGCTCGAGGGCTTCTTCGAGCAATATTTTGAAAAGATTTCCTGCTCCCTCATCTTTCTTTTCTTTCGTCATGGGAGGTCATTGGGGTTTGTGACGCTCGTCTTGCAAAGGTTCAACCAATTCGAGCCCTAACTCCTTATACCCTGACCCCATTGGGGACATGCAAAGAAAAACATAGAAAGAGTAGACCACTTGTTGCGAAGCATCATTTCCATTAGACCAAAACTCGCAGATGTTGGTCGACGGTCGCATCGCCAGAGATAAGGATCCAAGAGAGGTGGTTATTCCATGTCACAAAACACACGAGGAGTGTTGGTTTATCCAATGTCCAACCATATCCCCCCCAATGCGAGTTGGGTGTGTATCGAACTCGTGACCTACACTCTGATACCACTTGTTGGGAATCACGATTGTCGTTAGACCAAAACCCGCAGGTGTTAGTCAATGTTCACATCGCCAGAGATAAGGATCCACGAGAGGCAGTTAGTCCATGTCACAAAACACACGGGGAGTGTTGGTTATCCAATGTCCAACTCTGCTCTGATACCATTGATACGAGCTTAAACAAGAACGCAACAGAATATAGATATAACCATAAATATAGATATGCAACATAAATAACACTTCATTTCATTAATATCAAATAACTGAAATGTGCTTACATACAAAATGGAAATAAACTAGCTCGGGTGATGGTAGTTTATATATGAGAAGAGATGTGGCAGCTACATGCCTATGAATTGTGTTACAACGAGGCTCAAAGGCATATTTATTTAGAAACAATGGAAAACACTAAACATCTAAAAACCTTACCCCACAAGATGAATCGCCAAAACTGTGGGCCCCGTTGGGGTAAATTTGTACATCAACTTCTCAAGGCCATAACTTTGGCATACAATCTATGTTTGACATGCACAATACCTCGTTAGAAATATCTATCTGAGGAATACAATTTTCGAATGCTAGTTTTCCAAAAAAACTTCGTTTAGGGCTTTAAAACAACTTAGGGAGTTCAGGACCCGAAAAACTGCCAAAAATAGTAAATTGTGCTACAATTAAGGAAACTGAAAAAACTGAAAGAAACAATGGTGGGGGTCCAAGTGGAATAGAAGGGTGGTCACCAATATCTACCTAGATCAAGTATAATTGTAAACCATAACATCACGTATCTCCCACACTAAGTTGAAGAACCTAGGTGCAACAACAATGAAATGCTTGTCCATTCCACATGTTTAAAGGAAAGCTAGAGCCATTACGAAGACTTTATACACAAGAGTGGCTTGGTGGATACAATGCAAATTCTTTCCATAAATGGCTTGTGTACCAACTACCTTCCATCATTAACCATTACATTCCCCATATCATGTATGTGCACTAGGTGGTTCAACTCTCACATGTTGAATTCAAGATGATAACTATTGTCAGAAGGTGGGCATAGGATCCAATTATCTATTAACCCCATCCAAGGGGACCATTTTTTCTTTGAAAAAAATAAATTTATGATTTTAATTTCCTAATTTTCTTTACCTATTGTCTTTTTGCTAAGTTTTATGAACCACATAATCTAAAGCATGTAGTCAGTCTATGTATACCAACATTTATGTATTAGGGCTATAGTGGTCCCTAACAAGGTAGTAAATATGTCAATGTGTAAGCACACTATAATTCCAAATGCTACAAAAGATTTATGCATTGGGGGTACAACATTGTCTAGCATAGTAGTATGTACATTTACATGTAAGGGCATTATAATGCCTATACTAACGAATCAACATATCACACTAATGTTTTTTTTATTAAAATAATTAATGTTTGTATTAAAAGGTGTTGCAACCACACTATACAACATAATAATACAAAAAATGAAGGGTTTCCAAACACTAATTTTATTTAGTGAGTGTCCACAATTCCATAATGCTAATTATATATTGAATTGTTTTACCTTTCATAATTAATTAATATAAAAACACATTGATATCTATGGCCCAGAATGAAATTTATCTTGCAAACCATAACTAAAACATATAATCAAACAAAGACATGCTATATTACATGTTTCACTCTTTCATACAAAGGGGGCTTGGGTTCCTAATGCATGAATTCCATCTTCATGTCCTCTAACATCTTACCATACAAATTTTTCTTCTTCTACACCTTCAAAGGAAAACCAATTGATATTTTTGGAAGTGAGACTACAAACTCTAAGCCCATTATTAAGCATACAAATAATTGGTGTAGCATGTTGCACTTAACTTGTAGGTTCTCAAATTGCCTCTTTTGTTGAGACACAATCTCCAAAATCTCTACATGACATATGTTATAAGTTTCATCCTAAGAAGAAATTATCTTTGTTAAATTAGAAATAGTTTCTTGGTTGTCTATTAAAAGCCTAACATGCCTCCTCAAGACTTGAAAAAGGTCCATCACTTCATAGGGGAAACAATAATTAGAATGATTCTGCTCCACCATTCTCAAAATCTTTAAGAATTGTCTAGGATATAAATTTTAGGTGAGACTAATCCTAATTTTCCAAGGTATTTGAACCCTAATCACTACTTAATGTAAAAAATTATGTCATAATGAAGATACAAACCTCTTGAGGCCATGTGTATTGTAAGTTAGATTTAGGGAACACTATACTTTGGATTAATCCCACTTTCATCCTTCATTTTATCACCAATCCACATATGAGTTTGTTCCTCCATTAAATGTGCTGTGTGCAAGAGTATAATGCATGTAATGAAGTTTGAAGGAATTAAAACCCAAGCCTTTCCATTCAATCTAGCTCAACATTAGTCATTAATCAAATAATTATTATGAACCTTGCTTTGAGCATCATATAACCTATTACTAGTTAGGTGATAAGTAAATTTCTCCTTTTGTCTTAAGAATTCCAACTTACAAGCAAGGTGCCTCATATTTGTGTCCTCAACACATGATTATATATCATTTCTTTAGCATTAAACAATGCATATGCCTAATTATAATTGAAGAATCTTTTATGGCTAAAATCTTCCTAATCTACTTTAAGTCAAACATCTTTTTGATATGGCTAAGTAGCACATATACCTAAGTATAATTAAAAAATCACTTATTATCTAACTCCATAATCCACCGTGAACTACATATCTTAAACTCCTAATACAAAATTTATACCTTCATCTAATTATTATTATTATCTTATTTTAAGGTCGCAGCCAAGGAAAACATCAAATTGGTGTCTGTGACCCCTTGTTTGTGGGACAAGGGACCCACCTCCACGCAACAATTTGACTGCTAAATCTACAAAGACATACATACTCTACCCCCTCTGGTTTTTGAACTTGTAACCTCTTATGAAGAAACACATCCTCTTAACCATTAAACCTACTCAAACTATATTAAATACTTCCACTAAACTTCATTTATAACTTATTTCATATATCCTACAAAATAACTTGTATTATAACCTAACATATATTAACATAAAATAGTTAAATTCTTAATAGAAAAAATAGAATTGTTTGTGTGAATAAGAATTTATGGAAGTCATTGTGGAGCGAGTGAAAAACACCTAATATTCCAAGTAAATGCTCCACCCATCTTTCAAACAAACAATTTTATTCATTTACTTTTAAAGAAATGAAAAAGATAACTTAAAATAATGCACTTATAAAAATCCTCATTCTCAAATACTATCGTAATGTATATCCCAGTGAACTCACGGCACCTCATTTATAACTAGTTTCGTATATCCTATAAAATAATTTATAACGCCATTATTATAGCCTAACCTATATTAACTTAAAATATTCAAATCCATAATCGGATAAATACTATCCTCAAACCTAAAGCACATTGCATCACCTCTTACAATATACACCTCATTTAACACTAAATTCTTAATGTTTTTTTAATCAGATTACCTCTCATTTGACGCAGAGAGGGAATAGCCAGCCATGGTATACGCATCTTCCTGAACGACAGCTCATGAAGAGATTAAAGCAATGAAAGTCGACGTCAATCCAGTGGCCGATTTATGCAGCTGAGGTCAAGGGGCAGTGCCTAATGTATAAACGCATTCAGTGGCACTCCTCTCATGCAAAAGTGGCACTACACTCCACTTGAATAATTTTCATAAATACACAATGTTTTAGGTGACTTGAGCAATGCAGTAATAATGACAATTTATACATAGGCATCAAAGATTCGAATCTCAACGCCATAGCTAAAGCAGAAAAGCTCTGAGAGTTGCTTGGTCACGCGCATAGACGAAAAAGCTCTACTGAGTTGCCATTCTCTAAAGAATCATTTAATATGAGGTCGCTGGAGATGGGGGCGGTGGGAATCGAACCTGCTCCGACAGAGGATTCTTCTTGCTCCCTTGCTGGGATTTTGAGCAATCGTCGACACAGGATCGTGCTGCTGAAAACTTCTGTCACGCTTACACTCGGCATCATGGGAGGGTATGTTCATTCGTTTCTCGTTTTCGCTTTTGTTTTGTCAGAGGTGAATGTCAATTTTCGTTAATGGAACCTTGGACAGTTAAACCTTCATCTTTCTTTCTTTAGAGCTTTCTAGAAACTTTCTTGAAAATTTTAGTTAAGGAAATACCAATTCTTCTTCTTTCCTTTAAAGATTAATAGTTAATTCAGTAGTGTAATTAGAATTTTTTTTGTCTTGAAAATTATTTCCCACCAATTTTAGCCGTTCGGGCAATTCCTCTGGCTAGATAGACAACTCCATAGTTAATTGCAATTCACACCTAGATATAGCCCTACACACAACACTTCAGCCACGCGCTCTTGGGAACACGGCAATTCCAAACACAGTAAAACACACCAAGCCCGTGAAAACAGAGCAAAAGCAAAAAGAACGCTGAAGAAGTACATAAATCATACAATTGTCATGGGAGTTTTGCCTAGTCACATGAAAAGTTCGAATCATTTGAGAGCCGTTGTGTTGTGTATAGACGTATGAAGAGGTGAAAGTCAAAATTAGAACTTTAACAGGAATTCCTGAAAGTTTTAGAAGCGATATCAGGGTCAAGCAAGGTTGCGCTTTGTCTCCTACCTTTTTTGGCTTATATATTGACAAGCTTGAAGAGTGACTAAATTCTCAAGGGGGTGACGGTATCCATTTGAGCAAGTTCGTTATAAGGCTTCTTTCGTATGCAGATGAACTTATATTGATTGTTAAATCAGCTCTTGGTTTGCAAGAGCACTTACCTTCCCTTGAGTATTTCTGTAAAAGGGTGGGGATGCAAGTCAATATTAGCAAAATGAAAGTAGTGGTTTTCTCTAACAAAAGAAAGCATAACGAGCATAAGTTCTATTTTGAAGGTAACATTATGGAAGAAGTTGCAGACTATAAATACCTTGGAATTGACTTCCACAGAAATTTAAGTTGGGATGGTTGTAAAAAGAAAAGAACTTTGGGGGGTTGGAAAACATTTTATGCTCTTCAAAATAGGTGTAGAGAGGCGGAACTCACTGGAAAACCACTCTAACTCTTTTTGGGCTTCTAATGATTCCGGTGATTCTCTACGATTGTGAATTGTGGGCCAGTAGCACAACTTACATGCAATGGAAACAAATTGAGAAAATTCAGAAGCTTTTGATTACAAACAAATTCAAAATTAAAAGTGCAATTCCTTATGCTATCTTGTTAAGTGAAACAGGGGCTACTCCTATTGAAGCAATTGCTATGGTGTGAGTCATAAGTTATTTGAAAAAAATTGAGCAAATGGAAGAGGATAAATGGCTTAGGGATGTTTTTAATAACATATCATGCAAAAAAAAAAAAAAAAGACTTGGATGAGGCAAAGTATCAAATGGTTTAGTAAATGGGATATTTACTTGAGCATGTGTCCTACAAACAGTAAAGAGATAAAAACTTTTGTTATGGATAAATTCCACAAATGTACTTGGAAGAAAGAGTTAGGGAGAAATAAGAAGTACTACATTGAAGAGTTTAACCCGACTCATAATCATTAGCAAAAAGCTTACATAGGGGCCAATATTTCTTGGAAATCTAAAATTCTTATTGTTCAATTAAGGACTAATTCTCATCAACTCCATTGTGAAACAAAGCGCTAGAAAAGGCCAAAAGAAAGGTGGGAGGAAAAAATATGTATTTTTTGCTTTTCTGGAAAAGTGGAAACAGAAAAACATTTCATTTTAGAATCCCAGGCCTTCAAAGACAATAGGGAAAATTATGCAGGTATTCTGGCGGCTAGCTCGTGGGATAATCTATTCAGTGAAGAGTTTGTGGAGAAGCTCGAAGCGTTTATAGTAAAACTCTACAGGAAAAAGGCCGATTACAAGAGCTAGATGAAAAAGCAATCTGTTCCATAGACTATTTTTAGCCTGATAGACATTAAAATTAATTACTTACTTTCTTTCTTTCTATAAAAATAAACACAGGTGTTTATAGAGTTTCAGAAGAGTGGTTCAATAATTAATTGAGGAGGAGATTTGGAACTTGTAGTCCAATCCTAAACCGGTTTATATATTCTTGAAAATCCTGAACCGGTTTATGTATTCGTGAAAATTGCTCCAAACATAACCTGAAAAAAAGGTCCAGATGTCTACAGCACCATCGCTTCAGGAATTTTCTGCGGTGTAGTAGTCTGCAGAGGATCGACAGCTGCACGGAAAAGAATATGAGATCTTGTAAGGTAGAGGTGGTGAGAATCGAACCTCGGACGGAGGATGACTCTAGGCCGTCGCTTGCTGGGATTTTGGGCAACGAGAGACGCAGAATTCTGTTGCTGAAAACCACTGCGACGCTCACACTAGGCATCATGGGAGGGTATGTTCGTTTCTTCTGGTATTTGCTTCTGTAGATCAACCCTCCTTACCGTGAGATTTGATCCGTCGACGAGCTTGTTTCTCTTTTGTTATATTGATGTACACTGGCCTTCCTTCTGCAGTCTTGGCCGAATTTAATATGTTTTGTAAGATATAAAAATAAAGAAAACAAATTATACCATGGAAGTAGTAGTGTTTAAAGGAGAGCCATATTTTTCAACTAAAATCTAACAATATTAGAAGAAATATCCATGTTAGAATATAGTAAATTGTTTTTTTTTTTTTTGGTTTTTTTTTTTATTTTTTATGTTTTGAACTTCAATATTGCTTTCATTAATGTTGAGATGTAGAGGATAGTTTGTTTTGCCAATCGGGCTTGATGGGTGGTTAATATTGGCGATAACAACCATATGTGCTTGGCTTAGCTTAAATTTCATCGTTGGAGCGAAACAAAACGTGTCAAAAGAATCTAAGAGCAACCGAGTTTTGGCTTAATGGAATGATTCACCTTTGGAGTGCATCCTTGGCTCTTGGTTTTATATATGTTATGGAGTCATTGTTTAGTATCTCTAAATTTTGGATATGATCTTTGGGGTTTGTTACTTGCTGATGGTGTGGTATTGGTGTTTATTAAAGTTATAGGTTTGGTATTTTAATATTTATTTATTTTTTTAATTATGTTTATGGTGGTTGGATTTATTTTAGTCTTGCTTTGTGTATTATGGTTTTTTTTGAGATATCATTTAACAATAAATACATTAAAATAATTATTAATTAAATATTAATATCAAGAGTTTTGCAATTTTATTCAATCAAAAGAGTTTTGCAATTTTATTTAATCAATCAATAAATTTTTGTTTGTATAATAAAAATATATATTTTTTTATATAATTTAAATGACCATAATAATTATGTCATAATTAGATATGTAGTTCAACCATATACATAACTATTTTTCTATAATCTTTTTATGAATCTTTCAACTAATCTTTATTCTTAACTTCTCATTTTTCTCTTAATCTTTGATTCTTAAGTATACTTTGTGCTTGGTTTACATTTTTACAAAGTCATCATATAATTTAGACATTTTTCATGACTCAAAAGAAGAAGTTAATCCTTCATAGTCTCTCCTTAATGAGTACTTATGATTATGGTCTTTAAAATGATCTAAGTTTTATTTTTCCTATGTTTTTTATCTTCATCTTTGGTCATCTTCATTTTTTATCTTCAATCTTTTTCAATATTCATCTTATACTTGCAAAATATAAACATTATGTTTGTCAAATTCCATATAATATATCCACTAGAATATATGGGTTGTTAGTGATTGTAACTACCAGTTCTCTATAATACTTTTTCTCATACATGGTCAACTACAATTCTATAGTGCTGACCATTTTCACTCCCATTGTACGTCATTATCAATCATTATTCTAGATTTTCTTACTTGTAATCACAATCTAGGTTTTTTTTAGTCACCCTCGACCAATATATCCTTTGGGTCTTTGTGGATTACCCTAAAACCCTTAACCAATACAATTTTCAAGTGGTTTTGACTTGCCACAAACTTGTCATTGTGCTGAGAGGCGCATTCTACAACCCAGTATGACCCTGATGTGTAAGTATGTCACGCCCTTAAAAATAATTTTCATGAATGTCGGCCAAAACATTAACTTGAATCTTAAATCATATATAACTTGATTCTTTATACTATATATAAATTTTTAACCTTCTTAATAAGCTAAGATTAATTATTAAAATATAACTATGTATTATCTCTACAACCAAATATGGGGGTAGATCATAAACATGTAAAAGTAAATGTAATGTTTAAAATTTAACATTTTTGGTGTAATGTTGGTTCTATTTAAAAATAAACCTAATTATTATTATGTATAAACATAATATAAATTTAAATAAAATATAAAGAGGTTTAAGTATGATAAATAAATAAAAATATAAATAAACCATATTTATGGTAAAACCTCTTTTTATATTTACTCCAAAGGTATGGTAAATAAATAAAGCCTCTTTTTATATTTACTCCGTAAACCTCTTTATATTGACAATAACTCAAAAAATAGGTTTTATTTAGGTGAAGCCTATAGCCCAAATACCATGGGATAAATTATTATTAATACCATGGGCTAAATACCATATTTCTAAAAGAGGTATGCTAAATAAATAAATCAATATAAAAGAGGTATAAAGAGGCATGATAAATATATAAAAATAGAGATGACGGTTGGAAAATCAATAGGTGTTGGATCCCTGGCCTTTATTCTTAATGGTCATGTGTTTCTACCCTACGTCTGTTTGTTAGGCTCACTTTTGGTTGCCTTTTAGTTGCTTTGGTAGATCAGTTTCATTTTTGCGCCAAAAGATTTTGCGAGCTGGGTTATGGTGGCCCATGTTGCACAATGATGCCTATGCGCATTGTCGCACATGTGATTTATGTAAGAGGACAGGGAATCCTTCGCGCAGAGATGAGATGCCCTTGAATCTTCAGATGGTACTGCAAGCTTTTAAGAAATGGGTTATCGATTTAGTGGGACCTATTAATCCTCTAGGAAGGCAGAGTGGTGCATGCTACATTATCACTGCGACAGATTATGTAACCAGATGGGCTGAAGCCAAACTGGTGAAGGCTTGTACTGCTGATACAACTGCACAATTTATATTTGAGAATATTGTGACTCGGTTTGGTTGTCCTAAGATTATGATAAGCAATCAGGGTACACATTTTGTAAATGACACCATTGAAGCATTGAATGAAGAATTCAAGAAGTGTCATCAGAAGAGCTCTCCTTAACATCATCAGGAAAATGGTGCAGTTGAATATTTTAACAAGATTTTGGAAATCGCACTCACTAAGGTCTGCAATGCTAACATAAATGATTGGGATGAGAAAGTGCCAACAGTTCTCTAGCCATATAGGACTACTCGCAAGAAGTTGACTGGAAGGACACCTTTCTGGATGGTATATGGGCAAGAGGCTATGCTTCCCATGGAGTTCATTGTTCCTAGTCTTCCCATTACAACATTTACCAATATGGCTGAAGAAGATTCCTTGGAAGACTATTTTTCGTAGTTGGTTGCTCTGGAAGAAGAACATTTTGTTACAAATTATCACCAACAAGTTCAAAATGCACGCGAAAAAGCATAGCAGGATAGGCATATCAGGCAAAAGGTGTTCAAAGAAGAAGATTTGGTCTTACTATATGACAGCAAGTTTGCGCGCCACCTAGGGAAACTGAATATGCATTAGCTAGGGACCTATGTTGTTAATGAAATCACTGATGGAGGAGCAGTGTGCCTGGCCACGTTGAGCTGTGAATACCTTCCTGGGTATGTAAATGGAAGCCGTCTGAAGCCATACATGGATGACCCTGTGCCTACCAAATGACTACATGGCTAGAGTATTAGACCTGCGCAGATGAGATGGTGAATGTGCAGTAAGGTGCGACGCGCATGTGGTAGCTACGCAAGGAGGTTGACTGGGTCGCAGAGGTGTCAAAAACTAGCCGTTGGAACAAAAAAACTAAAAAAGAAAGATTTATTACCATTTTTGGGAGCGTCTAGGATTCATTTAATGGAGGTATTTTACCAAATTTGGGAACGTTTTGTCAATAATGGAGCCTCATCAATGCACAAGGAGTCGTTGAAGACGCGCCACAAGTATAAATATGACCAATGGGGTCGCAATAGTTCCCTTCGATTTCTAAGTGAATTATTTTCCTTAAGATCCCTAATTATCGTTGTGTATCCTGTTTCTATGTCTGGTTTGGATCCAGTTCGAGGACGCATTGCACCGAGCAGGGCTAGGTTACGCTATTCTTGAGAAGATGACAACCATAAGATCGGGCGATGACCTTGCTGTGCCCGAAGTTCCAATTATGGAAACACCTGCACCCTCTAAGGCTAAGAAGGGGTAATCGTCGGGAACATGCAAATACCTCGAGAAAAGACCCCAAGACTACGCCCTTCAGTGGGTGATAAGATTAAAATACCTATGTCAGAAGTCCCTGAAACTATTGAGGAGGAAGAGGAGGATGTGGTCAAAGTGGACCCATTCTTGCGGCTACCAAGCTACATTGCGCCACACAAACCATCTGTCAGAGTACCTAAGGACCTGGAAAAGGTGTGCGTGGGTATTCAAATATCCCTAATCCCTGAGAATGTCCCGATGGAAGGGGACATGTTCGCAAAGATTCCACAGGTCTGATTTGACGATTGGGACATCGTCGATGTCGAGAAATTCCCAGACCTTGTGTCGAACTATACCTGGACCAAATTACATATGAAGGAGGAATTTTGCGCCTCAAGTGAAAAATATGGGTCCTGGGTCTACACAAGGCAGGCCTGCTCAATTTGCTCCAAATCCCTCATTTTGGGCACAACCCCATAAATGATATATGCGTCCGACGGTTGCTGGCCTTAGTACATGACAATGCACTCTGGTTGGGAGTGCATCCCCATTGATGGTGAGTTGATCCATGGGATCACAGATCTGCCTACTAAAGGAGTTGACCCTATTGCTAATTTTGACAGTAAGTCGCAGGAGAAAGTCATGGCAGATCAAATTAAAAAGAATTATAACGTCACGAGGAAGAGCTAGGGGTTCGCTGTGGATGAAATTAATGACCCAGCAGCGTTCTTTAGAATGATCATCTTGGCCTGCAAGAGACCCAAGGAAGTGCCCACACACATCATTGTGCTCGCAGGACGACATGAAAAAGGCATGATTTATAATTGGTATAGTTACCTGTGCAAAGAATTTTTAGAAAATGTGTGGGAGGCCTAGGAGGACGGCAAGCATTTCTAGTATTCTTGGCTTTTATTATTGATCGTGCTAATTGGATGGAAGACTCCTGAAGATACACAGTTCTCAAATGTTGAGTTGAAGATGTGCGAAGCTGTGTGTTATGCTACCTTGTGGAACTCTTCAGACTCAGTGCGCGCCAAAGAAAACAAAATTTTCTGGGTTCTATATGATGCTACATTGAATCAAGCGGTGCAGTCAAAGCCGCGACTATCATCCACATTGTATGACCCATACAATATGGTAGCATATTTTAAAGCTACATTCCATAATATACACATCTGCGCAAAGTGCGTTGTAGAAGGAGTATGGTGTGAGTTACCATACCTGGTGACCGAAGATGATTTGCTTCGAGTGACAATAGAATGGTCGCCAGCCTAGTTGACACCGAGTACACCCACAAAGCTGTGCACTGGCAGCCAAATAGGGAAATCGATGGAGAAAGCAATAGAAACAGTCACAAAGAAGGTCATTGAGAAAGTAACTGAAAAAGAAGCAACCTCCATTACCACTGGCGAGACTATAGAAACAGAAATAGTGCCTGAAAAGAATGGAATTATGCCAAAGGAAATAGGGGAAGCTGAAACATCTAAAGGAACCAAGCGCGGCTCCTAGGCCGCTGGAGGATCGAGAAAAAAGAGGAAGAGTTCCAAATAGGTCGGGTAGAAGGACCTGTCGCTGACAGAGGACGACTTGCATGAAATAACAAACATTGTCACGTCTACGAGAGGATCGTTGGACGTATATGGAGGTTCAGTACAAGTTTGTGCTCGAGCTTGTACAAGTTGCACTGCGGGAATTGAAGGTACATGCGAGCCAGATTCAAGCGAGTGTAGCTCATGCGAGCTAGACCGATGCGCAAGTCACAAGCGCGCAACCATTAGATGTTTCTTTACCAGCCTCCGGGGATGATCGCTTCATCCAAATCCCCATGCCATCTATTCAGATGGACACCAACCGACGTCTCCAATTCAAAGGCACAGGTGATATACATATTAACCTTTCTTTGTTACTTGCAAGAAAATTACACTTAATTCATTTGACGATCGCGGATGAGCTTCAGCACAGAGAGGCTACCGTGCACGAATATAAGGGAAGCACAATAGCAGGCTGAGCAAGCACATCAACAACTTCAAAAAGCCAAAGCAACTTTCCGAGAATCAGAAGCCCAACGTGCTGCGCTAGAGGCCAAAATTCACCAAGTCTGATAAGATATTGCAATTGTCCTATTCACATCTGTGCGCAAAGAAAATTTAGAAGGATTGGATGCTGCAGTGAAAGAAGCGCGCTCGGAGTTGAAAATGGTTGGAACAGAATATGAGTAGCAAATTGCAAACCTTCAGACAAAGTTGCAGCCCAGACTCCACCAGAGGTTCGCCCGCAGAGAGTAGCTGAAGTTAAACAAGCCCGAGATAGTATTGTTGTTGCAGTCAAGCAATTTGACAATTTGTTAGACAAAGACATGACTGCTTGGACCTCAGTCTAAAATGATCTAGTTGTTCAGCAGCTGCGTGACACACTCCACCAGAAGGAGCAACAGTTTGAGGAAATCAGGACAGTGGCACCAATGTTGGTTCTTTCTCATCACCTCACTCGTTTGCAAGAGTGCAGAACCATTCAGACAGAAATTGAATATTTGCGTCGGAAGGAACAACTGCTTGAAGCACACATGCAACCATGGGCAGAAGAAGCACTTCAAATTTTGCAGACACTGGATAACACTCTGAAGATGATCCAGCAAACTCAACGCAACATAGAGATGGCCACTAAAGGGCCTACTACAGAAAAATTGGTTCAGCAAGCGCAGGGTGCCACAACGCAAAGTTTAGAGTTAGCTCCCTCTCAAAAATTTTGTGAGCATGCTTTAGGCCAAGATCAAGGAGCAGGCGCCTCAGTGACCCAGGACGAGTCACATGTTTGTATTGGGGGCCTATTGGAGTGGGGTCCCCTAAGGCACAATTTTTGATTTAATTTTGTATAATTTTCTATGAGCGCGTTACGCAATTGAGTCAAGGGGCTTTAGGGTGGGTCAAAGTCCCTAATTTTGATGTAAATAGGTTTAAGGGTAAATTGTGGGCCTCAAACTATGGTTTGAGACCATAGTATTTGCACGTTAGGCGAATATAAATAGATAGATCGAGTCTAAGTAAAGTAGTTCAGTTATTTCTATGTTGAAGATTATTATTGATGTTTATGCATCTGTAATACGTTGTAAGGGTTTGTCTGGGTTGGGTTGAAAGGCTCCTGTTGGTTGTGTGCGTAGAGGCTTAGTCTTGGTTGTATGCGGACTCCGCTAGCTGTGTGCACGGAAGGGTTTTGTAAGGGAAATTTGATGTATTGAAAGTATGATGTATTAAACAGATCTAAAGCTAATATAAATGACAGAATTTGGCAAGCTAACTGCGTTATGAATCTGAGTTAATTGCTATTTATGTTATGTTAAGATCACATTGTTTTTTTTTTATTATCGCGCAAAGGATATATGTTATGATTATGAATTCTCATTGATGGTTGATGAATTTGGTTAAGTAATTGAACATTATTTAGATCTAGACTTTTTTATGTTATACTTTATCTGCACTAAGGCGAACAATGACTATGTTTTATTCTGTTAAAGACTATGCATTCTCTGTGATTTTGTTGTATATTGTTGCGCGCATCTGTTTAAAATTGATATAAGTTAGCATTCGGTTTGTTGAGGACCACTTCATTATTTTCTCCCTCAGGGTGTGGAAACCTGGTTCCAACACCCCCCATACTGCTTCAGGTGAGACTTTGATCTGCGCAAGCAGGTCATTGCCGAAAGGGCCGGTAGTTGGAGGGTTTTTTGGTTTATCCATAAACTCTGAACTTGGGTCAGGACCCCTCAAGCCAATAGGTGGCAATGGTGGCACTAGGCTCTGCGTCAATGATCCACTTCCCTTTTTCATTCCCCTTGTCGGGTTATGACTCAAAGTCAGAACATGCATCTGATTCGGAAGCCTTCAGCTCGACCACCAGTGATTGCTTGGCTCGACACTCCCTTTTGTCATGAGTGAGGCTCTTATGGAACTCACACCATTTTCCTATGCCCTTCTTTGTATTTGTGGTGTTGTTCTTTGCTTGCGGCTTCAACGGGTTGTACTGGGTCACCCTACCTTGTATTTGTCCTTTGTTCTGTGGTTTGGGGGTGCCTTTCCCTTGCTTAAGATTCACATATCCAAAGTCTTGCTTCTTCTATTTAAATTTCTACTTGATCTTGAAGCATATCGGCATGCTGCACCAATCGAGGAGATGTCGAGGAACTCCATTTCCTCCTGAATGAATTTATGAAAACAATTGCGATACTTGAGCACCAAATTTTTCTACGAATCTTTGATACCCAACTTTTTGCGCAAGGTATGGAACAAATTCGTCAACTCATGCACATATTGATCCCTTTGTTGTCGCAACATAGTCCATTGTATGTACTTTTCCTCATAGCTCCCCACAAGGTAATATTATTCCTTGATGGCATCTCAAAAATAATTCCAATTGGGTGTGGCTGAAAACAATGAGGGTTTCTCTCATCCCTTTTTTCACAATAGTTTTCCCATTAGTCCTTAACATGGAGGGCAACATTGAGGAGTGAAAAATTAATATTTTCTCTATTAGAAAAATCATGAACTAAAAAATATCCTTCCAATCTATATACGACATCTTCATCTATCTGGAATTCAAATATGGGAATGTAAAAGTTGACTTGTACCTTGAAGGTAGTGGTGCCTCTAGAGTGGCTGTCGGATGAAGAAGTGTTTCCTGTGGGCATCTACCGAAGGATCTTGGCAAAGTTATTCATCATCGCGTTCCTCTATTTCTCGAGGGCTTCTTTGAGCAATATTTTGAAAGGATTTCCCGCTCCCTTGTCTTTCTTTTCTTCCATCTTGGGAGGTCGTCGGGGTTTGTGAGGCTCGTCTACAAAGGTTCAACTGGTTCGATCCCTACTCCTTATACCTTGACCTCGTTGAGGACATGCAAAGAAAAACAAAGAAAGAGCAGACCGCTCTGATACCATATATGCAAACTTAAACAAGAATGCAACATAATACAGATATAACCATAAATAGAGAGATGCAGCATAAATAACACTTCATTTCATTAATATCAAAGAAATGAAATGAAATGAAGTGTGCTTACATACAAAATGAAAATAAACTAGCTCAAGCGATGGTAGCTTATTTATGAGAAGAGATGTGGCAGCTAGATGCCTATGAAACGTGTTACAACAAGGCTCAAAGGCCTATTTATTTAGAAACAATGGAAAAACCCAAACATCCAAAAACCTAACCCGAGGAGATGAATCGCCCAAATTGTGGGCCCCATTGGGGTAAATTGGTACATCAACTCCCCGAGGTCATAACTTTGGCATACAATCTTTGTTTGATGTGCACAATTCCTCATTATAAATATCTATCTGAGGAATACAATGTTCGACTACTAGTTTTCCAAAAAAACTTCGTTTAGGGCCTCAAAATGGCTCCGGAAGTTCAGGACCCGAAAAACTACCAAAAATAGTAAATTGTGCTACAATTAAGGAAACTAAAAGAAATAATGGTGGGGGTCCAAGTGAAATAGACGGATGGCCACCAATATCTACCTAGATCAAGTATAACTGTAAACCATAACATCACGTATCTCCCACACTGAGTTGAAGAACCTAGGTGCAACAACAATGAAATTCTTGTCCATTCCACATGGCTAAAGGAGAGCTAGAGCCATTACAAAGAATTCATACACTGGAGTGGCTTGGTGGATACTATGAAAATTGTTTCCATAAATGGATTGTGTACCAACCACCTTCCTTAATTAACATTTACATTCCCCATATCATGTATGTGCACTAGGTGGTTGAGCTCTCACATGTGGAATTCAAGCTGATAACTATTGTTAGAAGGTGGGCATGCGATCCAGTTATCTATTATCCCCATCCAAGGGGACCATTTTTTCTTTGAAAAAAATAAATTTACGGTTTTAATTTCTTAATTTTCTTTACCTACTATCTTTTTGCAAGTTTTATGAACCACATAATCTAAAGCATTTAGTCAGTCTATGTATACTGACATTTATGTATTAGGGCTATAGTGGTCCCTAACAAGGTAGTAAATATGTCATTGTGTAAACACACTATAATTCCAAATGCTACAAAAGATTTATGCATTGGGGGTACAACATTGTCTAGCATAGTGGTATGTACATTTACATGTAAGGGCATTATAATGCCTATACTAATGAATCAACATATCACAATAATGTTTTTTTTCATTAAAATAATTAAATTTTGTATTAAAAAGGTGTTGCACCACACTATACAACATAATAATACAAAAAATGAAGGATCTCCAAATGCTAATTTTGTTTAGTGAGTGCCCACAATTCCATAATGCTAACTACATATTGAATTGTTTTACCTTTCATAATTAATTAATATAAAAACACATTGATATCTATGGTCGAGAATGAAAGTTATCTTGCAAACCATAACTAAAACTTATAATCAAACAAATACATGCTAGGTCACTTGTTTCACTCTTTCATCCAAAGGGGGCTTGGGTTCCTAGTGCATGAATTCCATCTTCATGTCCTCTAACAACTTACCATGCACATTCTTCTTCTTCTACACCTTCAAAGGAAAACCAATTGATATTTTTGGAGGCGAGACTACAAGCTCTAAGATCACTACTAAGCATACAAATAATTGGTGTAGCCTTGATGCACTTAACTTGTAGTTTCTCAATTTGCCTCTTTTGTTGAGATACAATTTCCAAAACATCTACATGACATGTTATAAGTGTCATCCTAAGAAGAAAGTATCTTTGTTAAAATATAAATAGTTTCTTGATTGTCTATTAAAAGCATAGCATGCCTCCTCAAGACTTGAAAAGGTTTATCACTTCATAGGGGAAACAATTATTAGAATGATTCTGCTCCACCATTCTTAGAATCTTTAAGAATTCTCTATTATATAAATTTTAGGTGAGACTAATCCTAATTTCCCAAGGTATTTGAACCTTAATAATTACTTAATGTAGAAAATTATGTCATAGTGAGGAAACAAACCTCTTGAGGTCATGTGTATTGCAAGTTAGATTTAGGGAACACGATACTTTGGATTAATGCCATTTTCATCCTTCAGTTGATCACCAATCCACATATGACCCTGTTCCTCCATTAAATGTGATGCGTGCAAGAGTATAATGCAGGTAATGAGGCTTGAAGGAATTAAAACCCAAGCCTTGCCGTTCAATCTAGCTCAACATTAGTAATTAATCAAATATATATTATGAACCTTGTTTTGAGCATCACATAACCTATTACTAGTTAGGTGATAGGTAAATTTCTCCTTTTGTCTTAAGAATTCCAATTTACAAGCAAGGTGCCTCAATTTTGTGTCCTCAACACATGATTATATATTGTTTCTTTAGTATTAAACAATGCATATGCCTAATTATAATTGACGAATCTTTTATGTCTAAAATCTTCGTGATCTACTTTGAGTCAAACATCTTTTTGGTATAGTTAAGTAACACATAAACCTAATTATAATTAAAAAATCACTTATAATCTAACTCCATAATCCACCATGAACTACATATCTTAAACCCCTAATAAAAAATCCAAACCTTTATCTAATAGTAATAATAATTTTTATCTAATTTTAAGGACCCCCTTGTTTGTGGGACAAAGGACCCACCTTCACGCAACAATTTGACTGCTAAGTCTATGAAGGCATACATACTCTACCCCCTCTCGTTTTTGAACCTGTGACCTCTTATGAGGAAACACATACTCTTAACCATTAAGCCAACTCAAGCTATATTAGATACTTCCACTAAACTTCATTTATAACTTATTTCATATATCCTACAAAATAACTTGTAACATCAATATTATAACCTAACATATATTAATATAAAATAGTTAAATTCCTAATAGAAAAAATACCATTGATTTTGTGAATAAGTGTTTATGGAAGTCATAGTGGAACAAGTGAGAAACATCCTAATATTTCAAGTAGATGCTCCACCATCTTTAAAAACAAACAATTTTATATATTTATTTCTATGAATATCAAAAAATTAAAATATAAAATCATGATAAATAAAAAGAAATGAAAAAAAAAATTTAAAATAATACACTAACAAAAATCCTCATTAGGAATTTGGCTTCTGTGATCCATAAAATATATATAAAAATTTTCGGTGATAATCACATTAAAGAATATAGTGTCAACCTTTAAAAATTAATGAATACCAAAAACTTAAAATATAAAATCATGATAAATAAAAAGAAATGAAAAAAATAACTTAAAATAATACACTAATAAAAATCCTCATTAAGAATTTGGCTTCTGTGATCCATAAAATGTATATAAAAATTTTAGGTGATAATCACATTAAAGAATATATTGTCAACCCTTTTCAAACCAACCAATATGGTTCATCATCCTCATTCCCAAATACTATCGTAGTGTATGCCCCACTCAAATACTATCGTAATGTATACTCCAATGAACTCACTCCACCTCATTTATAACTAGTTTCATATATTCTATAAAATATTAGTGTTGTATATCCTACGCAATAATTTATAATGCCATTATCATAGCCTAAACTAGTTTCATATATCCTACAAAATAATTTATAATGTCATTATTATAGCCTAACCTATATTAACTTAAAATATTCAAATCCATAATCGGAAAAATACTACGCTCAAACCTAAAGCACATTGCATCACCTCTTACAGTATACACCTCATTTAACACTAAATTCTTAGTGTTTTTAATCAGATTACGTCTCATTTGACGCAGAGAGGGAATAGCCAGCCATGGTGTACGCTTGTTGAGATGTGGGCTCTAATTGCTGAATTTTCGAGTTATGGAGAAGAGTTCATTTTGTCCACATATAACTAATTTAAATAAATAAATATATGTATTTATTTGTTGTCCACATATAACTAATTCATATATGTATATACTAATTTTCCGCGCTCATGTTTGTTTATATATATATAAATAAACACACGCACAGACACACGCACAGACACGCGACAGACAGTGTGGAAGTGACACGATTGGTGGAGATCGTGAATTTGCCATCTTCCGGAACTTCAGCTCATGCAGGGATTAAAGCAAGAAAGTTGACGTCGATCCAGTGGCCAATTTATGCAGCTGAGGTCAAGTGGCAGTGCCTAATGTTAGAAGTGGATGGAGTATAAACGCATTCAGTGGCACTCCTCTCATGCAAAAGTGGCACTACACTCCACTTAAATAATTTTCATAAATACACAATGTTTTAGGTGATAAAAGCTTGAGCAATGCAGTAATAACGGCTGTTTATACATAGGCATCAAAGATTCGAATCTCAACGCCATAGCTAAAGCAGAAAAGCCCTGAGAGTTGCTTGGTCGGGCGCAGAGACTGAAAAGCTCTACTGATTTGCCATTCTCTAAAGAAACATTTAATATGAGGTCGCTGGACATGGGGGCGGTGGGAATCGAACCTGCTCCGACAGAGGATTCTTCTTGCTCCCTTGCTGGGATTTTGAGCAATCGTCGACACAGGACCGTGCTGCTGAAAACCTCTGTCACGCTTACACTCGGCATCATGGGAGGGTATGTTCATTCGTTTCTCGTTCTCGCTTGTGTTTTGTCAGAGGTGAATGTCAATTTTCGTTAATGGAACCTGGACAGTTAAACCTGCATCTTTCTTTCTTTAGAGCTTTCTAGAAACTTTCTTGAAAATTTTAGTTAAGGAAATACCAATTCTTCTTCTTTCCTTTAAAGATTAATAGTTAATTGCTATTCACACCTGGATATCGCCCTACACACAACACTTCAGCCGCGTGCTCTTGGGGACGCGGCAATTCCGAACACAATAAAACGCGCCAAACCCGTGAAAACAGAACAAAAGCAAAAAGAACGCTGAAGAAGTACATAAATCATACAATTGTCATGGGAGATTTGCCTAGTCACGTCAAAGGTTCGAATCCCTATATATAGAAATAGGCACAGATGTTTATAGTTTCAGGGAGGTGGTTCAATAGGCACAGATGTTTATAGTTTCAGGGAGGTGGTTCAATAGGTGAGGAGGAGGTTTGGTCCTTACAAGTTTAGTAGTCCAATCCTAAACCGGATTATATATTCTTGAAAATCCTGATTATATATTCTTGAAAATCCTGAACCGGTTTATGTATTCGTGAAAATTGCTCCAAAAATAAGCTGAAAAAAGGTCCAAATGTCTACAGCACCATCGCTTCAACAATTTTCTGCGGTGTAGTAGTCTGCAGAGGATCGAGAGCTGCTCGGAAAAGAATATGAGATCTTGTGAGGTGGAGGTGGTGGGAAAAGAACCTCGGACGGAGGATGATTCTAGGCCGTCGGTTGCTGGGATTTTGGGCAATGAGAGACACAGGATTCTGTTGCTGAAAACCACTGCGACGCTCACACTAGGCATCATGGGAGGGTATGTTCGTTTCTTCTGGTATTTGCTTATGTAGATCAACCGTCCTTACCGTGAGATTTGATCAGTGGACGAGTTCGTTTCTCTTTTGTTATATTTGGTCCTTCGTGTAAACCGGCCTTCCTTCTCTCAACGAACTTTAAGCTAGCGCAGGCAGTCTAGGCCTAATTTAATATGTTTTGTAAGATATAAAAATAAAGAAAACAAATTATACTATGGAAGTGGTAATAGGGAGAGCCATAGTTTTCAACTAAAATCTAACAATGTTAGAACAATATTAATGTTAGAATATTCCAGTAATTTGTTTTTTTTTTTTTTATGTTTTGAACTTCAATATTGCTTTATGCTAGAACAAATATTAATGTTAGAATATTGCTTGCATGTTGATTTATGTTAGAACAAATATTAATGTTAGAATATTGTTTGCACGAGTAATTTGTTTTTTATGTTTTGAACTTCAATATTATTTATTTTTATTAAGGTTGGGAGGTAAAGGATAGTTTGTATAAATATTAATGTTAGAATATTGCATGTATGAGGAATTTGTTTTTTTATGTTTTGAATTTCAATATTGCTTTCATTAATGTTGAGATGTAAAGGATAGTTTGTTTTGCCAATCGTCTTGATGAGTAGTTAATATTGCCAATAACAACTATATGTGTTTGGCTTAGCTTAAATTTCATTTTTGGAGCGAAACAAAAAGTGTGCAAAGAATCTAAGAGCAAGTGAGTTTTGGCTTAATGGAAGGATTCATCTTTGGAGTGTATCCTTGGCTCTTGGTCTTATATATGTTGTGGAGTTATTGTTTAGTATTTGTAATTTTTGGACATGACCATTGGGATTTGTTAGTTGTCTATGGTGATGGTGTGGCATTGGTGTTTATCAAAGTTATATGTTTGGTATTTTTTTTTTTTTGATATTTTAAAAATTATTTTTTAAATATGGATGGTGGTTAGACTCATTTTTTAATCTTGTCATGTGTATTATGTTTCTTGTATTAGAGATATGATTTAACAATAAATACATTAAAGTAGTTATCAATCAAAATATATAATATCAATAATTTTGCAATTTTATTCAATCAATCATGAATAGATTTTTGTTTGTATAATACAATTATATTTTTTATATAATTTAAATTACCATAATAATATGTTAGAATTAGGTATGTAGTTCAACCATATACATAACTATCTTTCTATAATCTCTTCATGAATCTCTCAACTAATATGTATCCTCAACTTTTCATTTTTCTCTTCATCTTTGATTCTTAAGTATACTTTGTGCTTGATCTACACCTTTAGAAAGGCATCATATAATTTAGTCATTCTTCATGATTCACAAGTAGAAGTTAATCCTTCATAGTCTCTCCTTAATGAGTACTTATGATCATGGTCTTTAAAACGATCCAAATTTTATTTTGCTTATGTTTTTTATCTTCATCTTTGGTCATCTTCATTTTTTATCTTCAATCTTTTTCAATATTCATCTTGTACTTGCAAAATATAAACATTATGTTTGTCAAATTCCATATAAAAAAGTTACTATCCACTAGAATACATGGGTTGTTAGTGATTGTACCTACCAATTCTCTATAATATTTTTTCTCATACATGGTTCAACAACAATTCTTCAGTCCTAACCATTTTCACTCGCCCTGTACATTATTATCAATAATCATTCTAGATTTTCTTACTTGTAACCACAATCTAAGTATTTTTTTGTTACCCTCAACCAATATATTCTTTGGGTTTTTGTGGATTACCCTAAAAAAATTACTCTTAACCAATGCAATTTTCAAGTGGTTTTGACTTGCCACAAACCTTTCATTATGTCAAGTGGTTTTTCTTTGGCCATAAACCTTCATTTTTCATAACAAGTGGTTTTTGGTTTACCATAAACCAATACAAAGTCATGCTATGGCAATATAAATGCATTTTCAAGGGCTTACATCCTTATTTAACCGAGATTCATATAACAATTTTCTTTATATATCTTTATTTGAAGCTAATCTAATGATTTTAAATAGAGGACGACGATTATTTTCTTCTTTATCATCCAAAAACACCATGAAGGAGGATTTTAATATTTTAGGATTATACTTAATCTTCTTGAAATTATTGGAGTGCTTGATATTCCTTTATTCTTACCTTGCTTCTTGCGTCTTTACTCATTCATTGCTTGGCTCTTTCTTCATTTCTATTTTCTTCTATCATTCTCTTTATTGCTTCATCCTTCTTTGTCCTTACTTCTTTTCTCTTCATACACTCTTGCCTTTCACTTCCTCTTTTGATGTTCAAATGCCTACTTGTTTTTTAACCTTCTCTCCTCTTGTTATAGATGCCACCTTCTTTTTTTTTCATTTTGCTTATATTTCTCTCTATCTTTTTCTTTTAGCACGAAGTCTACATCTTTTATGTTTTTCATCATTGTTTTTTTTATTGTCATTTTCTTGCATCTAAATCTTCCATTACAATATTTACATAAAATTATTTCTTGTAAAAAAAACATCTCCATCTAACAAAGCCACCTCTTAATTAATCCACCAATGTCATGAAAAAAGTCATTTAAGTTTATAAATTAGAATACACCTTAAATTTTAACAAATTAGCCTTCCATGTGTTATATATATATAAACTTAACTTTCATATTAAGTTTGCCATTATTTCTTTATCACTCCCTAAATTTGATCCTTCTAATGAGTTTAACTAATTGTAAACTTTGACTTCATAATTTTTAATTTATCAAAGCTAAGCACATAAATGCCATATATGAAGTCGAAGTTTACACTCTCGTCAAATGTATATGCCAATTGTGAAAGCCATAGTTTACTATCACGCGATGGAGCGCTTCCCCTGACTAAAACTGCCATCCGCACACTCGCAACACACGTTAACACTGACCCCTTTTTCCCAACGCATCATGCTCTTTAGGCCGGGCCAACTGAAACAAGCCCTGCAGATTCTGTTGCAAGTCCGTGTTAAGAAGAGGACCATGTCCTATGAAAAACAAACCCATTCCCACATTCTTGACACGGGACTTCTGTCTAACAGATGCGCGCATAGTTATCGTTGTTTAGAGTTTGTTAGTTGATACGCATGCAAAATGTGGGAAAAGGTACAGGAGCTGTTTCACAAAATGGCTCAGCGAAATGTTGTGCCTTGGACCACCGTGATTGCAGGATGTGAACAGAATGGTCAGCGCATCGACGGACTGAAGCTTTTTTATTGTCAAGAAATGCAAGCCTCTGGTCATGTCTTTGTCGTTGATTCCTTCTCACAAGTTTCTTCTGGCAGATCCGCAGATTCATACAGCTTCATACAGACAGCAATCCAAGCTGATACTGACATTGCCCTCAAGAAACCACGGAGGGGCACTTCTGTTCATTCAATCAATCCAGTATGTGTTTTTATTCTACAATTAGGTCCATATATAAGTTTAGGTGACAATAATAATAATAGCTATGCCTTTATTAAGTTGTGTAGGTGACTATAATAGCTATGTCATAATTAACCATATGCATAACTATGGCCCATAATCTTTCCCTGAAGGTCTCTCACATAAAGTTCTATGCTTGATCTACATTGTTACAAACCATCATATAATTTAAACATTATTATAATTCACAAGCGCAAGCTAATGTTTCATTTTGTTGTTGGTTCCGCTGCAGGGGCTAGTGCAGATTTTGAGGGCATACTTATGGTCTAAATATGGTGGCGAGCGCAGTCCTCCTTTGGTTCTCAATTTAAAAGTTTCGTGTGTAAGTTGGACACTAGTCAGGTCCATGAGCCCCCAAAAAGAAGCAAAAGAATCAGACAAAAAGTGCTATCACAATATAGGATGCTTAGGGTATTCCTGTAGATTTAGGGACATTGTTCATTGGAACACGAGTTATGAAAATAACTAAAACCTCCATGAGGAATTGTTCAAGGTCATCTCAAGATGGTGTGGTATCTAATCATAGATGGGTTTTGAATCTTGATGTGTTCGAGCATTTGGTCCCGGGCTTCGCCAAATTCACAGTTCACAGTCACTAATAACTCTCTCACCACAAAAAAAGAACAACCAGTAACTCATGTATTGTAGAGTTAAAATCTCAACTGGCTCAATTTCATTGAAAGCTCAACCAAGTAGTGACAATGCACATAAAAAACTTATCCAAACGAGGCAATAAATGCAAAAAAATTATCCACTTTTCTTGTGTTTTTTGGAGAAATGGTTTCAAATGCTAAAAAACGAGAATGATCATACAAAATGATATTTCTCATTTTGTTGTCATTTCTATAGTGTTTTTCAAGGGGCATGAACCCCGCGTTTCCTTTCTGGTAACATGAGTTGTTGGAGTTTGCATTCTATGTTACTTTAGGGCAAGATTCATTGGCATGTTGCTATGTTTGGTGATTGTCACTTTCTTGTTTTTGATCCATTCATCGAGATTAAGTGTTGTTTGTAGATCTCAGATTTGTTTGTTTATGTTGAAATTACTTACAGCCGCTCAAGTATTGAAGCCGCCTTCCATTTCCAGCGATCAGTCAAGATCGCAGTATAACAAAAATGTTGCAGAGAGCCGCTTGCCATTTTTGATTGATCAGAGTTTAAAAAAATTGAAGGACAGTGGTCCCAGAACTGAAATTTCCGGATTTGAAATCTCACTGAGGCGGATTTAATAGAAATTCCGCATCACACTCAGCCGTCCGTACGAGTGCCCAAAATCGGACGTGGAAAATTCATAAGGCAGATTTAAAAGAAATTTCGCGTCACAATTTTGGTGACGTCAGCAAAATTTTTGGCACCCGAAATCATTTTTCAATCCAGTTGAATGTTTTGTGAAGTCCGGCAGAAAAGGTCTCGTGAAGGTTTTGAATAAGTTCGTTAAAGATTTTTGGTTATGATTTAATATATGTTTTATATATATATATTAAAACATTTTAGTGGGCCCTCAACAAAGTTTTTCAAATATAGATTTGTTTTTTTTGTATTACATGATTCAAACACATATATAATATATGTGCGTTGAAAAATGAGGCCGTGGGCCATGCCATTGTAAAATTGTTTTGGTTTTATTTTGTAAAACGGTTTTAGTTTTAAATTTTTTTTGTTTTATGTTTATATGTCGTGACATATAAAAAGATAAAAAGGCCTGTGTGCTTTGATGCATTGTAAGTTTTATTTTTACACACAGCAGAAGTGTAAAACAGAATTTTGAATGGCATAGCAGTGCATTCATTTTTTTTGAGAGACAGAGTATTTTTCCAACACACAGCAGTGAGTTGTAAATGCACAGATAGAGTGAAATTTTAGAGTGAGTTTTGTGTTGAACTGTGTTTTGAAGCAGTCAAAGTTTCTGTGTATTCCCTCAGTCAGAGGAGATTTTGTAACCAAGTTTTTTTTTAAGTTTAATGAAATAGTTTTTAGAGTGAAAACTCTGTCTCCAGTGAAGAAATTTTTTTATATTTTCTCTGTGTTGAAGAGGGGGAATTTTATTCTCCATTGTTGTTCTGGAATTTTAAATATTCCAACATGGTATCGGAGCTAGTCCAGGCTCTTTGAAGATCAAAGAAGCTGAAGGAAAGGAGTTCTTTGTTGCAGCAGCTTCTCCAGCAGTGTGAAGACTCAGTCAAGAAGAATCCAAAGGTATTTCTCTATACAGATTTTGTATTACTGTTGCAGAACAGTCAGTTATTTGAATACACAGTCAAGTGTTTTTGAATCATAGTTAAGAGTGCAAAATGGCTGGAGCCAGCACTGGTATGGGTATGGGAAATATCCATCTCCCAATGTTTAATGGGAAAAATTATGACTACTGGTCAATAAATATGAGAGCTTTATTTGTCTCCCAAGACTTATGGGAATTTGTTGAGGATGGCTTTTAAGAGCCAGCAAATGAAGAAGAGTTTCAAGATTTAACTCAGGCAGAAAGAGAGTTGCTGAAGAGCAATAAGAAGAAAGACTCCAAGACTCTCTTCTTATTGTATCAAGCAGTGCATGAGAGTGTGTTTCCAAGGATAGCAGCAGCCAAGAGATCCAGAGAAGCATGGGAAACTCTCAAGACAGCCTATCAAGGCATGGAAAATTGAACACAGCAAAACTTCAGTTGCTGAGGAGAGACTTTGAGACTCTCTGTATGAAAGAGTCAGATACTATTGACTCATTCTTCACTCATGTGATTGGAATGGTCACACAAATAAGATCTCATGGAGAGACTCTTGAAGACAAGAGGATTGTGGAAAAACTCTTGAGGAGTCTACCCTCAAGATTCGATGTGATTGTCACCACCATAGAGGCGACTAAGGATCTCACAAAGTTCACAGTGGATGAGCTACATGCATCACTGATGACTCATGAGCAGAGATTGGGTAGAAGTGAAAACTCATCTCTTGAGCATGCCTTTAAGACCCAGATGTCTTTCGGAAGAGGAAGAGGGCAAGGCAGAGGAAACAAAAGAGGAAGAGGCAGAAGCCAAAACAGAGGTGGAAGGAACAGTCCAACAAATGCTCAAGGAAGGGGCAGCAATCCAAATCAACATCAAGGCCAAGGCAGCAGCCAGCAGAGTGGTCAGCAGAATGCTCAAGGACAGAGGTATGATAAGTCCAATGTCCAATGTCACTATTGTAAAAAATATGGTCATTATGCTAATGAATGTAGAAAGAAGCAACATGATATGGGAAATAGAACTAGTGCAAATTTCACTAGAGAAAATATCAGCCAAGATAATTTGTTTTTGGCTTGTAATATGGCTGAAGAAAAAAGTGAGGATTTATGGTTTCTAGACTCCGGTTGCAGTAACCATATGACAGGAAACTTAGCAATGTTTTCTATGCTAGACGAGAGTGTGAAGTCACAAGTAACACTAGGAACTTATAGCAAAGTTTCTGTTATGGGAAAAGGAAATGTGAATGTTTTAACAAGAAAAGGTGCAAAGAAATCCATAGCAGATATCTATTATGCTCCAGGAATGAAGTGTAACCTCTTAAGTATTGGACAGCTTGTTCAAAAGGGGTACAATGTATTTTTTGAGGATGATGTTTGTACCATCATGGACAAACCACCCAGCAAACAATGTATTGCTGAAGTGAAGATGACAAGGAACAGGATGTTCCCTCTTAGAATGAGAGCAGATTTGAAGAATGAAGAAAAGATAGCAGCAGTGACACAAGAGGCTATCCAAAGCGAACCAAAAGATGAAAATTGGTTGTGGCACTTGAGATTTGGACATCTCAACTTTGGAGGTCTTAATTTGTTGAACAAAAAAGGAATGGTAAGAGGTTTACCATTGATAGAGAAGCCGGACAACCTTTGTGAAGGTTGTATCTTGGGGAAACAACACAGAGAAAGTTTTCCTTCCGGGAAAAGCATAAGGGCAAAGGCACCCTTAGAGATTGTCCACTCAGATTTGTGTGGACCGATGCAAACTCCATCGCTTGCTAGTAGCCACTACATGTTAACATTCATAGATGATTTTACAAGAAAAACTTGGGTTTACTTTTTGAAAAATAAAAGTGAAGTGTTAGAAAAATTTTGCAATTTCAAAGCACTTGTGGAAAACCAGAGTGGGTTGCACATCAAAGTTCTAAGGACTGATAGAGGAGGTGAGTATATCTCTAAAGATTTTCTACGGTTTTGTAGAGAAAATGGTATTCAAAAGTAGTTTACAACTAGATATACTCTGCAGCAAAATGGAGTAGCCGAAAGGAAGAATAGAACCATAATGGACATGGTGAGGAGTATGTTAAAGGCAAAGCATTTGCCTAATGATTATTGGGCTGAAGTTGTACATTGTGCAACATACATTTTGAATAGGTGCCCTACAAAAGCAGTGATGAACAAAGTGCCGGAAGAGGCATGGAGTGGCACAAAACAAGGTGTCACACACATGAAGGTTTTTGGATGTGTGGCTTATGCACACATACCGGATCAGCTAAGGAAGAAGTTGGACAGCAAGGGGGAGAAATGTATTTTCATTGGATATAGTGAGGAATCCAAGGCCTATAGGTTATATAACCCATCCACCAAGAAGTTTATTGTGAGCAGAGATGTTCAGTTTATTGAGGAGGAAGCTTGGGATGGAAGCATAGAGAAAACAGTGAATGTTAAACACTGTTTATCTCATGATGAAGATGATGATGAATTGGCTGAAATACATCCCCAAACAGTAGCACCAACACAAGAGCAGCAAGAGACAACCTTGAGAAGAAATGAGAGTTCTTCTCCAAGCACACCACAAGGAGGAAATTCAAGTGCTTCTTCAAGCATTTGTACACCAAGTGAAAGAGGTAAGAAGTTCAGAAATTTGAATGACATTTATGCACAAGAGGCAGCAAATGAAGGTATCAATTCTTTGTTTGCTTTATATTGTCATGTTGATGATCCTGTTCATTTCGAAGAAGCTATTAAGGATAGGAAATGGATAGAAGCTATGGATGAGGAGATTAATGCCATAGAAAGAAACAAGACTTGGGATTTGGTTGAACTCCCAAAAGGTAAAGATGTCATTGGAGTTAAATGGGTCTACAAGACCAAGAGTAATGTTGAAGGAAAAATAGAGAGACACAAGGCAAGACTTGTCGTCAAAGGGTATAAGCAAAAGCATGGGATAGATTATGAGGAAACTTTCGCACCAGTTGCAAGAATGGAAACCATGAGAGAAGTGTTGTCCATAGCAGCACAAAACAAATGGAAATTTTACCAAATGGACGTGAAGTCAGCATTCCTAAATGGAGTGTTAATGGAAGAGGTTTACATTGAACAACCTCTCGGCTATGAAAAGAAAGGCCAAGAGCACAAAGTGTGCAAGTTGAAAAAAGCTCTTTATGGGCTGAAGCAAGCACCAAGAGCATGGTACAGTAGGATAGATTCCTATCTACTGGAAAATGGATTTGAAAAGTGTGAGGGAGAACCCACCCTCTACATCAAAGAAAAATATGGAAAAATGTTGATTGTAGTTTTATATGTTGATGATGTTATTTTCACAAGTAATGATGATTACCTTATTGAAAATTTTAAAACAGTCATGAAAGAAGAATTTGAAATGACTGACATGGGTTTGTTGAGATACTTCTTAGGAATAGAAGTAGAACAAGATGAAAATGATATTTTTATCTCACAGGCAAAATATGTTAATGAAGTGCTGGAAAGATTTAATATGCAGGAGAGCAAAGCAGCGATCACTCCTACAGTGATGGGATTAAAACTCAGCAGAGAGGACAGCAGCAAGGATTTTGATCCTAGCTTGTATAAGAGCATAGTTGGCAGCCTCATGTATTTGACTGCAACTAGGCCTGACATAATGCACGCTGTTAGCCTAATTTCCAGATTTATGGAGAAGCCAAAGGATGCACATTGGTAGGCAGCGAAGAGAATTCTGAGGTATGTTAAAGGTACAAAAAGGTTTGGTATTTTATATACTGCTTCAGAAAATTCAGATTTAGTTGGGTACACTGACAGTGATTGGGCTGGAAGTGTAGATGATCGGAAGAGCACTTCCAGTTATGTTTTTCACATGGGTTCAGGAGCCATTTCATGGGCTTCTAAAAAACAGCCCATTGTAGCATTGTCTACAGTAGAGGCAGAATATGTGGCAGCTACAGCAGCAGCGTGTCAAGCAATTTGGATGAGGAGGATGTTAAGAAGTTTGTGCCAAGAGCAGGTAAAAGGAACAGTGATTTATTATGACAATAGCTCAGCTATTGCATTATCGAAAAATTCTGTGTTTCACAAGAGAACGAAACACATTGACACAAAGTCTCATTACATCAGAGAATTGGTAAACAATGGTGTAATTGTTTTGGAACACTGTAGAACTCAGGAGCAGTTTGCAGACATTCTGACCAAGCCATTGGGGCAGAAGAGTTTTGAGTTTTTGAGGAAAAGTCTGGGTATGACTGATAACCCAGCAGCTGAAAGTAAGGGGGAGTGTTGAAAAATTACTTTCAGTTATCCACAGTACAGTGAGCCGCTTTCTATCTCCAGAAATCAGTCAAGATCGCAAACCGTGCAGATAGCCGCCTTCCATTTTTTATTGAGCAGTCAAGTTCATCGCCGTATTTTGGAAACGGAGAAAACTCAACAGCAAACCCAGATCTGAAGAAGTTTAAGCCGGAATTAATAGAAATTTCAGGTCACACTCAACCGTCCGTACCAATGCCCAAAATGGGACGCGGAAAATTCATAAGCCGGATTTAATAGAAATTCCGCATCACAGTTTTGATGACGTCAACAAAACTTTTTGGCACTCGAAATCATTTTTCAATCCAGTTGAATGTTTTGTGAAGTCCGACAAAAAAGGTTTCGTGAAATTTTTTGAATAAGTTCGTTAAAGATTTTTGGTTATGATTTAATATATGTTATATATATATATATTAAAACATTTTAGTGGGCCCTCAACGAAGTTTTTCAAATATAGATTTGTTTTTTTTGTATTACATGATTCAAACACATATATAATATATGTGCGTTGAAAAATGAGGCCATGGGCCATGCCATTGTAAAATCGTTTTGGTTTTATTTTGTAAAACGGTTTTAGTTTTAAATTTTTTTTGTTTTATGTTTATATGTCGTGACATATAAAAAGATAAAAAGGCCTGTGTGCTTTGATGCATTGTAAGTTTTATTTTTACACACAGCAGAAGTGTAAAACAGAATTTTGAATGGCACAGCAGTGCATTCATTTTTTTTGAGAGACAGAGTATTTTTCCAACACACAGCAGTGAGTTGTAAATGCACAGATAGAGTGAAATTTTAGAGTGTGAGTTTTGTGTTGAACTGTGTTTTGAAGCAGTCAAAGTTTCTGTGTATTCCCTCAGTCAGAGGAGATTTTGTAACCAAGTTTTTTTTGAAGTTTAATGAAATAGTTTTTAGAGTGAAAACTCTGTCTCCAGTGAAGAAATTTTTTTATATTTTCTCTGTGTTGAAGAGGGGGAATTTTATTCTCCATTGTTGTTCTGGAATTTTAAATATTCCAACAGTTTAGTGGAAGCTTTGGTGCAACTTTGTATTTGCCTAGGAGTCTAGTTCTTTGTCAACCTTCAATTATATGTGGAGGGATGAGGTTCACCATCGCAAAGGGAGCTAAGCTAATCAAGGATTTCCAATATTTGGATCCCATAGATAAGATAAGATAAGATAAATGTATTAAGGTCAAATTAATGACCACAAAGGTAGGTCAATGGAATTGTGTTTGGTACAATGATGTATGTCAATGTGAAAATTCCACAACTTGGAATCCTATTGTAGCAACTGATTAGATTTCTTCTATTTGTTATTTTACTGAACAAATTGTTTAATGTATGCTATGGTAAATATCGAAATCAATATGTTGCAACCTTCACAAAATAAATATAACGCAGGAAAGATAGATGCACACACACACAAATAACAACGTTGTTTTTGGACTAAGTCCTCGAAAAAACCCAATGCAGGAAAACTGGTGCAACAATTGAGGGTTTGTATATTATGTAGTAGTAAATTTTGAGTACAAATCTATGGTTGTCCAAACTGACAAACCATACAGAGAAAGTCTGACAAAAAGTTAGTGAGAAAATTTTGAGATTTTCACTCTGCCACTGGCGATCCAACACTGATCTGGGTTCCGGATGAGCTTGCCTTGCACTGGCTCTGTGCAGTCACCGTGTCAGCCTATGCAGTACTGTGTCACACAACTAGGAATTGCATCACCTTTGCTATCTGATCAGCTGGTGTCTAGAAACTTGACCCTCCGGTCTCTCACTCTGGCCTCTGGCATTGAATCAACTCTGTCTCACAATAAAAACATAATCTCCTTCTGAAGCCTTGCGCTGTCTCTGCATGGCCTTTGCGTTGCCTCTTTATGGCACTTGCTGCCTCTTTGCTTTTCACTCACCGGATCTGGAAAAGCTTCCTCCGACCTTACTATCCCTGTCCCTCTCTCACTGCAACAAGTTCATTGACTCTCTCTTCGGCAACTCAGCGCTGCTTCTCTGGAAATCGATCTGCTAGGTAATTTGATCTCTCAAAGTGTGTTCTCCAAGTGCCCATCGAGTTCTTCTTATAATCTCTCGTTGAGACTTCAACGACCACTATTAAAACTTGATTGATGGTTGAGAATAACTAAGACTCGATCCACGCCTTTTTCTAGAAGATTCGCACCTGACTTAAAGATTCGCACCTGACTTAAATAATACATTTTCATTAATCATATTTCCTAAGATTAGACTTAGGTAATATTAAAAATTGATTAATTATTTTAATTAAGCTTTCTCTAGGTGGAATTTCCCCAAACGATTTTTGGGTCATGGAGAATTCATGTATCTTAGCCTCTCTGCAAAATATCAAGGCTAGAGCACATCCTATGCTACAAAAATCAACACTCCCTCTTAGTGAGGAATATGCTCTAGTATTGTTGCCCTCTTGATAGCAATCCTCTGACTCTGCACCATCCCTTGTTGTGTTGTTGATGTCTGGCTACTGCTGCCCACCAATAACTGTGGAACTCTGGTTCTATGTTGCATATGCGTTGCTGCTGACCCTGCATATTGTTGCCAACTACTGCATCTGCACTGCAACTCTGTTGTTGCTGCCACCGCAACATCTGCAACTGTCTCTCATCTGTTGCTGCTACAACTGAGAAATGCCCATCACACTGAACCAACTGTGTTCAGTCTGATGCATCTTTCGCCCGAGTCCTGACTATTGCTAGTTTTTGCACTGTCACTGAAGCCTCTGCGTTGTTGCTGACTCTGCATTGTGCCCATTGCACTGCTGCCAACTCTACTTAATCTTGATTGCTACTAGCTACTGCATCTGTCACTCTGGCACCTGGCTGCACCAACTGCCACTGGTCCATCCTGCTACTGCTGCTATGGGCTCCCGTAGCAAGCTAACGATCTAAGAGGTGGATTCCTCAAGGATCTTGCCCAACTCTAGCTCTTTGGGGCTACAAAACCAAATCACCCCACCTCACTCTTGGAGGTATGTCGGTGATCATGGAAAACTCTTCCTCCAGTTTGGAGGACAACCTATCTATCTCAGCGGATGTAGCCTGCTGGTCCTGCTTCTCCTCTTTGTCCCTCTTCCTGAGAGGACACTGGGTTATGTAGTGACCAAGTTCACCACATCTGAAGCATTTGACCTTGGATACATCCTTCTTCCTTCTGCGCTGCTCTTATTGCCCCTTTGATGCAGGGGTTGTATTCTCCTCCTCCTTTACTTCCTTCATCCCACTGTTGTTGTTGCCTCCTATGGTGCTCTTCACCAAGTCTCGCCTCATCTCCTCCTGTTGTAGATCTGCCCACATTTTGTCCTAATCTGGCAAGTTTTCTCTGGCCAGGATACTCTAGACGATTACTTGCCACTCCTTTGAAACACTATTTAGTGAAAATCGTACGAACTCTGTAGATTGGGGTGTTGACCCAACTGCAGATGGTTGATCCCGAACATCCCGAAGTTTATTAAGGAAGGGGTCTATACACTCCCCTTTATGCATCCTGGTACACTTAAGTTTCTCCTCCAAATACATCTTCCGCTACTTGGAAGATCCCTGGTATATCGTAGCAAGGGCATCCCGCATATGCTTTGCGGTATCTTTGCCAGCTATGTGCGATACTATGTGATCTCGAACTCCATCGAGAATCAACCTCTTTGCTTTTGCCATCTCCTTTTTGTAGGTCTTATGTTGATTTCGGTCCGTGGGTACAGTGACCATTGAAATGATATAGGTTTTGAGATCATATTCCTTTAGAAGACAGGAAATCCTGGCCTTCCAGATCACATAATTTGTTGAACCATCCAATCGGTCCTGATCTCTCAACTATGTTGATGCCATCTCGCCTGAAATGTCGAACTATACCTCTTCTTCTCTGCGCAGCTGCTAACTAGCTCTACGCACTCCCTGTTGGAGTGGGAAAATCTGCTCACGTCTATTGCTGCTCTGCATGGATAATTTGAACTTCTTGGCTGCTCAATGTGTGCTCATCTTCCCTTCTTACGCTATTCTACCAGCAACTGCTGCAAAATAACTGCGTCCCAGCTGAAGATCTTCTTTGCATGAAAAATGCTACTGCTCCCTCTACGTCTAACAATCTTCGATCTAGAAATTTTGTTCTCTAGTCGACTCACTCAAAGAAACAAATTTTCCTCAAAAACTACCCTGGTAGCTAATGGACTGCGCTGCATCCTAGGGTTTCGATCAGCTGCTCACGCAGTGCCTTGAAGCTCCCTCTTTCCTTTTGCAACTAAGCTCCTCCGCTTCTATCTGTGCTCTGATACCATGTGAAAATTCCACAATTTGGAATCCTACTGCAGCAACTGATTATATTTCTTCTATTTGTTATTTATTGAACATTATTTACTGTTTTCTACGGTAACTATCGAAATTAATACACTGCAACCTTCACAAAATAAATACAACGTAGGAAAAATAGATGCACACACACACAAATAACAACATTGTTTTTGGACTAAGTCCCCGGAAAAACCTAATGCGGGAAAATCGGTGCAACAACCGAGGGTTTTTATATTATTCAGTGGTAAATTCCGAGTACAAATCTATGGTTGTCCAAACTGACGAACCATACAGAGGAAAAGTCTGACAAAAAGTTAGTGAGAAAATTTTGAGATTCTCACTATGCCATTGGCGATCCGACACTGCTCTGGGTTCCAGATGAGCTGCTCTGCGCTGCCTCTATGCAGTCACTGTGTCAGCCTACACAGTACTGCATCACACAACTAGGAATTGCGTCACCTTCGCTATCTAATCAACTCTTGTCTGGAAAGTTGACCCTCTCGGCCCATCGTTCTCTCACTCCGACCTTTGTCATTGAATCAACTCTGTCTCCCAACAAAAACGGAATCTCCTCTTGAAGTTTTGCGTTGTCTCTGTGTGGCCTTCTATGGCACTTGCTTCCTCTTAGCTTTGCACTCACCGGATTTGGAAAATCTTCCTCCGACCTGACTATCCCTGCCCCTCTCTCATTGCAACGAGCTCACTGACTCTCTCCAGCAACTCAGTGATGCTTATCTGGAAATCGATTTGCTAGTGAATTTTATCTCTCAAGTGTGTTCTCCAAGTGCCCATCGAGTTCTTCTTATAATCTCTCGTTGAGACTTCAACGGCCATGATTAAAACTTAATCGATGGTTGAGATTAGATAAGACTCGATCCACGCATTTTTATAGAAGATTCGCACCTGACTTAATTAATACCTTTTAACTAATCATATTTCCTAAGTTTAGACATAGAAAATATTAAAAATTGATTAATTATTTTAATTAACCCTTCTCTAGGTGGAATTTCCCCAAATGATTTCTGGGTCTTGGAGAATTCATGTGTCTTAGCCTCTCTGCAAAATCTCAAGGCTAGAGCACATCCTATGCTACAAAAATCAACACTACCTCTTAGTGAGGAATGTGCTCTAGTACTGTTGCCCTCCTGATAGAAATACTCTGACTCTGCACCATCTCCTGTTGCGCTGCTGATGTTTGGCTACTACCGCGCAACTCTAATTCTGCGCTGCATCCGAATTATTGTTGACCCTGCATACTGCTGCCAACCACTGCATCTGCACTGCAACTCTGTTGTTGCTGCCACTACAACATCTGCAACTGTCTCTCATCTGTTGCTGCTTCAAGTGAGAGATGCCCATCATACTTAACCAACTGTGTTCAGTCTGATGCATCTGTCCCCGAGTTCTGACTGTTGCTAGTTTCTGCGCTATCACTAAAGCCTCTGCGTTGCTGCTGACTTTGCATTGTGCCCACTGCACTGCTGCCAACTCTGCTCAGTCCTGAGTGCTACTAGCTACTGCATCTGTCACTCTGGCACCTGACTGCACCGATTGCCATTGGTCCATCCTACTACTGCTGCTATGGGCTCCCGTAGCAAGGTAATGATCTAAGAGGTGGACTCCTCAAGGATCTTGCCCAACTCTAGCTCTCTAGGGCTACAAACCCAAATAACCCCACCTCACTCCTGGAGGTATGTTGGTGATCATGGCAAACTCTTCCTCCAGTCTGGAGGACAACCTATCTATCTCAGCGGATGCAACCTGCTAGTCCTCGTTCTCCTCTTTGTCCCTCTTCCTGAGAGGACACTGGGTGCTGTAGTGACCAAGTTCACCACATCTGAAGCATTTGACCTTAGATACGTCCTTCTTCCTTCTGCACTGCTCTTATTTCCCCTTTGATGCAAGGGCTGCATTCTCATCCTCCTTTACTTCATTCATCCCACTGTTGTTGTTGGCTCCTATGGTGCTCTTCACCAAGTCTCGCCTCATCTCCTCTTCCTGTAGATCTGCCCACTTTTATCCCAGTCTGGCAAGTTTTCTTTGGCCAAGAGTTTGCTGAACCGTCCAATCGGTCCTGATCTCTCAACCCTGCTGATACCATCTCACCTGAAATGTCGAACTCTACATCTTCTCCTCTGCACAGCTGCTAACTAGCTCTAGGCACTCCCTACTGGAGTGGGCAAATTTGCTCACGTCTACTGCCGCTCTCCGTGGATAATTTGAACTTCTTGGCTAGAAGTTCACTAAGGAAAGAATTCCCTCAGTGTGTGCTCTTATTCCCTTCTAACGCTATTCTGCCAGCAATTGCTGCAAAATAACTGCGTCCTAGCTGAAGATCTTCTTTGCATGAAAAAAGTTGTTGCTCCTGCTGCCTCTAACAATCTTCGATTTGGAAATTTTGTTCTCTGTCGACTCACTCAAAGAAACAATTTTTCCTCAAAAACTGCCTTGCTAGCTAATGGACTGCGCTGCCTCTTGGGGTTTCGAGCAGCTACTCACGCAGTGCCTCGAAGCTCCCTCTTTCCTTCTGCAACTGAGCTCCTCTGCTTCTATCTGCGCTCTAATACCATGTGAAAATTCCACAACTTGGAATCCTACTGCAACAACTGATTAGATTTCGTCTATTTGTTATTTTACTGAACAACTTATTTACTTTTTGCTACGGTAAATATCGAAATCAATACACTGCAGCCTTCACAAAATAAATACAACGCAGGAAAGATAGATGCACACACACACAAATAACAACATTGTTTTTGGACTAAGTCCCCGGAAAATCCCAATGCGGGAAAACCGGTGCAACAACTGAGGGTTTGTATATTATGCAGTAGTAAATTTTGAGTACAAGTCTATGGTTGTGCAAACTGACGAACCGTAGAGAGGAAAAGTCTGATAAAAATTTAGTAAGAAAATTCTCACTCTGCCACTGGCGATCCTGACACTGATCTGGGCTTTGGATGAGCTGCTTTGTGCTGCCTCTGCCCAGTCATCGCGTTAGCCTACACAATATTGTGTCACACAACTAGGAACTGCGTCACCTTCGCTATCTAATCAACTGATTTCTGGAAACTTGACCCTCTTGGCCCTCTGGTCTCTCACTCCGGCCTCTGGCACTGAATCAGCTTTGTCTCCCAGCAAAAACATAATCTCCTCTTGAAGCTCTGCGCTGCCTCTGCGTGGCCTCTGTGCTGCCTCTCTTTGGCACTTGCTGCCTCCCTGCTTTGCACTCACTAGATCTGGAAAAGCTTCCTTCGGCTTTACTATCCCTGCCCCTCTCTCACTACAACGAGCTCACTGACTCTCTCTCCGGCAACTCAGTGCTGCTTCTCTAGAAATCGATCTGCTAGTGAATTCGATCTCTCAAGTGTGTTCTCCAAGTGCCCATCAAGTTCTTCTTATAATCTCTCGTTGAGACTTCAACAACTACGATTAAAACTTAATCGATGGTTGAGATTAACTAAGACTCGATCCACACCTTTTTCTAGAATATTTGCACCTGACTTAATTAATACCTTTTAATTAATCATATTTCCTAAGATTAGACTTAGGAAATATTAAAAATTGATTAATTATTTTAATTAAGCCTTCTCTAGGTGGAATTTTCCCAAATGATTTATGGGTCTTGGAAAATACATGTGTCGTAGCCTCTCCGCAAAATATCAAGGCTAGAGCACATCTGATGCTACAAAAATCAATAGGCAATACAAAGAAAGAGTGCTAAAGTGGCTCCTATATAGGACAAAAATTAGGAAGTAAAAGAGCATATTATTCTAAAACCTTAGACAACCAACGTTGAAGACTGAAGAATAAAGAGGCAGTCCTGAAGAAGGATGTACAAGATGAGTAGCTCATTGGGCTATGGTACCAGCCATAAGAGTTGATCCTAGATCACTAGAGATCTGTTTCTTAACATTCGAGGCCAAATGGAGAAAACTTAGCATATATGTCTGTCTTGAAGAATAATGGGGCTAGGGCTTAGGCGAATACCATTTGACAATTTGCAAGGAAGGGCCTGTTGCTGAAGTCTAAAATATCTCAATGTGTGACTGAATTGACAACTGAAATGAAGTTTGGTTTGGGGGCACCTTTGGGACCTCACAGAGATAGGAATAGAGCCCCTTTTCCTCATTGATCTAGAATCATCTGTCTCCATTTGTCGCTTGGTGCCTTGTGTCTGGAGTGTTGCCCCAAAATCTAGTAGGTCTTATAAGGGGAGCCCACAAGGCAAGAACTAGACCATTTGACAAAAATATGAGGTGTGGCCCACTGTCACCACAACCACTACCTATTGGATTTTCACCACAAGGGAGATTTCCCTATATTGGATCACCTAAAGGATTTATCAAGTACCATGGGTAAAGGTGACAAAGATAGGTCCATAGTATTCAAAACCGGTTGGTTCGAACCGTAAACTAGTCAAACTGACTAGCTCATTAGCCCAGGCCATTCAACCAGTTGAAAAACCAGGTTATCTAAGCGGCCCCACCGGTTTTTTGGTCTGACCAGCCATAAACCGACCAATTTATGGCGAAACCGCCCGACTTTCCCATAAACTGACCAATTTATTGCCAAGCCAGCAACAAACCCCATAGAATGTGTTCCTTTATCTTTCATTTTCATCCTTTTACTTAAATTTTTAGCATTACCATGAAATGACTGAGGATGTTTGAGAGTGGTTTCGACCTCATTGGATTTCATATGAAGAAACTAGAGTTTTACATTTCACTCAAAATTCAGTAGACTTAATGGTTTTCAGGATTTCATGGTTTGGGGGTTTGCAATGTTTCCATTTGATTCTATCATGTGTGAGGGTATGAGATTGGAATTTGATCAAGAGCATGAAGCCCTTTAGGAACCTTGATGTTGGTGGTATTGATTGTTGAACTCCTCTACGATGACCTTAACAAAAATGTACTCTTCACTCAAAGGAAAATAACTGGTTAGGCATGCTAAGATTTTTCTACTACATTATAAGGTTGAGGAGATGAACTCTTCACTCAAACCAAAAACATTGGTTAGGCATGTTAAACTTTTTTGATTTCTATCATATTATAAGGTTGAGCAATCCAAGTTTGAAGACTTTGAGCTAGATGATGTTTATGCATCTCTTGTTGATGATCCCATTTCTAGTAGCATTGAATCAATGATGAGTTTCGTGAGTGATCGTGTTGATCAATGATTTGTAGTTTTGATGTCTTGTTTTGCTGCTACTACTAGTCTACTACCACTACTACTGACTTTGCAAAGGATAATCCAGGAAGCTCTTTAATAAATGATAACCACAAGAGCTTAAAAACCAAAAGTTTTAGGAGTTCTCAAACTCTGAGCCAAGTTATTTATGTAGCTCATGTTGATGATCCCATGTTTAGTAGTGGTGATGAGTTTGATCATGATGAGGAGTGATCATGTTGATCACTGATATGTAGACTTGTAGTAGGCTAGCGGCCCCATAGCTTGTAGCATTGTTTTTGGACTCTATAGGCCATTTAGAGGCTCATTGATTATATATTTTGTTGTTGATATTTATTGCACTCGGTGCCATTTTGATTTATTCACCTTTACATGGTATATAAATGAGAAAACTTTGCATATTTTATCTCTATTGGTTTGGAATGATGGTTTTAAATTTTAAAAATAGTGTTTTTCACTAAAAGATAACTATTTCGTGTGTTTTTTAAAAGACCAGTTCATTGAGATCTGACCAATCCCTGTTTGACCGGTTCTGGTTTCAAATCTAGTTTGATAGGTGGATCGGTTCGGTCACTGGTTCCAGTTTTGAATACTATGGATAATCCAAGAAGGGTTGTTCTTCTTAAGAAAAGGGCTTAGCTAGCACATTGAGGCAATTCACATCCTCCAAAAAGCCTAATTAGGGCACAATGTGACCTAGGGATTTTAAATAAGCAAGGTTAATAGGCTTATCTAGGATGACAAGGCCAAAAAAAGGCTTACAATAAATGTATACTCTCAATTTATGGCACAATAAGCCTTCAATAAGCCTCAAGTTGAAGCCTAGGGAAAACTAGGGCTTTTCTAGGTCACAATTTACCTAGGGCATAGGATGTTAGCCCTATAATGGAGAAATTAGCCATGGGAAAAGGGTGATTTTGAGGCAAATACCTCACAAACAAGTGTTGAATCCCTCCACAAGGCAACATGGTCGACCCTAGTTGAAATAAATTCCCTAACCCTATCTAGTGGCCTTCTTTAAGAGGCCAAAAATCTAGGTTAGGAGCATAAAGTTGAAATGTAGTGTGAGTTTCAAGGTGATCAACAATGTGACCAAGGCTAGTGCCTTGACCTTGGGTGATGGAGTCTAAGGGATGATTAACTGAGGAGAAAATGACTAAACCCTATCAAGGAGTAAGGGAATATGAAACCCTAGGTTCCAAACCCTGGCTAGCACTTTTGTGAGGGAGCAAAGTTTATGGGGAGAGCTAGTTGAAATATTCAACCATGTGATTGGCTGTATAAGTGGGTAATGCATGCAATACTATCATCAAGAGTCCATAGAATAATTTTCAACAATAAACTTGCACATAGAAACCCTAGATAATCAACCATTCCATACAATAGCCACAAAATAAAAATATTTATCAAATACAAGGTATAATTACAAAATAGAATGCATGAATAAGTTCTTTATTGACATCTCCAAAGCCAAATAATAGCACCATAAGAAAAAATCTACCATAGGTCACATCTCCACAAGATACAATTCACAAATTCAGCTAGGCCAAATTCTCTAAGAAGGCCAAAATAGTCACAAGTGACGATGAGATACGAAACGAGCCTATCCACTATTTATATGAGTATTGGGTCCCCTAATTTTAGCCTACAAAGCCCCTAAAACAAGTTTGATTGTTAAATGAATTTGGGTTACAAGCCAACCCATTAGCTTAAAACAAAATAAGCCTAATTTTCCCACACATGTGAGTTGCAGCCTCTTAATTGCTGACGCCATCCACAATTAGTGCTCCAAATACCATATCCAAGGGTGATGAGCTGTCAAAAAATGTGTAGATGCTTGGATGATCCAAAATTTGAGGTTGGCCCTTAAATCCACCTCAATATCTCCTGTGGAGTCCCAAGAACGCGTTGGGGTGCCATCAAGTGGTCTCCATGGGTCTCCAACTGTCAAACAAGGCCTCCTCCTCTCTAGCATTAGGGCTTCCTCTGGTGTAACAAATCCTCCCTAGTCTCTCAATGAGAGATCATCATTATCTAGGCTCTAAATCAACTCCTACACATCATATTGAATCAAGGCTAGCGTAGGGGCATATTGGGTCCAGTGGTGTCATCCTGAAGAATCATCAAAACCAGGTCAAAGTTGACCAATATCCTCGGTCCTGGAGGTATTTTGGGACACGTGTCATCTACTAGTGTTGTCAGGAGGCTCCAGTCTCTCAATGTTGCACGATGCACTTGCTTAGGCCAACGTACTTATTAGAAGGGCCTGGGTACTTGTGGAGTGGGTTTCCAAGTGCTGGGCTACAACATGAATTTAAAGCAACCATCCATCAGAGACTAAGATCAATAATGCATCTAAGTGAACCAAACTTGAATTCTACAAACATATTAATATTTCAAACAAAGATCTCCTTAATTAGAACCAAGTTCTCGCAATGGTGTTTTCTCCCTTGATAGGTGTGGCAAATGGCCAACCTTATTAGGTGCTTCCACGCCCTATGGGGAAGTAACAATTCCCTGCCTTCAATTAGCGGGGGCCAGTGTATAATAATGTGGTAAGGGAGGGGAGAATACTTCATGGTCAAGTGCCATAGTCAAAGGGACCAACTAATGGGGGTGTCTGCATACTGAGTGTACAAATGTGAGGAGGGAGCATTCGTGGATGCATGAGTTATTAACTTAGTCTAATTTTTCCACCCCTCTTGTGCGCCTTTTATTTCTACTTGATTATTCCTTGTATTACTGCTTATAGCTCAAGGGTTAGATCTTGCTTTGTATGATATAGTAGTTTTTTTTTTTTTAAAGAGACAGGGATTTTATATATTATCAAACTGGAACACGAGCCAGAACCTGTACATTCACATTCACAGGCTGTTCTTCAGCAATTGCAAACCAAAATTGGTCAAAATGGATTTTGCCTCTACTTTGTCTATATCCTATCTTGCATATGATTGAATTTATCTTATATAATCAGTGTTCCATGGGGGCGCGTACCTCAGGGTGGGGGACGTGCTTCCCCGCTCCCCCACGCTCCCAAGATGGGGAAACTCCTGGGGAAACTTTCCCCATGTCCCCTTTTTTGGAAAACTTGGGGAAACTCTAAGGGGGTGTTTTTTGGTGACGAAATGCGTCTCTCTTGTGGGAGGGACGAGGGCATTCCCCGAATTTTTTCGCTAATAAAAAAAAAAAAAAATTGTATTTCAATGCTTTCTATGTTTATTTTTAGTTCAGTTTTCTATGGCTGTTTTAGACTTCAAATGTCATGTCATTGTCATATGATGAATTTAATTTTTGATGTGCATTGTCTAGTTTCAATTGTCAAATGATGAATTTAATTTTGATGTACTTTGCATAATATTAATGCCCATTGCCAAATAATGAATTTAGATGGAACATTGCATAATGTCAAATGATATATTCAATTTAGTAATTTATTTTTAGATTTACATCGATGATTGCAAAAATGTCAAATGATAATTTTACTTCACAATAGTCTAATACGAAACGATGATCATATTTAGATGTGCATTTCATAATTAATAAGATTTACTATCTACTAATCTAGTTATTAAAATATTGTTGGGATTTTATTTTTTATTTTTATATATTAAATTTTTATGGCTCTAGCGTCCCCCCGTTTCCCCAAAATTTCACTAAATTTTGGGGTTGCTTATATACGTCCCCCTTGTGCGTATCCCCACTCCTGCGTTTCCCCGTCCCGGAAACTCGGTGGAACATTGTATATAATCTCTAAAACATGCCATTATATAGCACTGATTTACAATACATCGATCAGAAAAAGAGAGAAGATTGAATTAACTAATTCCTGGAGATTCTCCATTTGTCATGACATTTTCATTTTCTACCTCTTCCTGTACCAGAACCTTAGCTTCTGCCAGCTTTACAGGCTTGCTTGAATTATCCTCAATGGGAGGTGAAGGATCCTGCAAGCCGAAGACTTCTTTAAGGACACCCACAACCGCCGCTTCCACTGTCACTTCTATCCCCTCCACTTTGGTTGAGAGGTTGATTTTCCACGACCTTGGTGTCTAGGATAAAATATTAAATCACTGATGCTATCGAACCAAGAATCACATGATTCTACTTTGCACAACCGAATATAAACAACAATAAATCAACTAGTGCACAAAATATAGACAACTTTTTACAATTTTGTACAATAACCCAACTTCGTTATATTAATCCAATTGATAGAATACAACAGTCTAGGGTTCTCGTACCAGGGATAATGACCCTCATACATCCACTGATACAAGATACAAAACTGGGGCTTGGTGTTAGTCCATCGACAACAAATCTACCCTCAACAAGATACTCTAACCATCTAGCTGATGTAGCGCGCTCTCTCAGCTCCTCTTGGTCGTACCCTGTACTTGCCCAGTCCTTTAACTCCCGATCTGCAGCTCAGACCTCTATCAATGCTCCAAGACCATCTGTCCACTGAACCTCAGATATCAATTTTCTCTCTAGTTGTGCCTTAGTCCACCAAGGGCACAACACACCGAGACTCCTGTCGAGTTGTTCACAACTCCACTTGTGAACAACTCTCACTTGCCCACTGCCGCTCCTCAACTACTCAGGGACTTCAACCCACTATGGTCTTCCTGCGCTGCTCCAATGAAGACCAACATAGGGCACGAAGGGCTTCCAGCTATCATTGCAATATGTCCATCGCTCACAATGAACACGGGCTAGGAGGACTGCCCATCATTTGCTGTAGATGTTCTTCTCCACACACAAGTCTAAGGCTACACAAACACTGCTCCTGGCTGATCAAACCCTTGAGCTCATCTTCTGCAACTCTAGCAACCACCTAGGTCCTTGAAGATGGTGCCCACTCGGCTCCAACTTGGGTGCTATCACGTTGTCCTCCAACAGACCATAAATGCCCAATCACTATTCACACTTGGTCCACTCTCATGTTGCCCTCCAACAAACCACTGTGTGGTAGCATCGGATGTGCTCTAAGTCTCAAAATTTGCAGGGAGACTTAGGCACATGTTTTTGGGAAATTCCACTTAGATCAGGTTTTATGAAAATAATTAATTATTTTTAATGGGACCCTAAGTCTAAACTTAGGAAATTAAAATAATTAAACGATATTAATTAAAACAGAGTAGAGAAGACGAAGATCAAGACAAGTTAATCTTATCCATTGATTAATGATTTAATCTCGGCCATTGAAGTCTCAACGAGAAGATTATATGGACTTGATGGGGCATTTGGAAAACACACGAAGACGGAGAAAGAGCCAAGAGATCGAAATTATTTAGTGGGCAGTGCTCAGGGAGAAGATCGATCGAGAGGATTCTCGCAGAGAGGGGCAAGGATAATTTCTGGATGGAAGAGTTTCCTGATTTAGGGAGTGCAAAGCAGAAGAGGCAGTAAAGACCATAGAGGGGAGCGCAAAGCCAGCAACGCAGAGGCTACACAAGGACTACACAGAGCTTCAGAGCGAATTTGATTTTCTACAGAGGAAATAGTGGGGGTTCAGTGCCAGTTATCGGAGAGAGTTTCTGGAGGAAAGAAGGGTCTTGTTTCTAGTCAACAGAGAGATTCATCACAGAGAGAGAGAGGGAAGCTTCAGTTGTGACGCAGAGACTGCGTAGAGTGATGCAGTCACTATGCAGAGGCAACGCAGAGTAGCTCATCCAGAGCTAAGGTCAGTGCCAAATTCCTGTGGCAGAGTGAGATCTTCTCACGAGATTTTATTGGTCAGTTTTCCTCTGTATGATTTGTCAGTTTCGACAATCATAGACTTGTACTCAAAAAATTACTACATAGTATACAAACCCTCAGTTTTTGCATCGGTTTTCCCACATTGGGTTTCTCCAAGGACAATTGTCCAAAAATAACTATGTCAATGTGTTTATACTTGTGCTAGTATGTTTCCTTGTATTTAATTTCCGTAGAATTTTTATTGTGAAGACTGCAGTGTATTTTATTTCGATATTTACCATAGCACACGATAAATAATGTGTTTAGTTAAACAAATAGAAGAAATCTAATCAACTACTACAGTAGGATTCCAGATAGCGGAATTTTCACATGGTATCGGAGCTACATATCCAGAAGAGGCAGTGTTGAACAAAAGAGGGAGATTAGGAGACTGTGCAAGCAGTGAATACGATTCCCTAAAGGATTGCGCAATCCAGTCGAGGAGGACAATTTTTTGTGGAAAATCTCTCTCTGAGTGAGTCGACAGAGAGATTTTCTAGATCGAAGTTTTCCAGTGACAGAGGGAGTTGTGCAACTTTTTGTTGGATCGCAAAAGCATCAAAAATCGAAGGAAAAATAACACAAATAACTATGGAAAATTTTGATGTCTCTTAATTATCTTCCAGATTGGAAGAAGACTTCGCATATTTGTCCAGTTCAGCATCTGCAGGTGTTTGGTACATTGATAGTGGGGCTTCAGCTCACATCACTGGAGTACGAGAATGTTTATCGAGCTATCAGGAAGAGCATATGGACTTCCAGATCACTATGGGAAACAGAACAAAATGCACTCCATCAGGGAGAGGCACCATAGCGTTTCAGACGGAGGTAGGAACCAGCATCAGAGCCACTAATGTGTTGCATGTGCCAGGTCTAGGAATGAATCTGATTTCAGTGTCCCAATTACAGGACAAGGGATACGATGTATACTTCATTGGAAAGAAGGTATACATCAAACATCTAAGTTGGAAGAAGAAGAGGCAAATTGGAGCTCGAAGTAATAGACTATACAAATTGTAGCTCGAGTCTCCTATGGGACTGATAGGCAACAATCTTGATGGTGAAATAAATCTGAATGAACTATGGCATAAGAGAATGGGACATTTGCACCATGGAGCACTCAGGATTCTTAGAGAGACTCTCACTGGAGTACCAATACTCAGTACGAAACATGATAATGTATGCAGAGGTTGCGTACTAGGAAAGTACACTAAGGCAGCATTTCCCAGAAGTGATAACCGAGCAGAAGGCATATTAGGATTAATACACTCAAACATTTGTGGCCCAATGTCCACTAGAGCTCTCAGCGGTGGAGAATATTTTGTCACCTTCATTGATGATTACTCCAAGAAAACCTGGATCTACTTCCTAAAGACCAAGGATGATGTCTTTGATCGTTTCAAAGAGTTTAAAGCTCTCGTGGAGAACATGATAGGGAAGAAAGTAAAGGTATTGCGCTCAGATAATGGTGGAGAATATACAGACAGAGACTTCACAGATTTCTGCACAAAGGACGACATCAAGAGAGAGTGGACAACTCCATACAATCCACAATAGAATGCTGTAGTGGAGTGGAAGAAAAAAACTATTGTTGGGGCAGAAAAAACTATGTTATATGATCTAGACTTGCCTAGATTCTTATGGGTAGAGGCATGTAATACAACTATGTATATTCAGAATAGAACCCCTCACAGAGCATTGGGGAAGAAAATGCTTGAAGGAGTTTTCAAAAGGAGGAATCCGGAAGTGAGTCACCTTCGGATATTCGGAAGTCTGGCATATTGTCATGTACCAAATGAAAAGCGTAGTAAACTGGATCAGACTGCAGAAAAGGGGTATCTCGTAAGATATAGCGAGACCTCAAAAGCATACAAAATCGACATTCCTAGCAGCAGGAAAATTGTAGTAAGGCGAGATGCTAAGTTAATGGAAGATAGAGCTTTCAGGAAATCTCGTGAGATGCTAGCAGAGGATCAGTCAACAAAAGTTCCTTTATTCCAAGTTGCAACAGCAGTAGGGGCAACAGGGAGGAAAGGTAGGAGGACAGGCACCAGGGTCGAGTACAATGACCAATACCATCATTTCCACAGGAGGAGAAGATTCTAGTAGTTCTCAGCAGATGGAACAACAACAACAGGAGGAGGAATTGAGAGCACCTCAGAACCTCCTACCACAAGTGGTAGAACTAGTAGGGAGGCACGACAGATACTGAGGGACGTAGAGGAGTTCATTGGAGCTCCTAGAACCGAGAAGAGGCAGCGTAGACAACTTGACAGGTACCGAGCATTGGTAGCACAGGTAGAAGAACCCTCCAATTTTCAGGAAGTCGTACAACACCAACTATGGGTGGATGCAATGGTAGAAGAGTACAATTCTATCATGACGAATGATGTCTGGGAAGTTGTACCTAGGCCCGAGGATAGACCAGTTGTAGGATCAACATGGATCTGCAAGATCAAGTATGCTGCACATGGTAGGGTGGAGAAGTATAAGGCTAGGCTTGTGGCAAAGGGGTATGCGCAAAAGGAAGGAATTGACTACGTAGAGACCTTCACCCCTGTAGCCAGATACACCTCCATCAGATTTGTTATATCCCTAGCAGCTCAAATTGGATGGGAGATTCACCAAATGGATGTCAAGGCTGTGAAAATTTATGAATCTTCTAAACAAAAATCCTACTACAGAAAATCTGATTTACTTCTCCTACTTGTTTATTTAGCTTTACAAGTTATTTTTTGAATTATTCATGAAAACATCGAAGTAAATACACTGCAGCCTACACAATTTTATAGATAAAGTACTGAACAATAAGCAATCATGCAGACAAAGGACACAAATTTTTTCGTACCAATGTCCTCGGAAAAACCCAATGCAGGAAAACCAGTGCAACAACTCTTGAGGGTTTTTATTATTATGCAGATTTATGAATACAAACTAGGGTGCCATAAATGGCTCACCCAAGAGAGAATTTCCTTGGCAAAAGTACCTCTATCCAGAGAGAAATATTATGGCTGATCCAGCATCAGAATGACAAACCCCACAGGTGCCTACGTAGTCCCCAGCAAGCTCTGTGCTGAGACTGCGTCACCCTTCTTTTATCTGCTGAAACTTAGCCCGATCTGCCCCACATATGTTGATATTTTGTGTATTTGGGGTAGCATCAGTTGTGCTCTAGCTCCCAAACTTTGTGGAGGGACTAGAGTACACTTGATCTACAAGACCCATAAATTGATTTGGGAAATTTCATCTGGTTTAGGAAATATTAAATTAATTAATTATTTTAATGTATTTCCTAAGTTAAAACTTAGAGAACTTAAATAATTAAAGTGAATTTAATTAAACATGTGATGAAATTGTCTTAAGTCACACGGATCAAGCTTTCTTTTAATCTTAGCCATTGATTCAAGATCTGATCATGGCCGTTGGTTTCCCAACGAGAAAATTATAAAGGAAAGGCTTGGGATCATTTGTAAAGATACACAGAGGCAAAGCACTAAAGCTAAGCTGAGATTCTAGGGCAGGGTTTTCTAAGAATACTCAGAAGTGTTTCAGTTGCAGAGATGGGAATTTAGGCCAAGGGGATGATCTGATCCAGGGGTATAGAATACACAAGAAGCAGAGATCAGCTCAGAGGATAGCGCCGAGAAGAAGGGAAGCTGCAGCAGCAAGGACATCGTAGTCCCTCCAAAGACAGCGTGATTTTCAGCAGGAAACCCTCAGAGGGTTACGCAGAGACCCTAAGGGGTAGCTTAGTAACTGTCACCCAGTCTAGGGTAACGCAGTCCCTTCCGGAGCAGTGCTGAGGGTTAAAGGGGCTTCAGAGGTTGACGCAGAGGCTTTCAGGGGCAACGATGGGGTTTTTAGTCCCTAATCTTGGCTGAGTTCTGTAAATCCCGTTTGAGGGTGTGGATCAGTCATTATTTTGGCCCTAGATCAGCCAGTGAGCTGTAGATCTATTATATCTCTGTCAGGTTTTCCAGATCTGGAACCCAGGCTTGTTGTATTCAGGAAATTATCAATAATAAAACCCTCCAGCAGCAAGAGACCGGTTTTCCTGCATTGGGTTTTTCCAGGGACTATTTGTACAGAAATAAGTTTGTCACTTTGTCTATGTGTGCATGAACTTGTTTTAGATCTGAATCGGTGGAGATATGTTATGTGTTTTGCTTCGATTTTAACTTGAATTTTATTCAGTTAATAACTTATCTAAGTAGGAGGAGCATAACCAGATTAACAGTAAAAATTTCCGCATAAAGTGTAAAGATTCAGAAATTTCCACAACAGAAACCCCAGCACTACAGCCTCTGGCTCTGTGTCACCTCTTCCTAGACTGCGTCACCCCTCTGGGCTTGCGTCACCCTCTCAAGGGCCACGCTGTCTCTCCTGGGTAGATCTGCCTCCCTTCAACTGTATTCTCAGCCTTGGATCCAAAATCCCGCTGTCGAACTACCCCTCACTGCACTGTAGCTCACTCCGAAATTCTCAGCAAACTGCGTCATTGAATTTCGGCTTAGCTCAAGTGCTTCTACTCTGTGTGTATTCTCCAACTGACCGTAATCCTTCCTTTAATACTTTTGCAGTTGACGAATCAACAACCGTGATCTAATATCTAATCGACGGCTAAGATTAGAAAAGACTTGATCCTTGTCACTTAGAACATTCTCACCCACATGTTTAAATTATTTCACTTTAATTATTTAATTTCCTTAAGTGAGACTTAGGCTCTCCATTAGAATAATTAATTATTTGAATAACTTAAGCTCTGGGTGGAATTTCTCCAAACGATTTCTGGGTCTTGGAGATCTCATGTGTTCTAGCGCCTCCACAAAGTTTTGGAGCTAGAGCACATTCGATGCTACACAAAAATAAACACTCCCTCTTAGCGAGGAATGTGCTCTAGCAATAGTTCAACTTGAAGCATCACCCTGATCCACGACATCGGTCCTCTGCACTGTTGATGCTCGACTGCTGCCCCTCATCCACTGCGCTACTGCCTTTTGTACTATTGCCCATGTCACTGCCACTGACACTGCCTCATATGTATTGCAACTCCCTTTCAAATGTTGCATTATGCTTCCTATAACACTGCCACTTCTAACTTCTGCAGTGCAACTCAGTTGCTGAGAAGTAAGCAACTGAAAACATCACCCAAAGACTTGACATACAATTCAGTCTGAGTGCACCTCGATACCGAAGAACCCTCTACAGCTAATTTGCGCTGAACCTCTAGAGCTCTGTGTTGCTGCTGCTCTGCACTGTGTAAGCAATTCCTCTGCGCTGTTGAAATACATCAAGCTCTACGTTGCTGCTGCCTCTGCTCTACACTGCTCAAGACTTCAGCGTCCTAGCTCCGCCAATGCTGCTCCATCATCCCTCATATCAACTAACTCCAGTGACCCTGCTACTGTCATTAAGGGCTCCCGTAGCTCGTATGTGATCCAAGAGTTTGGGCACCTCAAGGATCCTGCCTGACCACTACAATTTGAAAGAACTACAGATCAATGTCACCCCACCTCTTCTCTCATGGCAACATCGTCATCAGTCCCATCATCATCCTTCGTTGTAGGATCCCTCGAATCAAATTCTTCCTTGCCCTTCTTTTTCATAGGGCATGTTATGGCGAAATGTCCTAATTCACCACACTTGAAGCATCTAACCTTCAAAAGGTCTTTCTTCTTCTTTTGTTGTTGCCCGTTCTGTCCCTTAGATGCGAGGGCCGCATCTTCCTCCTCCTCCTTGATCTTGATCCCTCTGCCACTGATGCCCGCCTTGGTCATCCTCCTGATCTCTTCTTATCGAAGAGATGCCCACATGTTTTCCCAACTCAGAAGTGCTTCTCTCCCCAAAATTCCTTGGACAAAGTTCTCCCACTCATCGGTAACTGCATTCAAAGCAGTCCTCACCATAATACCTTCATCAGGTGTGGCCCCCATGACAACCAGTTGATCACAAATCGCCTTCAATCTAATGAGGAAGGGGTTGATCTCTTCTTCCTTCAGCGTCTAAAATAATTGAGGACTCTCAAGAAGAATCTTCCTATGAACAGAAGTCTCCTGATACAATGTGGTAAATGAAGTCCACATCTCATGTGTTGTGTTTTTCTCAGCAATGTATGGGACCACATGATCCCTAACTCCATCCATGATCAAGCGCTTAGCCTTTGCTTGAGCTTCCTCGTACTTCTTGAGAGCGTCAGCATCAACAGGAACAACCATGGTATTCAAGGCATGATCTTTGATGCGATATTCATCCAAAACTTCTAGGATCCTGGCCTTCTAGATGATAAAGTTGGATGCACCATGCAACCTGTCCTGATCCCTCAGTCCATATGCAGCCATCTCTGCTCAATTGAATATGTCGAACTGATTCACTTCTCCCTCTTTTACTGTTGCCCCAACAAAACTCGGATCTGGGTTTCTTAGCGCAAGAACCCCTCTAAGGAATCACGCTCCCTCTGAAAACCGATTTCCCTCCCAGAAATCCTCCGCCAACTGATGTCGAATCACCCTCTTCGATCACTCTTTGCTGCTGATCAACAATGGATCTAGACTTCTTGGCGAGAAGTCTTCTGAGGAACTGCTTCCCCTTACTTTGCCACACCCTGCTAGACACTGTTCTGCATCAACAGAAACAATGCCCCACCAACAACTACTGAAGAAACACGATTTGCACTTCCAACCACGGCAACCAGAGCTAAAAATTTTTGCGCTGGCCTAGCAAGCACTCCGTTGCTTTTGCGCAGCTACAGATTCGCCTCTCCTGTCTCTGCGTTCCTCTGCGTGAGCTCCATAGGTGACTGTGTCACCCTTCCTTGCCTCTCTAGATCTGCGCTATCACTCGGGACAACTACCTTCCTGCAACAAATTTTCTTCGGTCTTCTGTTGATGTGTTCGGCTCTTTCTGATCTACAAATGCTATGATACCATGTGAAAATTTCTGAATTTTCTAAATAGAAATCCTACTGCAGAAAATCTGATTTACTTCTCCTACTTGTTTATTTAACTTTACAAGTTATTTTCTGAATTATTCATGAAAACATCGAAGTAAATACACTGCAGCCTACACAATTATACAGATCAAGTACTGAACAATAAGCAATCATGCAGACAAAGGACACAAAATTTTTCAAACAAATGTCCTTGGAAAAACCCAATGCGGGAAAACCGGTGCAGTAGCTCTTGAGGGTTTTTATTATTATGCAGATTTTTGAATACAAACTAGGGTGCCATAAATGGCTCACCCAACAGAGAATTTCCTTGGCAAAAGTACCTCTATCCGGATACAGATATTATGGCTAATCCAATGTCATATTGACGAACCCCATAGATGCCTATGCGGTCCCCAACAAGCTCTGCGCTGAGAATGCGTCACCCTTCCTAGTGGCTGTGTTGACCACACTTTGTCAACGACCCCATAGCAGTACACCCCCATTTTTTCAAATGGGATTCATCGTGTTCGACGTGGTCGCGCCATTTAGATTCCATTATCAGTCGACAGTTTTATGAATGATGTAAACTCATTCTGCATGTTTATGATGTAAATGATCTAAGTAAAACCGTCATGTATGTAACAACCTAGGTAAGCCTAGTATGTTGGTGACGATTTCTATCTTAGGAGGTTTTTTGTCTCACTGATTTACTTGTGTTTTTTGACACAAGTGATCGACAGAGTTTTCCCCTCCAGCTTCACCCCAAAGCTAGGATGGATTTTGTCACCAACGTGCTAAGTGAGTCCTAGTGTTTTCTATCGAATTTTTGTAAAAGTAGTTTGGGAATAATCCTAGCTAGTTAGCTAGATTATTTTATTACAAGCTACTTGGTCTACTAGATCATGTTTTGAGTCGCAGAATTGGGTATATATTTGAGGGTCTATACGAATGGGTATTCCCCCTTCATGTGTCTAAATGTATTTATCTTATGTAAAGAGGGTTGGAAAGAATAATTAAATCCCTTCTCAGTCAATTAATTAAGTTTCTGGTCAAATTAATTAAAAAATATTAAGCCAGAAATTTAATTAATTTTAGGTCCTAGGTGACTTAAAATTCTTGAGAGGCAAAATTCATTGGTCCTTAAAAAATGAATTTTTAAAGGCCCCAGGCCAAGGGAATATTGAGAATTTCAAGAAATTTTGGACCCTTGGGTCTAGGTGGTTAAGTCAAAGTCAAAATTTTGAGGTAATTAACTCAAAAATAGTTTTGAGTTAATTAAAATGGAATTAAATGATAAATTCATTTTTCCTCAAATTTATAATTTCGACGGCCCAGAGTAAAAGATGATCAAATCTTTTCGACGGTCGAGATTATTTTGACATGGATCAACCGAACTAGCCGTTGGAGATTTTGTCTTATAAATTAGAGGTCTTGATGTGACATTTGCATCCGATCTTTGGATCGTGCACTTGTCTTGGAAGCTCTTGTGATTACTTTTGATGAATAAAGCATAAAGACTTTGGGGTTACAAACTTTGGTGTTCCTTTTCCAGATTTATGTGGTGATTTATTTCTAAACTCTACTACTTTGTTTGGCATTTTTATGGTTGATAGCCTTCATGGATTAATCTGCATACAGGTATCTTGTGCAGTTTTCTGGGTTCATAAAATGACATTTTTTATTTAATGGAAAGACTAGTTATCTATTTTTCTGAAGGATCTCATGTTTATTTTCTTAAATCTCTATCAATCTAAAGTTCAGATCTAAGTGTGCAGGGAAAATTTTTTTTTAAAGGTTTGAGCATCTGGGGAAGTTTTCAGTTGGACCAGCCGACTCTCAGATTTCGTAAATCTGAAAAAGCCCATTGTTTTCTAATTCTCAAAGCTATCTTACAGAATTAGTGGTTTTGCAGAGTCTTCTAGGACTTGTGCCTCTCTTTAAAAAATTTGAATTTCTAAAAAATTGTGCTGAAATGGGTTTAAATCTGGCCATGAGGGCCTCCGATCTGTAGATTATCATTGTAAATTTGTATATTTTCTCTAGGGTGTAAGGGTTTATAAAAATTTTTGTGCATATTTTTGGATCTGTTTGGTTTTTTGCAAGTTCGCAGGGGGTTTTCAGAAATTTTTTTCAAAAGATCTGAGCCAGATCTAACCCCAAGAGGGCAAGATCTAGCCTCAGGATCACTTTGCTAAGAGATCTGAGTGTAAAAAAGAAGATTTCAAGTTCAGCATTCTGAAAATCTGAGTAGTGTTGGAAAAAATTTAAGTTTGCTGGACGTTTTAATGTGTACTGGGTTTGTTTGAGGTAATCTTTGCCTTTGTTCGCTGCATAAAACGCTGCCCCTATCAACGCATTTCTCTGCTTCTGCATACGCCCTTTTCCTTGCCTTTGTGCCTCCCTCTTCTGGTGCATGACCCTCCTAATCTGTCCTCACGCTGATCATCACTCTTTTGCCGTCGACCCTCATTCTCCGCCTTCCCTCCTCTGCGTTTCCTTCTTCCGTTGTCCAACCCTCATCTCCTTAGCCGTTGACCATCTTGCCTTCTCCTGTCGTCGTCCATTACGCTGCCTCACATCTTCTCTGCTGTCAACTTTGCCCTCTTCCTTCGCGTCGACTCTGACCTGCAAACAAACGAAATACACGTAGATGATGAACCCGTGTTTTATTTATTTTTTATTTGGTTTGGATTCATGTTAGATAGTTAGCGTTTAGATTTTGGTTAGCATTAAATTTTTAGGAGTTTCATTTTTTTTAATTTTAGATTTTCATTAGTTTAGGTTAGCATTAGTGTTAAGTCTTAGTTTTAGATTTAACTTTTAGATTTTGTTAGATTGTAAAGTTGGGTTAGTGTTAGTTTTAGGTGTATTTTTTATTCGATATTAACTTTTAGTTTTAGTTTTTTTTTAATGTTTGGTTTGTAGACTTTAATTAGTCTAGTTGGATAGCGTTATTTTAATGTGTAGCGTTAGTTTTGTTTCAAAATTTAATTCGATTTTTTTATTTTTAGTTTTTCTTTTAGATTTTAATTAACTTTAATTTTTATTTAGTTTTAAATTTTTTGGTTTTAGATTTAATTTTAGAGTTTAGTACATAGTGTTAGTTTTTATATTTTGTTTAAAAAATGATAAAAAAATAAAAAATATAAAAAATTCTCAAAAAATCTTCAAAGTCAAATGAATTTTTAAATTTTTATCTCAAGTTTGACTTTACAGGAACATTTTAATTTCTGGATTGGGTTATTTAGAACATCATAAATTCGGAAATATTGCAATGATCTGGCATTTCAATTTGATAGTTGTCTCATGATAGCATTGCTGTGGATTCAGATTATTTTAATGCATAGTTGTGGTGCGTTTTATTGAATATCATTGTGATCATTTGTGTTTTTTATAGCAGCAGTTATACATCAATTACTTGGCTTTAATTGCATAACGGGATCTTTTAACTCCGTAAGGCACTAGTTTTAATATAATTGGATCTGTGAAATCTCGTTAATCTCTTCAAGTACTTGGTCTTTCAGCTGTGTCTCCTGAGTTGGTTGATTCTCAACCAATTCTGCTTCTTCATTTCTATTAGGGTCTACCTCCCTTAGCTTGCAAGGAGACAACTTAGATAGAGAGATTGGGGATTAGGGTGACAGCCCCTGATCTGAGCCATTGTCGTGGTGCCTAGACAATCTATGCGACAACAGGCTGCATCACCCTTCTTCGATCTACTGAAACTGAGCCCGATTTGCCCTACAGAAACCCCAGCGCTGTAGCCTCTGGCACTGCGTCACCTCTTCCTGGACCGCGTCACCCCTTTGGACCTGCGTCAACTCTGCGTGAGCCTAGCTGGGCTTGCGTCACCCTCTCAAGGGTTGCGTTGTCTCTCCAGGAAGATCTGCCTCTTTGCAACTGTATTCTCGGCCTTGGATCTGAAATCCCATTGCCGAACTGCCCCTCACTGCACTGCAAGCTTACTCCGAAATTCTCAGCAAACCGCGCCCCAGAATTTCGACTTAGCTCAAGTGCTGCTACTCTGTGTGTATTCTCCAACTGACCCCAAGCCTTCCTTTAATACTATTCCAGTTGACGAATCAACGACCATGATCTAGTCTCTAATCGGCGGCTAAGATTAGAAAAGACTTAATCCTTGTTACTTAGAACATTCTCACCCACATGTTTAAATTAATTCACTTTAATTATTTAATTTCCCTAAGTTAGACTTAGGGTCTCCATTAAAATAATTAATTATTTGGATAACTTAAGCTCCAGGTGGAATTTCTCCAAACGATTTCTGGATCTTGGAGATCTCATGTGTTCTAGCCCCTCCACAAAGTTTCGGAGCTAGAGCACATCCGATGCTACCCAAAAATTTGTCAAGAGTGATGCAAATCTCAATCTCTACTATTTAATGGGGGAGAATGAGTGTCTAATCCTGGTATTATATGTAGATGATCTATTTCTTACACGGTCATCTAGGCTTTTAAAGGACTACAAGCAGAATCTAGAAGCAGAATTCGACATGAAGGATATGGGGTTGATGCATTATTTTCTAGGGTTTTAAGTGTCGCAGAAGAATGGAGAGATCTTCTTAGGCCAAGGAAGATATGCTACGTAAATTCTGAAAAGGTTTAGAATGCAGGATTGTTGGTCCATGGTGATGCCTTAGGATCACCAACTGGAAGAAAATAAATGCATCAGGGGACAAGGAAGTGGACCCCACCTTGTACATACATCTCATTGGGTCACTCATGCATCTGGTCAACACCAGGCCAGACATTTGTTTTGTTGTCAACACCCTTAGTCAATTCATGGTGGAACCAAAGAGGGTACATTGGGTAGCAGCTAGGCACATTCTCAGATATGTGCGCAGAATAGTCAGGTATGGGTTGAAATACGCCCGAGGAGATGATGTCAGATTGAGCGGGTTCAAAGATGCAGATTGGGCAAGAAGTTTAGCAGACCAAAAGAGTACCTCCAAGTACTGTTTCAGTGTTGGATCTGGAATGATCTCTTGGTGCAGAAGGAAGCATATGTCGGTAGCACTAAGCTCAGCCTAAGCAGAATATATGGCAGCTAGCACAGCAACGTGTGAAGCCATATGGCTTAGGGAGCTTCTCGTGAGCCTGTTCAGGAAGAGGATGGAACCGACTAGTGTTTACTATGACAATCAAAGTTGTATCAAGTTCTTTGAGAATCCAGTATTTCATGATCAGTCAAAACACATAGATATCAGATGTCATTTTATTAGAGACTGTGTACAGCGTGGGGCAGTACAACTGCAGTATGTCCCCGCTGGAGAACAGGTAGCAGACGTACTCACCAAGGCTCTAGGAAGAGCTAATTTCATTCAATTCAGGGAGTAGATGCGTATGGTTGAGAACCCGTTTCAGTAGCAGATGGGTCATCAGTTATAGCAGCAGTAGATAATAGGGAGTTGTAGTGCAGTAGCAGTTGACAGCAGTACGCATGGTCAGCAGCAACACAGATGTAGCAACGCAGTGTTGGTGGGCAGCAGTGTCAGACATCAGTAGCGTAGAGGGAGATGTTACAGAATCAGGGTAGTACTTTAGCTGGATGTATTTCTAGAGCACATTCCTCGCTAAGAGGGAGTGTTGATTTGTGGCAGCATCGTATGTGCTCTAAGTCTCAAAATTTGCAGGGAGGCTTAGGCACATGTATTCCAAAGAACCTAGAAAGCATTTTTGGAAATTCCACTTTGATCATGTTTTATGAAAATAATTTTATTTTTAATGGGAACCTAAGTCTAAACTTAGGAAATTAAATTAATTAAAGGATATTAATTAAAACGGAGTGTGAATCTTCTAGAGAAGATGAAGATCAAGTCAATTTAATCTTAGCTATTGATTAACGATTTAATCTCAGCCGATGTAGTCTCAACAAGAAGATTATAAGGACTTGATGGGGCATTTGGAAAACACATGAAGACGGAGAAAGAATCAAGAGATCGAAATTCTTTAGTGAGCAGTGCTTAGGGAGAAGATCGATCAAGAGGATTCTCACAAAGAGGGGAAGGATAACTTCTGGTTGGAAGAGTTTCCTGATCCGGAGAGTGAAAATCAGAAGAGGCAGTAAATACCACGGAGGGCAGCACAGAGCCAACCACGCAAGGACTCCACAGAGCTTTAGAGGGAGTTCGATTTTCTGCAGAGGAAACAGTTAGGGTTTAGTGCCAGTTACCGTAGAGAGTTTTCAGAGGCCAGAAGGGTCTCATTTCCAGTGAGCAGAGAGATCTACTGCAGAGAGAGAGGGCAGCTTTAGTTGTGACACAGAGACTGCACAGAGTGATGCAGTCACTACGCAGAGCAACTCATCCAGAGTTAAGGTCAGTGTCGGATTCCCGTGGTAGAGTGAGATCTTCTCACGAGATTTTATTGGTCATTTTTCCTCTGTATGATTTGTCAATTCCAACAATCATAGACTTGTACTCAGAAAATTACTGCATAATATACAAACCCTCGGCTACTGCACTGGTTTTCCCACATTGGGTTTTTCTGAGGACAATTGTCCAAAAATAACTATGTTAATGTGTTTATACTTGTGCTAGTTTTTTTCCTTATGTTTGCTTTTCGTAGAATTTTTATTTTGAAGATTGCAGTGTATTTTATTTTGATATTTACCATAGCACACGATAAATAATTTGTTTCGTTAAAATAAAAGAAGAAATCTAATCAGCTATTGTAGTAGGATTCCGGATAGCGCAATTTTCACAACCACGAGTGACCAATCTTGCTGTAGCATCTGCTCCTAATTAGGGCATCCAACACCTGTGGAGATTCTTTCACATCGCTGCTAACAGATTCCTCAAATCTCCCTCTCCAAGGACACCATCCACCTCCAAGTCACATCAACTCAAGAGGACTAACATACCTCTGCTTTGTAACATACTGTTGCTCCTCTTGACACATACATACAAATGTTGATGTAACTGCTCATAGGAATGTCCATAATTGTCCTAATCTAGGACACCCATCCACCTAGCATCCAACCATCACCAAGGAGTCATCTGCATTCACAACTTGTCGCTGCCTCCTTGCCTTGTATTAGGGCACACTAAGCAACCCTAAGCCCTTGCTCAATCTCTGTGTTTTCCCTCCCAAACATGTTGCCCTTCCTTTGCTGCCCTACTAGCCTTTTTTTGCACCCTTGAATGCCTAAAATCGCTGCACAAACACTTCAGTAACCCCACTATGGCTCCAACAAGGTCTATCATCCAAATCACAGGGAAAACACCCCTGTTTGGGCTACGACCTACTCCAGAAAGATGCGGCTTGGCTAGGAGAGCCTCCTTAGACCCTACACATCACCAAACATGCTACTCGCACCTCTCAGTAGCTCTACTATCCTGCGGCCCAAACAAAGTACTAAATAACACCCAAAATGTGCACCAAATACCCTCATTCCTTACCTCTGATTTGCGGTTTTGTTCTGCAAGGGAGAGACACCACAAATTGTCCACAAGTCTACTCTTTAAGCACCTTCGTAGTTGCTTTAGAGCTGTGGCCTTATCCACAGAGAATTCCACACCAAAACGCAGAGAAAATCCTTTCCAAAACTCGGCTGCCTGTCTCTTGAGTCCTTACTCTTGCCTCAGATCCGTACTTCAAACACAGAGGTATTTTATGATATGAATGCCCTTTGGATGATGCAAATAACCTCACACATGCCCTTAATTTATAGCCTTCTTAAGGGCTTCAACGAATCTCATGAAGGTGGGTTGCTAACTGTCATATGGTGACCAAAAACATTAGGCCGACCTAAGTTAGTAGGCTTCCCCACACTATACTTCAAAAATTCATTTCTCTTCAACCACATCTCGGAATCGGATGATTTTGGTTGCATCGGATTTGTCTCGACGAGTAATATCATCCTCATCCATCACATGTTGAAATCTCTCCATAGTTTTGTCCCCAACATCGATGGGTGCAAAACTTTTGAGATTTTGTGTATTTGGGGTAGCATCAATTGTGCTCTAGGTCCCAAATTTTGAGGAAGGACTAGAGTTCACCTGATCTACAAGACCCAGAAATGGATTTGGTAATTTGGTTTAGGAGATATTAAATCAAATAATTATTTTAATGTATTTCCTAAGTTAAAACTTAGGAAAATAAAATAATTAAAGTGAATTTAATTAAACATGTGATGAAATTGTCTTAAGTCACACGGATCAAGCTTTATTTTAATCTTAGCCATTGATTCAAGATATAATCATGGTCGTTGATTTTTCAATGAGAAAAGTATAAAGGAAAGGCTTGGGGTCATTTGTAAAGACACACAGAGGCACATCACTAAAGCTAAGGTTAGATTCTAGGGCGAGGTTGCTAAGAATACTTAGAAGTGTTTCAGTTGCAAAGAGGGGTGGACAAGGGGGATGAGTCCCGGGGTCACAGAATACACGAGCGAAGAGATCAGCTCAAGAACAATGCAGAGGAAGGCAACAGCAGTAGCAGCAATAGGGACAACGTCATTTTCAGGAAACCCTTCAGGGGTTGCATAGAGACCGTTAGGGGCAGCGCAGTGAATGCGTCACCCATTTTGGGGTAACACAATCCCTTCCAGAGCAGCGCTGAGGGTTTGGAGGCCATCCAACGCTGACACAAAGGCTTTCAAGGGCTTCAGAGGCTGACGCAGAGCCTTTCAGGGGCAGCGCTGGGGTTTCTAGGCCTAGATTTGGTTGAGTTCTGTAAATCCCGTTTGAGGGTGTGGATCAGTCATTGTTTTGGCCCTAGATTAGCCAGTGAGTTGTAGATCTAGAGTTTTATCTGTCAAGTTTTCCAAATTTTGGAACCCAGAGTTGTGTATTCAAAAATATTCTTAATAATAGAACCCTCCAGCAACCAGAGACCGGTTTTCCCACCTTGGGTTTTTCCGGGGACTATTTGTCCATAAATAACTGTGTCACTTTGTCTATGTGTGCATGTGCTTTATTCTATATCTGAATTGGTAGAGATCTGTTATGTGTTTTGCTTCGATTTTAACTTGAATTTATTCAGTTAATAACTTGTATAAGTAGGAGGAGCATAACCGGGTTAACAGTGATAATTTCTGCATAAAATATAAGATTCAGAAATTTCTACATGGTATCAGAGCAATTGCAGATCTAGAAGGGTCACCAGCTGAAGAATCTGAAGGATCTAGCTCCAGAAAGCAGCTAGAAAGGCAGCAGAGAAGCAAATCTGAAGGGACAACGCATTTTTCAGGAGCAGATTCACGTAGAGGGAAGGGTGACACTATCCAGCACTGTGTCCTAGCAAGCCCACACAATTACTGCGCAGAGGCAACTCAGAAACAATGTTGGTTTGTTCTGAAGCCAGCCAGTGTGATTCAAATATGAATCTGTTAGATCCATAAAAGTCTGCAGAAAAGATGCAGAAATTCAGAAGAGATGGTGGGGTTAAATTTCTGAAGTTTTCAGATTTTTATCCTTAGCACAAGTGACAAATATTGGGAGGAGATTAGCTTCTTAGAGAGTTTCTTGCCAAAGGAAACTTGGAGTTTGATCAGAGGATCAAAGAAGAAGCTGAATCATAGTTGATTTAGTAGATTTCCAAGGAGGGAAATCAAGTGTCAAAGGGAGCAGAGGGTGCCCAGTTCGTAAAGGACCCTAGATCCAGATCTCGAGTATAGAGAGGAGGAGCTCTGACACATTTTGAGCAGATGGCTCCTCATGGACTGCGTGATCAGGATAGGCTAGAGGGCCTCTTGAACTTTTCGGTATGGAAAGCAAGGATCCTGATTGTTCTTGAGGCATATGGTCTAAGAGACCATGCAGAGCAGACTTTGGCCACATTGACAGATGCGGATCTCCTATGAAAGCATAGGGAAGCTATTGGACATGCCAAGCGACTGATAATGGACAGTATCAAGGACCATATTGTAGAAAACATAGCTGAAATGTGGAAGGCCTTGACTTCCCTATATGAGGGAAAATCAAGACAAATAACGAAATGTGGAAGGTCTTGACTTCCCTGTATGAGGGAAAATCAGTCCAAAGGAAGATGTTGTTGGAGGCCCAAATGAAGTCGTTGATGATGACCAAGGGAAAAGACATCGATCATTTCCTTTTCAGATTGCAGTCAATTAGGGATCAGCTGACTGCAACGGGTGCAACCGTAGATGATGCTGTGATAGTTAGGACTGCCCTCAATGCAGTCATGGATGAGTGGGAAACCTTTGTCCAAAGTATCTTAGGCAGAGAGGACCTCCCAGATTGGGATATCTTGTGGTCAAACCTGCAGCAAGAAGAACTACGCAGATTCACCAAGAAGCAGCACATCCCTGTGTTGAGCAAAGTAAAGAAGGAAGAGGAGGAAGATGCAGCCTTGGCATCGAAGAAGCAGCCAAAGAAGAAGAAGGGTCTTTCAAAGATTGAGTTCTTCCAGTGTGGCAAAATGGGAAATTTTGCCGGCCATTGTCCAGAAAAGAAAAAAGACAAGGAAGCATCTTCTTCCAAGGCAGCTGTGGTAGATGATGGGTCAGGAGATGATGTAGCCATGGGTGCTCATGAACCACGGAGGTGGGGTGACATGGACATGTAAAGGAGCTACATGGAAGAAAGGCGAGATCCTTGAGCAGCTCATCTCTTGAATCAACAAGCGAGCTACGATAGCCTTAAGATAGTAGTGGGACAAGTGGAGCAGTGGGTGCATAGATCACAGATGAGGCAGAAGCAGAGGTAGATCTGAAGGCTGGGAGGAGCAGTGCAGAGCAAAGCAGTAGCAACGTAGAAGAAGTAGCAGCGCAGAGGCTGATATGACTTCAGCAGTGCAGAGGCTGATGTGACTTCAACAGCGCAGAGCAGTGCTGCTTATGCAGTGAAGAGCTGCAGCAGCGCAGAGAGCTTCAGAGGTACAACGCAGTGCAGTAGCAGCGTGATAGATTTCAGCACAAGGAGTTGATGTGACTTCAGTAGTGCAGAGGGAGTCTGATTACGCATGAAAAGTTGTAGCTGTGCATTGTTCTTTAGATGCCAGCACAAATCTGTAGCCTATGGAGCTTCAGTGATGAGGATGCAGCCCTTCAGACTTGTTTGTCAAAGATTGGGCAGGAGATTCAGTTGTTTCTCTCAACAACTGAAGTTGCAATGTAGCAGATCAACAGTGGCAGTGCTATGAGCAGCACAGATGCAACATATTGAGAGGGAGCTGCAGTACAGTGGTTGTGATGGTAGAGTCATGAGTAGCAGTACATAATGGTAGCAGCAGTGCAGAGTTGAGTGGTAGTAGGCCAAGCTTCAACAGCACAAAACTAGTGCCCAAAATCATGTAATGCATAAGTGTGATGTATTGCTAGTGCACACCCTTGATGCTAAGAGGGAGTGCTGAGATTTTGTGTATTTGGGGTAGCATCAGTTGTGCTCTAGGTCCCAAATTTTGAGGAAGGACTAGAGTTCACCTGATCTATAAGACCCATAAATGGATTTGGTAATCTAGTTTAGGAGATATTAAATTAAATAATTATTTTAATGTATTTCCTAAGTTAAACTTAGGAAAATAAAATAATTAAAGTGAATTTAATTAAACATGTGATGAAATTGTCTTAAGTCACACGGATCAAGTTTTTCTTTAATTTTAGCCATTGATTCAAGATTTGATCATGGTCGTTGATTTGTCAAGGATAAAAGTATAAAGGAAAGGCTTGGGGTCATTTGTAAAGACACACAGAGGAAGAGCACTGAAGCTAAGCTGAGATTCTAGGGCGGGGTTGCTAAGAATACTCAGAAGAGTTTCAGTTGCAGAGAGGGGAATTTAGACCAAGGGGATGATCGGATCCCAGGGTCTAAAATACACAAGAGGCATAGAAGAGATCAGCTCAAGGACAACGCAGAGGAAGGCAGCAGCGGTAGCAGGGACAGCGTCATTTTCAGGAAACCCTTCAGGGGTTGCATAGAGACCCTTAGGGGCAGCACAATGACTGTGTCACCCATTCTGGGGTAATGCAATCCCTTTCGGAGCAGTGCTGAGGGTTTGGAGGCCATCCAAGGCTGACGAAGAGGCTTCCAGGGGCTTCAGAGGCTGACGCAGAGGGTTTCTAGGCCTAGATTTGGCTGAGTTCTGTAAATCCCGTTTGAGGGTGTGGATCAGTCATTGTTTTGGCCCTAGATCAGCGAGTGAGCTGTAGATCTAGAGTTTTCTCTGTCGGGTTTTCCAGATTTGGAACACAGAGTTGTGTATTCAGAAATATTCTTAATAATAGAACCCTCCAGCAACTAGAGACTGGTTTTCCCACCTTGGGTTTTTCCGGGGACTATTTGTCTAGAAATAACTGTGTCACTTTGTCTATGTGTGCATGTGCTTATTCTAGATCTGAATTGGTAGAGATCGTTTATGTGTTTTGCTTCGATTTTAACTTGAATTTATTCAGTTAATAACTTGTATAAGTAGGAGGAGCATAACTGGGTTAACAGTCATAATTTCTGCATAAGATATAAGATTCAGAAATTTCTACAAAAACCACAAGCTTGGGTTTCAAGCCCACAAAGCCTCTTATGGAGCTCCTTCCTCCAATCCCTTGATCCTCAAGGCTTGGAGTACCTCCCAAGCTACAAAAATTAACACTCCCTCTTAGCGAGGGAGGTACTACCAAGACTAGGAGGTAACCGTCATCCAGCGACACTAGCCCATCTTGTGTCCATCACTGCAACATTGTAATATCCCCAAATTAGCAGTCAACTAATTGGGATATTAATTTTGATTAATTTTGGCAAATCCTAATGTTGGGTGGAAATAAAGTGGGTAGGGGACCCACAATTAATAATTAGGCCAAATAAAGTCTTTTCCTAAAGTCCCTGAGGGAAAATTGAGGCTCTAGTGGTGGGGTCGAGTTGGCTTTAGGTGGCAGCATAGAAGAGGCACGAAAAGGACAACGTGAGATTGGCTAGAGGAAGGCAACACTTGATTGGCCAAGGAGAGGCAGTGCAGGTCAAGGTGGGACCCCAGGGCATACGTTGGGCCTCAATGGATAAAGGAAGAAGGGAAGGATCATTCCACATTCATTTATTCATCTTATTTTCTTGGTCATTTTGACTGAAGCACGCTTGAGCTGGAGAGCCAAGTCTGCAGTGTTGTTTAGCACACGAGATCTTCAAGCGGAGATCTCAACCTCTACTTCGAGGGACTTCGAGTGCCCGCTCAGGAGAGGAGTTATGCATTTTGGTGAGGGAATTACACAGCAACAACAATAGGAAGAGCGTAGCCCCTTTGGGTGTAATATTCCCAATTAGCCTTGCTAATTGGAATATTTCATTTTTGCTTTATTTTGCCGCTTTAGCTAGAAATAATAAATAAAGTGAGAAATAAGAGGGGTCACCTCACTTTAGTCACCTCACTTTATAAATAAAGTGTTCTTTTCCTAGTTGATCGACGTTATAACTTAGAGAGGGGGCCTTGGGGGTCCACATGAGTATGATGGGGAGGCATCAGGCTGACCCAAGGTTAACTGCGCAGGTCAAAGGAGAGTAAGGACGCAGTTAAGTTTTGGAGGGAGTTTGGCATTATAAAAGGAGGGGTTCTCACCTCATTTGTCATGCATGATTTTATATTGATATTGAGAGCTAGACTTCTGTCTGCTTCAGCACGCCGGTTGTTTAGTCGGTCTGCAGCACTGTTTAGTGCAACCGAGTGTCTCCGGTCGGAGATCTCACCCTTAGCCTCTGGGGACTTCGAGTGCCTGCCCTGGTAAGGTTATTTCTGGTTTCACCCTTAGCTTCGGGGGACTTCGAGTGCCCGCCCTAGTAAGGTGTAACACCCTTCAGTTTCAGTGGGACTTGGTAGCATCTTCAGCAGGAGAATTGGGGAGGAAGAGGCCTCTTGTGGCTGCGCAGATCTGAGAAGAAGAGGACGATGTTCCAGGAGAAAGAGGACGCTGATCAGCCTTGGAGAGTGAGGACGCTGTTCCAGGGAGGACGCAGTCCAGATCTGAGCAGGGAAAACGCTGTACCAGGAGGAGGAAGGCACATTGATAGATCCAGCCTTGGAGATTGTAGATCTGAGCAGATATTTGCAGATCTGGTTCTGTAGGTGGCAGATCTGGAGAGATAGCATTAGATCCAGCTTGGGAGATTGCAGATCTGAGGAGATATTGGCAGATCCAGCCTAGATCTGAAGAGATAACATCAGATCCAGCCTTGGAGGTTGCAGATCTGAAGAGATATTGCCAGATCTAGCATAGATCCGAGGAGAGAGCAGTAGATCTGATATAGGAGGACGCAGATCTGGAGGGACAGGTCACAGATCTGGATTGTAGGCTTCAGATCCAGCAGATCTGAGCATATAGAACGCTGATCCATCTGGGAGGACGCTGATCTGATGAGCGCGTGGTCATCCTCACAGTGGCTTGGACAGTCTGCATCAGCTGCTGGAGGAGCCGAGCTTATCCTGAGGGTTTTGGTGACCAAGACCACACTGGCCTGGGCCACGGCCACTAGCAGAGATGCGCTTACTGTGAGGGTTGAGTATTGATATCACTTATCTTTTTGGTCTTCAAATTTCATAGTTCCAAAGGTACCAGCCTTCGCCTTCGGGAGTGGGCACAACGAGATTGCCCTTTGCAGCCATCATTTGTCCGAGAGGGCCTCACACTTGCCTAGGCAAGGATAGGTGCCCTCATTCTGATTTTCTTGTACTCCTCTCTATGTACGTTCAGATTAATAAAATGGCTCAGTTTTCTGGCATTCTATGTGTAATTGTTCCATGATCTGGTTCAGCATTGTGTTTTCTATATCTGTCTGGCATATTTCTGTTTATTACTGGTTATTTCCCTTTGGGGATATTACAGTGGTATCAGAGCATAATTCTGGCTCAGCCTGTGGTCTATGACATCTTAAGAGAGATCATACAGAGCAATAGCAGTTGCAATACCAGAAACGCAGTTGGAAAAAGGGCCAAAATAAAAAGGGTCAAATTTTGAAGTTTGGAATTAGGAAAAACGTTTTCTGGGTTTTTCTGGGTTTTGGGCAAGGATCACCTTCCCAAATTCTTGGAATCTTCTGAGTAGTTTTCAGTGGGTAAATCGGATGTCGAAGTTAAGCAGCGGTATGGTTTTGCAACAGCCGTGCAGTTTCTGAGGAGCCTGTAAACACATAGCAGAAAGAGCTGATGGCAAGTGATGATTTTGAGAGGAAATATGGAGAGGCGCTCCGATGCATACAGGATATATCACAGAGACTCACTGCGTTGGAGGTTAGGCGGTGGGGAACCCCAAGGGGTTTTCAGATCGTTGAGGGATCCGGCACATCCCACCATTTGCCGGAGCATGATGCCACTCAGCATATGGCATCATGTACACCCACACGTCCCACTATGCCCACATTCTTACCAGAAGACACAGGAACAGCAGTACAGCGAGAGGTAGATCCGGCTCGGATGGCTGACATTCTTGCAGAATGGCGGGGCTTAGGACAGGCATTCATGGATAATTTCCCCTTCGAGCGCTATCTCCAATATCGATGCGGCATCAAACCCCCTGAGCAGCACCAGCACAAGGGGCACGGATACCACCGTGATGACCACCGCACAGCTAGTAGAGATTATGTTCAGCTCCAGCGTGATAGTAGACCTCACAACTTTCACAGAGGGAACAAGCACTCACATGATAGGGGCTTACAACGCACAGTGGACAGATTCCATCTACCGACATTTGACGGGTCATCCAGGCGCTCAGAAGAAGCTTGGGTGGACAAGTTGGATACCTCTTTCCAGCTTGACCGAGTATCGGAGAGGAAAACCATTAAAATGGTTACCTCGTACTTGGAGGATGAGGACACACAGGATTGCAGGGAGTCTGAGGTTACACCTAGTGTGACACAGGATTCACCCTCATTGGAGACATCATTGACCGTGCCGGTTGATATCGTAGTGGAGGAGGTGGAGCCTACCCCGGTAGAGCCATCCACTGAGGTGATGACTGGAGCTATGTCCGAGTCTTCGGGTGGTAGTAGCACACAACAGATAGGCGAGATATCCGGGGATATACCCACTATTGATGAGGCACTAGGAGATACTGAGGTCTCGGATGATGGTCGCAGACAGCGATATCATCGGCTTCGGACGGACCTTCGAGTTTTGAGAGAGAAGGCCGCGTCAGTACGGGAGACCATTTTGTTGCAGGACCAGGAGCTGGAGGGTATGAGAGTGACTTGTGCCAAGTCGGCAGCCAAGTTGGTCAGCATTGGGGAACAGCTGGATTCCCTGATGGTACAACCAGAGGGCGCATTGGAGCGTCAGATCATTCCCCTTCAGGTATGCATGGATGGGACTGGCGGTGCTGTTGAGTCATCTCTTCCCGTTGGAGAGAGAGAGGCAGAGCCACCTAGTCAGATCTCATATGTTGACTTGGATAGCGGTCTGAGACGATCAGAGTTGTACAGGGTACAGCATCCACGTGTTGAGATGGGATGGCGAGAGATTTTGAGTTGGTACTCGGTGGAGCGGACTATGGAACACAATGATTTGGTTCCCTTCTCACAAGAGCAGATAGAAGATGGAGGACATCTTCGGATGGATAACATCCCTCATGCTTGTGTTAGACATCCCTTGAGCCATACACATCATGATGGGAGGTTTTTGCCTACCACCTATTTGATTCTTGATAGGGTCTCATTGATCCTTGAGAAGTTTATATTCCAAAATCCCATGAAGTGCAAACTCAGAAATTTGAGTTGGGAGGATGGTAGCCCTCATGGGAGGAGTACCAGGATGAGGAGAAGGAGGCATCCACAAGTGATCGAGTGGATGGGGATGATGAGCAAGGAGCTAGGAGGCTACTTGCAGATCGGTGATACCCGGCAGCAGGAGGCTTGGCTGCGCTGGTTACTCTTGAAAGAGTTTGGCCATCACTTGGCAAACACTCTTCCTAAGAGTAGGAGGATGGGGAGAAGATGGATGGATACTTGCATCATTAAGCAGCATAGAGTATGGATGCACGGTGTTGATGTGTTACTCATATCATTCATTGTGTCGTCATCACATGAGTTGCATGATGGAGGTATGGGGAGGCAACACAATTTCTTGTTGCTTTGCTTGGGAGAGCAAGGGCAGATTTGCTCCCACACTTTGCATAATGTTGCAGGAGGAGGAGATGGCACTATCTCCTTGGTCTTTGATTGGGAAGCACTTCCATCTTGGGAGGTATTCCATATTTGTTGCAGCATTATTAGAGGAGTCTTTGACAAGGAGCATGTCAAAGAACAGAGCCTTGTACTAACAGGAGCTTATTTGCATGAGCTCACAGCGCTGTCACCTTGGAGCAGAACGTTATGGATGAAGTGTGCGCAGCAGAGATATGGTGGATCTATAACCCATAGGTCCCAGGATCACTTCATATTTATTGCACAAAGAGGAGGTAATGATGATAGAGACATCTATGGCATATTCTTCTTGGCTCGGGTTTCCAATCATGAGGAGGATTATCTTCTGGCAGAACATGGTTCATTCTTCTTCATAGCATGCCAAAACACTATGGAGGACTCATTTATGAATCCATGTACCATCTTACTTCCAGCATATGGTGAGGGTTTTGTCTATACATTCATTGATTTGCACACTCTTGCCATTCCTATGCAGTGCATTGCTTCACAAGAGGGCAAGCTTGTCACATTGCTCCATGAGTTGTATTGGGCCAATCTACATGATGGAGGCAGCCATCTCTTTTGTGGCCTTGGGCAAATGTTTTATCATCACATGTATGTTCATTTGCATCACTATATCATGTCTCATATGAAGACATGCATGGGTAACATAAACATTTTGCCTTGTACTCTTATCAAGCAGCAACTTGTAAAACTGCGCTGTACTTGTTGGGGAAGCTGTTGGTACCTCTTTTCATCACCTGTAACCTTCAGCGTTTCCTTCATTTCTCTGCTGATCTTGTCTCCATTTGCTGATATAGATCAGATTTGTATGGGGAGCTTGATTATGAGGGAGACACACGAGTTGGATGTGTCTTTGAGTGGGAAGAATTCTCACATTCTCTGCACTACATGTTCTAATGGGAGCATGGGAGGAGGCATGGCCGCCACTACTACATATGTGTTCTCTTTTGAGGTGGGCCATGAGATTGATATTCATCCATTGTACAACCATGGACAAGTGTTTGATCTTATGTTGTTGTCATATTCAGCCATTTACTATCCATTAGTAGATGTGATGGATCTTGTACATTACTTGCCATGTAATTTTCTGAAGTCGCAGTGGATGAGACTACGTTGTATCCTGGTGAGAGATTGTTTACAGTATGTATCCTCATGTAGAACCTTCAGCAAACATCTCATTAGGGTGATCCATGATGACCATGTCATATTCTTCATGGATGGTTTGTTTTGGGCCAGCTTGTTCTTCATTGATGGAGGAACCTTCTATGGTGGATTGTTTTTCACTTTTCCATTGGAGGGCAATGATTTTGCAGCCCAGGATCAGCATAGACTCTACACTTGTCATGAGTGGAGAGAAGGACAGCATGGGGTAAGCTATGATGCTTGCCAAATTCATATTTTCAGCCCACCTTCATTACCAGAGCCTGAGGTGGAAAGAGATTCTCAGGAGTTGCCTTGTCGGGAGGTGGCTCATTTTGTTTGGATGATTGCTTGGGGATGGAGGATCCACATGAGAGAGATGTTCCTCACTTCATGCCTTGAGTGGAGAGAGATGATGAGCTGGTACACAGTCGATGGGACAACTTACACATTCATAGATGCAGAGCAGCAACAGTCATGGTCTGTAGTCATAGCCAGAGGCAGTGAGCAGTCCGAGTCATGGGACTTGTGCGATTATTGGCCACAGTGGCGATGGGATCCAGGAGGACTATTGATTGGCTGGTACCATGAGAGGCCAGTTTGGGATCCTGGCATTGAGATATCCCTTCATATCAAGGTGATGCAGGAGACAGAGAGGTTTCAGTGGGACCCAGGCACATTTTGCAGTATTGGCGGGGAGCATCAGCTAGAGAGTAGGCTTTTTCAAGCATTGCTTAAGAACAAGCAATTTTTGCCGGATGAGGATGCCACTTGGGAGAGCGAGCAGACTTTACAGCATCCATCACTTCAGTTGCTTGAGGACAAGCAACGTTTTGCCGGGGGAGACTGTAATATTCCCAATTAGCTTTGCTAATTGGAATATTTCATTTTTGTTTTATTTTGCCGCTTTAGCTAGAAGTAATAAATAAAGTGAGAAATAAGAGGGGTCACCTCACTTTAGTCACCTCACTTTATAAATAAAGTGTTCTTTTCCTAGTTGATTGACGTTATAACTTAGAGAGGGGGCCTTGGGGGTCCACATGAGTATGATGGGGAGGCATCAGGCTGACCCAAGGTTAACTGCGCAGGTCAAAGGAGAGTAAGGACGTAGTTAAGTTTTGGAGGGAGTTTGGCATTATAAAAGGAGGGGTTCTCACCTCATTTGGACAGGCATGATTTTATATTGATATTGAGAGCTAGACTTCTGTCTGCTTCAGCACGCCGGTTGTTTAGTCGGTCTGCAGCACTGTTTAGTGCAACCGAGTGTCTCCGGTCGGAGATCTCACCCTTAGCCTCTGGGGACTTCGAGTGCCTGCCCTGGTAAGGTTATTTCTGGTTTCACCCTTAGCTTCGGGGGACTTCGAGTGCCCGCCCTAGTAAGGTTATTTTCTGAGTAACACCCTTCAGTTTCAGTGGGACTTGGTAGCATCTTCAGCAGGAGAATTGGAGAGGAAGAAGCCTCTTGTGGCTGTGCAGATCTGAGAAGAAGAGGACGCTGTTCCAGGAGAAAGAGGACGCAGATCAGTCTGGGAGTGAGGACGCTGTTCCAGTAGGAAGAGGAGGACGCAGATCCGAAGGCACATTGATAGATCCAGCCTTGGGGATTGTAGATCTGAGCAGATATTTGCAGATCTGGTTCTGTAGGTGGCAGATCTGAGGAGATAGCATTAGATCCAGCTTGGGAGATTACAGATCTGAGGAGATATTGGCAGATCCAGCCTAGATCTGAAGAGATAACATCAGATCCAGCCTTGCAGGTTGCAGATCTGAAGAGATATTGTCAGATCTAGCATAGATCTGAGGAGAGAGCAGTAGATATGATATAGGAGGACGCAGATCTGGAGGGACAGGACGCAGATCTGGATTGTAGGCTTCAGATCCAGCAGATCTGAGCATATAGGACGCTGATCCATCTGGGAGGACGCTGATCTGATGAGCAGGGTCATGTGAGCAGGGCTTGACAACGTTTTTGGCCTTGAGGAGCTGAGCTTTTCATCTGGAGGGTTTTGGTGACCAGCACCACATCTGTTCCAGCGCTGTCACTAGCAGAGACAACGTTTTCATTGGTGAGGGTTTGGAGTATTGATATCAGCTATCTTTTGGTCTTCAGCTCATAGTTTCAGTGCAGTCCAGCTTCAGTCTTCAGAGCAGTCTTCAGTCAGCTAGGACGCTGTCCTTGTTGCAGCCATCATTTGTCTGAGAGGGCCTCCACTTGCCTAGGGCAAGGATAGGTGCATTTATTCTGATTTTCCTGTACTCCTCTCCATGTACTTTCAGATTAATAAAATGGCTCAGTTTTCTGGCATTCTATGTGTATTGGTTCCATGATCTGGTTCAGCATTGTGTTTTCTATATCTGTCTGGCATATTTCTGTTTATTACTGGTTATTTCCCTTTGGGGATATTACATTGGGATTGTGCAGAGGTAGAGTAGACTGCGCAATGATTGTGCAGTTCAGTTCGGTGTGGGTGCCGGGAGTGTGTAGAGCAGCGGAGTTTCTGTAGGAGATTTGGAGGGGAGGTTAGCCACCTCCTACTAGGGATTTTGGTAGCTCCCTGGAGGCATTTTCCAGTAGATTCATCCAGAGGTTCGATTTAACTAGCAGCGCAGTGAGCCAAGCCCAAGAGGACTAAGTCAAGCTTTGGGTGAACCCTTTCTTGGTTTTCTGGGTTTATTGAGGCGAAGCCAAGATTAATTCGGCATAATTTTTTGGGCAGGTTTGAGGCTTCAAACAAAGATCCTAATGCAACCAGCAACTAGAGGAGCTAGAGGAAATTGGGCCAAAATTCCAGGGTCAACATCTGGCCAATTCCTTCGCGGGTTTTTGTGGGTTTGGTGAGTAGACTCCAGGGTTAAAAGCCCGGAAATTTTTGAGCAGAGGAAGCAGCCCAACCAGCAGTCCAAAGTCATCCAGTAGCAACATTTTTGGGCTAGGCAGCGCAAAGACTGATCCACATAGAGGCACTTTTAGCCAATTTTTTTGCTTGGGTTTGAGTTGTTCTTCAAGCCTGCCTTGAGCAGGCCCAGGTGCAAACTTTCCAGCACCTCAATTGTACTATTTCCCAATATATTAATAAAATGGCTCAACAATGATTTTGGCTCCAGTTTGTGTGTTTTAATGGTGTTTGCATTTTTTCTTTAGTTACTTGTCTATTGGAACTTTTATTACTGTTAATCCCCATTTGGGATATTAGAAACATGCTCTGTAGAATGAACCCGACAATCTCCGTAGTGCCTCTGCCTCATCACATTTGAACCTGAGGATCTCCAAACCTCCATAGCACTGCTCCCTTTGAGGCTAGACTCCCTTTGAGCCTACACGATCTCCACTGGCTCAGTCTTCCAAGCTCTCATTCTCCTGGATCAAATACCACTCGTGCAAATCCCTCCAATCTCGGATATGCAACATCATGATTCGATGAAGACTCTAGCCTGCCAACCTGTAGTCCATCACATGAAGCAATCTCGATCAACCTGATCTCGTCCATGCCAAAGCAATTCTCGATTTATCCCAACCATCCATGACAAGTCAACGAAAGTTCATGATCAACAATCTGCCCTACAATAAACCGTTGTTCACCAGGCTCACCAGCAATCCACCAAAACTACGAGGCAATTTTGCTACCAAGCCAGTCAAGACCACATCTCCATGTCTTTAGTTGAACACTCTGCTCCATGATCTAGAAACCCACAACTCCCTCTGAGTTTCTTTGCTGCGCACACTCTGAGTCACTATCCCTCAAACTAGCTCAGACATGCTCTGATACCTTGTTGAATTTCCACGACCTTGGTGTCTGGGATAGAATCTTAAATCTCTGACGCTACCAAACCAAGAATCACAATGATACTACTTTGCACAGTGGAATATAAACAACAGTAAATCAACTAGTGCACAAAACATAAACAACTTTTTACAATTTTGTACAATAACCCAACTTCATCATATTAATCCAACTAATATAATACAACAGTCTAGGGATTGCGTACCAGGGATAATGGCCCTCATACATCCATTGATACAAGATACAAAATTGGGGCTTGGTGTCAGTCCATCGACAACCAATCTACCCTCAACAAGATACTCTGACCATTTGGCTGATGTAGTACGCTCTCTTAGCTCCTCTCGGTCGAACCCTGTACATGCTCGATCCTTCGACTCCCGATTTGTTGCTCCAAAATCTATCAATGCTCCATGTCCAACTGGCCACTGAACCTCAGATATCAATATGCTCTCTAGTTGTGCCTTAGTCCACCAAGGTCATAACCAATGTGGAAAAAATCGAAGTTGGGATTAAATCAGCAAGGGCCCAAAAGTTGAAAAACTCGATAAAGTCGGGAGTTTTTTGAAAAAATCGGCAAAATTAAAAAAATACAAAAATATTCATTTTTGGAAAAAATTCCAATTTTTTGGAAAAACCCCTGATATTTTCCAAAAAAAAAAAAAAATCATTAAAGAAACTACCTCACTCACGATTTTTTGGAAAAACTCCCGATTTAATCCTGACATTTTCAACTAGGAAAAAATCGCTAAAAAGTCGGCCGATTAAATTGGCTAGTCCAAAAAATCGGATTTTGCCGATTTAATCACGACTTTTTGGCGACTTTTTTCACACTTGTCACAACATATCGAGACTCCTTTCGATTTTTCGAGTTGTTCACAACTCCACGTGTGAACAACTCTTACCTGCCCACTGCTGCTCCTTGTTGATTTTTGGTAGCATCGGATGTGCTCTAAGTCTCAAACTTTATGGAGAGGCTTATACACATGCATTACAGATAACCCAAAATGTTTTTTGGGAAATTCCACCCAGAAATAGTTTTATAAGAAAAAATAATTATTTTTAATGAGGACCCTAAGTCTAACTTAGGAAATTAAAAAAATTAATCAGTATTAATGTAAATTGTGGGTGAAACTTCTAGAAAAAGTAGATCAAGTTTAATATACTCTTAGTCGTTGATTGGAGATCTAATCTCGACCGTTGTTTTGTCAACGAGAAGACTATAAAGGAAGGCTTGAGGGTCATTTGTAAATACACCGAGAGGATCTAGAGATCAATTTTTTCTGACAGAGAAAGTGCTTGGACGAAAATAAGATCTAAGTGATTCTTGATTATAGAGAGGGGCAGAGTAATTCTGTTTGGATGTTTTCCTGAGCCAGAGAATACATTGCAGAGAAGATAGAGAGTTGTATCAGCAATGGCAGCATAGCAGCTACGCATAGATTGTGCAGAGCCAGTAGTGGTTGCGCAGTAGCCTAGAGGAGGATCGAGTTTCAGCTGAGGATTAGTCAGATCCAGTGCCGGAAAGCCGGGTTGTGAGACCGGAAGGGGCTACAGGGTCAGATTTAGCCAGCAGAAGACCAACAATGCAAAATTTGTGCGGTCCCTACGTAGAGTGACACAAAGATTGCGTAGTGAATATGCAGAGCAGTGGAGGGCTTGCCATTCGGGGTTTGTTGGTCAGACGGGCTTCCAGTATCAGTGTGAGGTTTTTCTCACTAACTCTTTGTCAGTGATATTATCTACCGGGATTGCTAGAAAGGCATCCCAAATTGTATTTAGAAAATTATTGCATAATATATAAACCCTCAGATCTACTGCACCGGTTTTCCTGCATTTGGTTTTTCCGGGGAAATTTGTCCAAAAAAAACGGTGTCCTGTGTGTGCATTATTTTTCTTGCTCAGTTTCTTGTTATCACAAATGTATTTTAATGGGTTAAGGATGCTTCAGTAATTGGTTCGATATTTTAAGATGTAATCTTTTAATAACTTGTTAAATCAGATTTGCAAGTAGGAGAAGTAGTTCACCTTGTTGCAGTAGGGATTCCAGATCTAGGATCTAGAAATTTTCACATGGTATTAGAGCGTGTATTGTGAAACAAGAAGAGTAGATCCAACATTGAGTCAGAGGCCGAAGAGTTGCAGAAAGCAACAAATCGAATCCCCAGAGTGATTGCACAGTCCAGGCCAGGAAGGCTGAAGTTTCGAAGTAGATCTCTCTCTGAGTGTGTTGATAGAGATGTAAGATCTCCAGATCAGAATTTTGCTGAGCCAGAGGCAGCAGCGCAGAGTCTCAGGGCAGCGCTGGTGGGACATAGTTTTTGTAGGCAGATCTTGATTTTGCCAGGCGGAAAGTCGTCATCAGAAGAAGAAGCAGCACTGTGAGGGAATTTTCTCTCTCAGGAAGTTCCTAGCCGGGGAATTTTAGTTTTTCCAAGATCTGAGCAGCAGATCCGGGCAACAGATCTATGAGCTCCATAAGGAGTGTGTAAGCCTGTCCAGCGCTGCGTAGAGGGGGAAGAAGAGGAGCAGATTCGATAGATTTGACGGACATGGAAGCTCACAGGCTTAGACATCAGGATCGGTTGGATGGAGCCTCCAACTACGTGATCTGGAAGGAAATAATCATTTGTCTTCTAGATGAATACGATCTCAAGATCTTCGTGACGGATGAGGATGAGTATGCCATGAGTGCCCACGTATCTCCAGGAGAGAGATGGGGCGACATTGAGCTGTAAGTTCGCAAGAACTTCAGCTGGGCAGGATCCTAGAGGAGTCCACCTCTCGGATCACAACCTTGCTACAGGTGCGCATGATCAACAGTAGCAAGTTGGAGGAGTTTTCAGTCGGTGCAGAGGAGTGAAGAAACGACAGATGCAGTAGTTAGCAACACTAACATCTGAGCAACGCAGAGCAGAGTTGCAGCAACGCAGAGGGACGTAGTGCATCAGAGGGATAATGTAGAGGCTAGCAATGTTGATGTATGGTAGCATCATATGTGCTCTAGCCTTGTAATTTTGCATATGGGTTAAGACACATGTATTCCATAATACTCAGAAAAGATTTTAGAAGATTCCACTTAGAGATGGTTTAATTAAAATAATTAATCATTTTTTTAATGTTTTCCTAAGTGTAAACTTAGGGAAACTAATTAATTAAAGGGTATTAATTAAACTAAGTGTGAATTTTCTAGAAAAAGCCATGGATCACCTCCAAATTAATCTTAGCCCTTGATTATGTTTTAATCTTGGTCGTTGAAGGTTAAACAAAAGAACATAAGGAGGGTGAGGGGCCTATGGAAAGATACATCAGACGGAGAAAGAATCAAGAGTTCGATTTCTTCAGTGAGAGGAAGAATCGCAGTGGTTCTCATTTGCAGAGAGGGGAAGGTGAAATCTCTAGGAGGGAGAATTTCTGAAGCATAGAGAATGCATGAAGGAGGAGAGAGAGAGGAGACAAAGCATTAGCGCAGAGTTACCCTAGCAGCAGTTACGCTGGGTCAGCGCAGAGAAGCAGAGGGAGTTTCGTTTTCTCTTGGCGGGGCAACTGAGGGTTAATCCAGTTTCAGGTAGACATTTTGGGAAGGAAGGAGTACTCTAGTCTCGTACAGTAGCAAGCACAGAAGCAACCACGACAAGCAACAAAAGCAGTGAAGCAGTGACAGCATGAGTGACACAGTCACTGCGTAGAAGTCACGCAAAGCCAGTCAGTGTGGGTGCAGGTGGAACTCAAATGGTGATGTGAGAATTGTCTCACTCAGTCTTTTCTCATTAGAATTCTTCAGGTGATTGATTGAAATTTACAATCACACATTTGTACTCAAAATTTCTGCATAATAAAGAAACCCTCAGATCTGCTACACCGGTTTTCCCACATTGGGTTTTTCCAGGGACAATTGTCCAAAAATAACGGTGTCTATGTGTGATTACTTGTGCTATTTTTATATGTGATTTGTTAATCGTAAAGTCTGCAACGAATTTTATTTTGTTATTTAACACGAGAAATGTTAAATAATTGTGTTTGACAATGCAATATAAGAAATTTAATAAGTAGCTGCATTAGAATTCTCCATTATAGAATTTTCACATGGTATCGGAGTTGTCAAATCCAAAGGAAGCAAGGTCAGGAAAGGGACTGCGTAGACCAAAAGCTTCAGAGGGGACGCAACACAAAGAGAAGAAAGCACAAATAAGTATGACAAACTTGGATGTTTTATCCTCTAGGTTAAAAGAGGATGATACATGCCTAGCAAGTTCAACATCTGCAGGAATCTGGTATATTGATAGCGGGGCTTCAGCTCATAGGACTAGAGTACGAGAATACTTCTCGAGCTATAGGGAAGAGCAGATGAACTTCCAGATCACTATGGGAAATAGCACGAAGTGCACTCCAGTTGGGAGAGGATCCGTATTGTTTCAAATGGAAGTAGGAACCAGTGTCAGAATCACAGATGTACTACATGTGCTGGGGCTTGGGATGAACCTAATCTCAGTATCCCAGTTGCAGGTCAAAGGGTATGACATACACTTTACCAGAAAGAAAGTATATGTCAAGCATCCCAGTTGGAAGCAAACAAGGCAAATCAAAATCAGAAGCAACAGATTATACAGGTTGCAGATCGAAACTCCAATGGAACTAGTCAGTAGTAATCTCGAAGACAAGAAAGGGTTGAATGAACTTTGGCATAGAAGAATGGGGCACCTGCATCATGGTGCATTGAATATGCTCAGAGAAACAGTTGATTGGGCACCTGTTCTTAGCATGGAGCATGATGATGTATGCTGAGGATGCATACTTGGGAAGTACGCTAAGGCAGCTTTCCCATAAGTGAAAATAGGGCAACAAGCATTTTGGGATTGATACACTTAGATATCTATGGACCAATGTCCACTAACGCTCTCAAAGGTGGCAAATATTTTGTCACATTCATTGATGATCACTCCAGGAAGACCTGGATCTACTTCTTGAAGACAAAAGATGAAGTCTTTGAAAAGTTCAAAGAATTCAACGCTCTTGTTGAAAACATGACAGGGAAGAAGATCAAGGCATTGCATTTAGATAATGGTGGGGAATACATAAATGGAGACTTCACAGATTTCTGCGCAAAGGAGGGCATAAGGAGAGAGTGGACTACGCCATAAAATCCAGAGCAGAATGGAAGAACAAGACAATTGTAGGAGCAACCAAGGCCATGTTATTTGACCTTGATTTACCCCGATATTTATGGACTGAAGCTTGCAATATGGCAGTGTATATCCAGAACAGGACACCTCATAGAGCCTTGAGTAAGAAGTCTCCTGAGGAAGTTTTCACAGGGAAGAAACCAGAGTTAGGGCATCTTCGGATATTTGGTAGCATGGCTTACTGTCATGTATCCAGCGAGAAGAGAAACAAGCTAGATCAAATTGCAGGGGGGTATCTTATAGGGTACAGTGACACCTCTAAGGCATATAGGATCTATATTCCTGATAGTAGGAAGGTTGTGATAGGATAGAGCGTTTCAGAAATCGCATGATATGCCGATAGAGGATCAAACTGCAGAAGTTCCCTTGGTCCAAGAACATCAAGGGCACCAAGAAGAATAGACAGGAAGACAAACTTTGGTACCCAGGACAGGTGCTAACATTTTCACAGAGGAAGATCAGGAAGATACTCACTCAGAGGAGCCGTTAGATCAGGAGGAAGAGTTGAGAGAGCAACCTTCCACCAGTGGTCAGATCAGCAGGGAATCTCAGCAAATACTGAGGGACGCAAACAACTTTATTGGGACTCCCAAGAACAGGAAGAGACAGCGTAGACCTCCTGACAGGTACCAGACCTTGGTGGCTCAAGTAGAGGAACCTTCCAGCTTCCAAGAAGTTGTTCAGCACGAAGTATGGGTAGATGCCATGATAGAAGAGTATGCTTCTGTCATGACAAATGATGTCTGGAAAGTTGTACCCAGACCTCAGAGCGGATCAGTTGTTGGATCACGTTGGATCTACAAGATCAAGTACGCTGTAGATGGCAGTGTAGAGAAATACAAGGCAAGGTTCGTGGCAAAAGGGTATGCTCAGAAGGAAGGCATTGACTATGAGGATACCTTCGCACCAGTTGGCAGATATACCTCCATCTGGACTGTCGTATCTTTAGCTACACAGATGGGATGGGAGATTCATCAAATGGATGTCAAGACAACGTTCTTTAATGGAGAAATTGAGGAAGAGGTATATATCAAACATCCAGAGGGTTTTGAGATTCATGAAAGGAGGTCTCATGTATGCAGATTAAAGAAATCCCTATATAGGCGTAAGCAGGCTCTGAGAGCATGGTATAGTCGGATAGATATCTATTTGAAAAAGATGGGATTTGTCAAGAGTGATTTTACTACTTGCTGGTAGAGGATGAGCCGTTCGTACTAGTACTATATGTAGATGATCTATTTCTCATAGGATCATCTAGGCTCATCAAGGATTGCAAACGAAATCTAGAAGTTGAATTCGACTTGAAGGATTTGGGGTTGATGCACTATTTCCTAGGATTGGAAGTTTGTCAAAAAGATGGAGATATCTTCATGGGACAGGAGAGCTATGCCTTGGAAATTCTGAAGAGGTTCAGAATGCAGGATTGGAGGCCCATGGCCACACCCATGATCACCAATTGGAAAAAGATAGATGCATCAGAAGATACAGAGGTAGACCCCACCTTATACAGACAACTCATCGGGTCATTGATGTATCTAGTTAACACCAGACCAGACATTTTCTTTGCTGTCAACACTCTTAGTCAGTTCATGGTGGAACCCAAAAGAGTGCACTAGGTCGCAGCAAGGCACGTCCTGAGGTATGTATGAGGAATAGTCAGATTCGGTATCAAATATGGCAGAGGAGAGGATGTCAGACTCAGTGGATTCATAGATGCAGATTGGGCAGGTAACTCAGTGGACAGAAAAAGTACCTTTGGGTACTGTTTGAGCATTGGATCAGGAATGGTGTCCTGGTGGTGCAGGAAACATAAGTCAGTAGCATTGAGCACAGCCGAAGCAGAGTACATGGCAGCTAGTACAACTACATGCGAAGCAATCTGACTTCGGAAACTTCTTGTGAGTCTATTCAGAAGCAGTATGGAGCCAACTAGCGTTTACTGTGACAATCAGAGTTGTATCAAACTCTCTGAAAATCCAGTATTTCATGATCGGTCCAAACATATTGACATCAGATGTCATTTTATCAGAGATTGTGTTCAGCGTGAGGCAGTACAACTCCAGTACATTCCCACAGGCAAACAAACAACAGATATACTCACTAAGGCTCTGGGGAGAATTAAATTCACTCAGTTCAGGGAACAACTGGGTATGACTGAAAATCCATTTCAGTAAGAAATGGATCCTCAACGCAGTTGAAGGAGGGAGTTGCAGTACAGTGGAATTTGGCAACAGTAAGCAGAGTCAGCAGCAGTACTAATGCAACATTTCTTGTGCAGTGTTGATGAGCAGCATCAACAACACAACAACAGATGTTATAGAAGTCAGAACAACAACACATTGAGTTGTTTTGCTAGAGCACTTTCCTCGCTAAGAGGGAGTGTTGATTTATGGTAGCATCGGATGTGCTCTAGCCTTGTAATTTTGTATATGGGCTAAGACACATTTATTCCATAATACCCAAAAAAGATTTTGGAAGATTCCACTTAGAGATGGTTTAATTAAAATAATTAATCATTTTTTTAATGTTTTCCTAAGTGTAAACTTAGGGAAACTGATTAATTAAAGGGTATTAATTAAACTAAGTGTGAATCTTCTAGAAAAAGTCACGGATCACCTCCAAATTAATCTTAGCCCCTGATTATGTTTTAATCTTGGTCATTGAAGGTTCAACAGAAGAATATAAGAAGGAGGGTGAGGGGCCTATGGAAAGATACATCAGACGGAGAAAGAATCAAGAGTTTGATTTCTTCAGTGAGAGGAAGAATCGAAGTGGTTCTCATTTGCAGAGAGGGGAAGGTGAAATCTCCAAGAAGGAGAATTTATGAAGCATAGAGAGTGCATGAAGGAGGAGAGAGAGAGGAGCCAAAGCATCAGCGCAGAGTTACCCTAGCACCAGTTACATTGGGCTAGCGCAGAGAAACAGAGGGAGTTTCGTTTTCTGTTGGAGGGGCAACTGAGGGTTAATCCAGTTTCAGGAGGACATTTCGGGAAGGAAGGAGCACTCTATTCTCGTATAGTAGCAAGCACAGAAGTAGCCACGACAAGGAGTAGAAGAAGTGACGTAGTGACAGCATGAGTGACACAGTCACTGCACATAAATCATGCAGAGCCAGTCAGTGTGGGTGCAATTCAGTGCCAAAACTCAAATGGTGATGTGAGAATTGTCTCACCCATTCTTTTCTTATCAGAATTCTTCAGGTGATTGATTGACATTTACAATCACACATTTGTACTTAGAATTTCTGCAGAATAAAGAAACCCTTAGATCTACTGCACCGGTTTTCCCACATCGGGTTTTTCCAGGGACAATTGTCCAAAAATAACGGTGTCTATGTGTGATTACTTGTGCTATTTTTATATGTGATTTGTTAATCGTGAAGTCTGCAACATATTTTATTTTGTGATTTAACACAAGAGAAATGTTAAATAACTGTGTTTGACAATGCAATAGAAGAAATTTAATAAGTAGCTGCAGTAGAATTCTCCATTATAGAATTTTCACAAGCAACAGCCAGTGTTTCAGCATCAAGATGCATCCTGAACACTTGTTCAGATTTTGGATGTTTTTCAGTTGCTTCTCTCAGCAACTGAGTTGCAGTCCAGAGTTAGCAGTGGCAGTGCTAGCAGCAGATGCAGCGTTTGAGAGGGAGTTGCAGTACGGATGCACTGTTGATCGTGGCAGGGTCAAGAGCAGTACAGTGCAACAGCAACACAGTGGTTGATGGGCAACATTAGCAGCATAGAGGAGATGCTTCAGGGTCAGAACAATGTGCAACAGGGCATATCTATTAGAGCACATTCCTCGCTAAGAGGGAGTGTTGATTTTTGGTAGCATCGGATGTGCTCTAAGTCTCAAACTTTGTGGAGAGGCTTACACATGCATTACAGATAACCCATAAATTGTTTTGGGAAATTCCACCCAGAAACAGTTTTATAAGAAAAAAAAAATTATTTTTAGTGAGGACTCTAAGTCTAACTTAGGAAATTAAAATAATTTATCAGTATTAATGTAAACTGTGGGTGAAACTTCTAGAAAAAGTAGATCAAGTCTAATATAATCTTATCCGTTGATTGGAGATCTAATCTCGGCCATTGTTTTGTCAACGAGAAGACTATAAAGGAAGGCTTGAGGGTCATTTGTAAATACTCCGAGAGGATCTAGAGATCGATTTTTTCTGACAGAGCAAGTGTTCGGATGAAAATAAATCTAAGTGATTCTTGATTGCAGAGAGGGGCAGAGTAACTCCGGTTGGATGTTTTCCTGAGTCGGAGAATACATCACAGAGAAGACAGAGAGCAGTATCAATAGTGGAAGTGTAGCAGCTACACAGAGACTGCGCAGTAGCCTAGAGGAGGATCAAGTTTTAGCTGAGGATCAGTCAGATCCAGTGCTAGAAAGCTAGGGTGTGAGACTGGAAGGGGCCAGAGGGTCAGATCCAGCCAACAGAAGACCAACAGCGCAGAAGCCATGCAGTCCCCACACAAAGTGACGTAGAGATTGCATAAGGCAGTGGAGGGCTCGCCATCCGGGGTTTGTTGGTATTCGGGCTTCCAGTATTAGTGTGAGGTTTTTCTCACTAACTCTTTGTCAGTCATATTCTCTACAAGGATAGACAGAAAGGCATCCCAAATTGTATTCAGAAAATTACTGCATAATATATAAACCCTCAGATGTGCTGCACTGATTTTCCCGCATTAGGTTTTTCCGGGGACGTTTGTCCAAAAACAACAGTGTCCTGTGTGTGCATTATTTTTCTTGCTCAGTTTCCTGTTATCACAAATGTATTTTAATGGGCGAAGGCTTCTTCAGTAATTGCTTCGATATTTTAAGAAGTAATCTTTTAATAACTTGTTAAATTAGATTTGCAAGTAGGAGAAGTAGTTCAACTTGTTGCAGTAGGGATTCCAAATCTAGGATCTAGGAATTTTCACTCTCCTCAGCTACTCAGGGACTTCATCCCACTAAGGTCTTCCTGCACTGCTCCAATGAAGGCCAACATAGGGAACGAAGGGTTGCCAGCTATCACTGCAAGATGTCCATCTCTCACAATGAACACGGGTTAGGAGGACTGCCCATCATCTGCTGTAGCCTGTACATGTCATTCTCCACACACAAGTATAGGGCTACACAAACACTGCTCCTGGATGATCAAACCCTTGAGCTCATCTTCTGCCACTCTAGAAACCACCTAGGTACATGAACATGTTGCACACCGGGCTTCAACTTGGGCACTATCACGCTTTCCTCTAGCAGACTATAAATGCGTAATCACTATCCACACTTGGTCCACTCTCATGCTACCCTCCAACAGACCACGAGTGACCAATCCTATTGTAGCATGTGCTCCTAGTAAGGGCATCCAACACCTATTGATACCCTTTCACATTGCCGCTAAGAGACTCCTCAAATCTGCCTCTCCAAGGACATCATCCACTTGCAAGTCACATCAACTCAAGAAGACTAACATACCTATGCTCTACAACCTCCTGTTGATCCTCTTGACACATACATACAAATGTTGATGTAACTGCTCATAGGAATCTCCACAATTGTCCTAATCTAGGAACCTATCCACCTAGCATCCAACCATCACCAAGGAGTCATCTGCAACCACAACTTGATGCTGCCTCCTTGCCTTGTATTATGTGCACTTGCAAGTTTGGTTAGGGCACACTAACCAACCCTAAGCCCTTGCCCAAACTCCGTGTTTTCCCTTCCAAACAGGTTGCCCTTCCTTTGATGCCCTACTAGCCTTGTTTTGCACCCTTGAATGCCTCAAATCACTGCACAAACACTTCAGTAACCCCACGACAACTCCACCAAGGGTCTATACTCCAAACCACAGGGAAAACACCCTTGTTTGGGTTGCGGCCTACTCCAGAAAGATGCGACCTGGCTATGAGAGCTTCCCTAGACCCTACACATCACCAAACATGCTACTCGCACCTCCCAACTATTGAGAAATTAGGGCTTTTATTAAATTTCTCTTTCATGATAATTACTTATGATTTCGTTATGCTTCTTTCACTTAGATCTTATCTTCGTTAGATTATTACGTTCTTCATCAAGTCAATTATCAAATGCACAAGAGACACAAATATTCAAGCTTTAAAGCTAGGGCCAAAACCTCTCCCTCTTGGAGAGGAAAACCCGATAATCATTCTTCTTATAGTTCTTCAATTAACGAGTACCAATACCATGACACAGACCCTTGACACTAGTATGCCTCCAAGACCCTTGTCACTGCTCTTCTAGGCTCCTTCTGTTGAATTTATTTTATGCATTTCTTTGCACCAGCCCTAGGGAAGCTCAGTCCCTAGTCTTCTATTCCTTGATCTATCATTGCTGCCCTAGACCGAGATCTATTTTCTTTGTTGTGATGCCTTCTTCTTCATATTGTGTATATTACTGAGTTTATGTGAGAGAGTGAGATCAAAGACAAAGGCTAGCACTGCCTCTCCTCCACATTTATCTCAACCTTCTTAGCACTCCTTGTAACATCCTTTCCTTGATTGTCAAGACATCTCCTTTGCGGACTGTATTCCTTGCTGAACTGTGGACTAGTCGGAGACCTAGTCCTCTCCTTCGCACTTTCCTCTTCACTTCAATTCAGACAAACCAAGATCGAGATATTTAACCCCAAACAAAGATCTCCTTTTCCTGCAATATGCCTCCTTTGTTCTACGCTCGATAGTCACCTTCCTCTTCACTTAATTGTCCCTCACTTCTGCACCCAAAAACATACCTTTGTCTCGCACTATATTTCAGATCTTAATCCGAACTTCTTAGTATCATATGAGGCCACAATCCCTTATATTTATAGAGGATGTGTCATTGTCCTAGGCCGACTTGTCAAGGAGCATCTTCCAACCATAATATAGGCCGACTTCAAGGAGCATATTGACAAGGTCTTGGAGCATACAAATTACATCAATAATTTGTCTTTACAAGTGTAACATCAATTCATATACATGACTCTAAATTATACATTTTATGACAAGATGAAAAACCCCTAAAGACATCAAGAAGAAGTCTTTGACCTATAATAAAAACTCCTTGCTCATGAAACCCATGAGGCAAGCATTAGAAAATATATTTTATTATCTTTGTCTTCTTCATTACATAAATTCATAATTAGAAGTCATTATGAAGACCGAACCTAGTTATACTTTTCAACACTAGAAACTCTACTATCCTGTGGCCCACATAGAGTACTAAATAACACCAAAAATGTGCACAAAAAACCCTAATTGCTTACCTCTGATCTGCGGTTCTATTCTGCAAGGGAGACACACCACAAACTGCCCACAAGTTTGCTCTTTAAGCACCTTCATAGCTTCCTCAGAGCTACGACCTTCTCCACAGAGAAATCCGCACCAAAACGCAGATAAAATCCTCTCCAAAACTCGACTGCTAGTCTCCTTACCCTTGCCTCAGATCTGTACTTCAAACACAAAGGTATTTTATGATATGAATGCCCTTTGGATGTTGTAAATAACCTCACACATGCCCTTAATTTATAGCCTTCTTAAGGGCTTCAACGGATCTCATGAAGGTGGATTGCCAACTGTCATATGGTGACCAAAAACACTAGGCCGACCTAAACTAGTAGGCTTCTTCAACCACACTATACTTCAAAAATTCATTTCTCTTCAACCACAACTCGAAATCGGATGTTGTTCGATGCGTCGGCTTCGTCTCGACGAGTACTATCATCCTCATCCATCACATGTCGAAATATCTCCATAGTTTTGTCCCCAACATCGATGGGTGAAAAACCCCAAGCTTGGGTTTCACGACCACAAGGCCACTTGTGGAGCTCCTTCCTCCAAGCCCTTGATCCTCATGGCTTGGAGTACCTCCCAAGCTACAAAAATCAACAATTGTCATTTTTATGGCCACGTTTTCCACAGTGAGCCTTAATCTCTCCACATTGTCCTTCAACAACTCGACTTCACACATTAGTAGCGAGAAATGGGTTCGAGCCTCCTCCAATAATTGCTTTTCGATACACTCCATCCCGGCCAGTTTCTCCTCCAACGTGACCACATCCTGGACTTCTCCCAACTGCTCTTCAATTACCTCACCTGGGAAAGCCATTCTTTCCTTCAGACAAACCTTAATTGATAATCGACGCAATTCCTCTGCATCTGCTCTCCATTTACAACAATTCCGTTTACCTATTTCGCGCTCTTCCTTCATTGCTACGCATTTAATGGTTGTGCTGCTCATTCACTTGATTAAACTGTGGTTGTACTGCAGAGTTTCTATTCTCCAACTTGCAACCTTGCCACATTTATTTCTTCTCTGTAGAGTTAAGGAATTAACATGAGAGATAATATATTTCATTGCTGAGTTGAGTGGGGAATATTTACTTATGTCTTGTGACAAGTGCTAATGCAATTCTCCACTTGGGCGATCCACCTGCCTTTGATTCTACTCCCAAGAGCCACTACTTTCCTTCTTCCTCTAGTTTCGATAACATGCCAATCTTTAATGCCCGCTCAGGCCTCGAGTCATTCCCATGCCCTCCCGTATTCCAATAATTTATGAATCCCATCCCATCTTGCCCTGTTGTTTTATTTTTCGTGGTAAACAAAAAATAAGTTTTATCTCCTTGGTTGAGAACCAAATCACCTTGATCATAACTGGCTTCAATATTTTCTTGCTCGTTTGCAATAGAGTTGTATTCCCTCTTTATATGGAAGGAATCGATAACATCAAATTTCTGAATTTTCTCTCTTATTCTAAGGTTCAGGGGACTCCAGTATTGTTCACTTTGCTCCTTGTTTTTATAGAACTTTTGAATGTTTAGCATTGAGTCTCCCATGACAATAATCTGACGAATACCTTTGTCTATATCTAACTTCAAACCCAACTGCAGAGGTAAAGCTTTTGCCTGGTTATTGATGGAAATATCCAATCCCCATGCATATTTAATCTCTATTTTTTCGTCGTGGCAATAAATCACCCCTCTTGCTCTTGCCTCCCTCAAATTTCCTTTCGACGCTCCATCAAAAAATAGCTGATGTCTCCCCATGGATCTTCGCCAATTCCTGAAATGAAGGCCTTCAAATGTTATAGTATACTGGGGGAGAGACACTTGAGGCTTGATACTTCCCTTCAGAGAACTGATTTTAATTGATTGGGACCACTCCTTTTCCTCAAGATGTAGATTTTCCATATATGTAGGGTCAAAACCTCATGACAAGATATGTTCAAAAATCAATTGAGTTGCTTTCATGGCCGTGATTTTTGGATTAGTAATGGTGCTCTGAAATATAGCTTGATTGCGGGATAGCCATATAGACCATCATAAAAATCTTGGCAAAGCCACCCAACTCCACATTATAACTGAATCTTTCTTTCTTTCCCATGGGAATTGAAGCCTCCATTTTTCAAACATATCCACCCAGGACTGAAGAATATGTTGAATATATTTGATTGGACTGATGGCATAGTTCCACACATTGACAGAAAAGGAGTAATTGAGGAAGACATATTGGATTGATTCTTCCTCCTCTTTACACAAAACACATCTTGATGGTCCTTAGATTGCTCTTTTTTACAGATTCTCTGTCATAAGAACTTTCCCATGTACTAATTGCCAACATAATGTGTTGATCTTGGGAAGGCCATCTTCAGACCAAGTATTGCCCCATATTTTATCCAAAAGCGGATGGGAAATTTTTGAAATTAGAATTTCAAATCGTTCTTTCACCATATAAAAAGTTTTTTTTCCCGTAGTCCAAATGTTGTGGTCTTGTTTATCAATCGCTAGCAGCGCAGATCCTTTAAGGGCTTTGTTTAACACCTTCCATTGTGCAGAAAGATGATTCAGGAGATTACCACATTTCCACGCTTTCCAATATCCTCTGGGGTCCCATTCAGAGATATCGGCCAACCTATGTTTCCCATTTTCTTCCATCCAATGCGACAGTTCACGACAATCAATTCCATCACAAAGGAATGAGGGGGAAGGAAAACGGTCCTTCTATATATGGATTCACTATCCATTGCCCGCTTGCTAACCCAATTGTTGCATTACCATTGGAGTTATTTCTTTACAATTTCCATATTTTTGAACCATTTTCTCCCCACATCTCGTTCTTTGGTCTGAGTAGTCTAATTTTATGAAAATATTTCCTTATGAATGTGAGCTTCCGCCATTCCTTAGATTCAATGAAAAGTCTCCACACTAGCTTGACTCCTAATGCCAAATTCATATATTCAGGATCTTTTATAGCTAACCCACCGTATTTTTTGGGGAGCCTCACAATGTTTCAGTTGATTAAATGAAAACGCTTCTCATTTCCTTTTCCACCCTGCCATAGGAATTTCCGAATCATACAACTTATTCGATGAGATATACCTTTCGAGGCTAGCAACCCATATCCAATATACACTGGGAGAGAGGATAACGTAGATTTAATGAGCACCACTTTCCTTGCCATGTTTAACCATTGAGCACCCCATGAAAGAATTCTCTTCGATATTTTCTGGATAATTGGTTCCCAGTCATCACCTATAGTCAGTCCCATAGATATTGGAACTTCTAAGTAGGAGAATGAGGTCCAATTTCTGGCGATTGGGAATCCTAGGATTCGAGAGATCTCCTGGAGGACTGTCTCAGAACAATTCCACCCATATAACTGGCTCGTTTGCTTATTGATTTGTCCGCTAGATAAGTATAGATACTTATCTAGTATTCTTTTGAACCCTATAGCTATTGCTTTCAATGCTCCCCCAAGTAAAAGTGTATCATTCACAAAATGAGAATGATTTATTTATTTAACATTTCTTGATGTGCTCAACCCCGGAAGGCTTCCATTTTCTCTTGTTGTTTCCATATTTCTGCTTAGACTTTCTACCATGATAATATAGAGAAGGAGGGAGAGAGGGCATCCTTGTCTTAGGCCTCTGGAGGATGCAAAGAAGGGGGTAGACCCACCGGGGCTTCACTGGGGGAGCAATACCATACCACGTGCATTCATATTGGGGGATACATCTAGAGGAAAAAATGACATAATATATTATGCATATAATAGGGGGTAAAGGGCTTTTATATTGGTAGGTATAAAAAATGGAGCTCAAAGTTAATGAAAAAATATAAAGGTGTATAAAAAATGTTAATGAAAAAATGGATACCTACAATATCTAGTGAAAGTAGGGTTTTTTTAAATTGGGAAGGTGTATTGGGTTCGTATTGGTAGGGGGTTAAATAATGTGATTTTTAGAGGTATTTTCCAATATGTAGTCAATTTAATGGTATTGTTTAGTATGCCATGAATGCGAGTGATATGTGAGAGGTTCATTGAATGAAGCCCCCATGGGTAGGCCTCCCATTAACAAGAGGCACTATCTAAGGGGAACCAATGCAGGCCCAGATCCATTGAATAAATTCCATGCTAAACCCCAAGTTTTCTAGAATTAGAAAAAGAAAAGAGTGATTTATCCTGTCAAAGGCATTATCCATGTCAATTTTAATGACCATCCCAACCTCTCCTGCCCCTTTTCTTGAGTGAATTGCTTCCTGCACTAAAAATATATTGTCCAATATGTTCTTGCGTTGCATGAATCTGCCTTGATTCTTGGCAATGAAGGAGGGAAGAAATTGCTTTAAACGATTCACAATCACCTTTGTCAGAATTTTATTTGTTGTATTACATCATGATATGGGTCGAAATCTTGAGAAATTAGCAAGATTGACTTCTTTTGGAATGAGTATGAGGAAAGAGGAGTTTATTCCACTCCCCAACTTCTTTTTATTTATGGAGGAATTTACCATTCGCAGAAGATATTTCTTAATAAGGAACCAAAATGATCTATAGAAGCTGATAGTAAATTCATCTGGTCCAGGCGCATATTCGGATCTAATTCCCAAATTACTTTTCTGACTTCTTCCTCTTCGACTAGCTTGATAAGCTCCAAATTCTCCATTTGAGATATTACTGGGGAAAGCTCCGTAAGAAATTCATTTCCCTCCTCCATTGGAACTTCCTTGACAAAATAAAGAGATTTGAAATGATTGAAGGCCTCCAATTTGATTTCCTCAAAAGAGGTAATCTTAGGACGAAATTTCAGAGTGATTTCTTAAACACGATTTTGAGTTTCTCGAGCTTGAGCTTTCTTATGAAAAAAATGAGGTATTTTGATCTCTTGCCTTCAGCCATATACTTCTAGACTTTAGTCTCCAAAGTTCCTCCTCCTCTTGATTTTCTTCGAATATGCTCTTGGTGAGTTCTTTTTATTTTTTTAAGTAGACCTCCTCCACACTTGCCATCTCCATTATTTTATAATGCTCTGCTAATTGTCTGACTAGCTCTTGTTTGATTTTCCCCGGAGGTTTGTAGTTGACTTTCAACCATTTTCTCAGAACTTCTTTGACTGATCAGATTCTTCTTTCCCATACAAATGTTGGGGAGCCTTTGACAGAAACTCTCTAGGATTGATTTATTATCTCCATCACTCCTTCCTGAAGCCAAGTTGGATTATACTTGAATGGGATTGGGTCCATATTTTCTGTTTTCTCTAGCTGAAGCACGATTGGTCTATGATCTAACTCACCTTGGGCCTTGATAGAGGATGTGCAATCTAATCCTTTTAATAGCTAGCTACTGTGGACCAGGAATCTATCCAACCTTGCAACTATATGATTGACTCCTGTTTTCTGATTGGACCAGGTATATTTTATGTTTTTAGGGACTACATCAAAGAGATCCCATCCATATATGACATCCTCCAGTCGCTCTCTAAATGGATCTCGAACTATACTTCCTCCTTTTTTTTCAGATCCGTTCAGGGTTACATTAAAATCACCCCAAATAGCAGCATTTTGATGGAGTCCCTTATCTTTGATTACATCCAGGGAATCCCAGAATTCAACTTTGTCACTGTATAGGACTGGGGCATATACGTTTATTACTGGTATTCTTTCTCCTGTCTCCTTGTGTTCTAGAAGGGCCACAATCTAGTTTTTCATTTTGAGGCTATCAATGCACACGAGGTATTTTTCCGACCAGAGGGTGCATAATCCTCCTGATGCTCCTCTTAAGCTTTGAGCAATTTCAACGCTTCCTTTCCATCTTGTTTCCACTGTTTTTAGTGCTTCATTCTCTTCCAACTTTGTTTCCTGGATCAATAGTATCCACAAATTTTCTTATGTAGTAGTTTTATTATCCCTTTAGGATGAGGCAGTTTATCACTCATTGGGGTTGGGACATGCAAGGGTTCCTTGTTTGATGTAATGGAACATCATGTGCTCAGGAAACGGGTGATGGCCTTATGAGGTAAGTAGAGCTCATGCTAGGCTTTTGCCAACGTGCTAAATTTTATGTCCCTGTCCATATTTTGCATTTTGATTTTCTTTCTTTTGTTTCATTGTGGCCATGATATGCTTTTTGCTTTTCTTTTCGTTGCATCAGCCTCCCAGGAAAAAGTTTTCAGGCCCTACTCAAGGTATGTGAACATATAAGTGCCAAATCCATGAGAACCAATGACAAGTTGTACTAAAAAAATGGAGGTTTGACATAGGGCTTGTAATGTGGCATGGAAAGTGCTAAGTATGGTAAGTGGAGAGTGGAACACACTATCTCAATCTTGGATTTCCAGGTAGTGCCCCTCTTATAACTATATTAACTCCCCTTGTAAGGTGAGAAGAACAAGAATACGATCAAGGTTTGTCAATCTTCTAGATCGCCCCATTATCCATACTAAATGCTCAAAACAAACAAGTATAAGCACCTGATTGCAAAATGATCAAAGTGCCTTTTGAATAGAAACCTAGCTTCCCTCAAGTGTCAATGTTAGATGGTGAGAGGCACATGGAATATCATAATTTAATGGTGGCTGACAGGGGCTTTTTGGGCTGATTGGTCGGTTTTCTAATTTAGGAGGAAAGTTTCCTCCTTTGGGGTTACCCATTTTGGTGGGCATCAAGTAGCACTATAAAAAAGGAGGTAATTTGTCGAGTAGAAGACAGTCCCTATAGTGGATGTGGTTGAAGGATGGAAGTGTGACAATGAAGAGCCTCCTTCATATATAAGGCCAAGCATCTTTGGTCGAGGTATCTAAAGAATCAACCAAGTGTCTATATCTCGCAGATTAGACAATGGAATATCCTTAAAATCTCGTAATAAACTAGACAATGGAATATCAAGTGCTCCTCGGTCTCTAACTCTTGGAGATGGTACAACTGGAAAATCTTGTTTGAGTAGCTAATCTGGTGGTCAGATTCAATCCATAATCTATGATACCCAACTCTAAATTGGCCTAGGGGTATTCAAATAACATGCACCTAGTGGCAAAATGGATAAGGAGGTCGGATAATAAGTCCATCTCCTATATTCATGAAGTGCTCAACGTAGAAGGCCATCTTTGGGATTAACCCACCTAAAGATTTAGGAAGAGCTTATGAAGTTCATGGTTTTTACCCTTTTGCTTTTTGCTTTTTTGATTGTAAATATTTTTCTATAAATATAAGACATATTTTTGGAAAAAAAATCATGGTTTGATTTTAAATACATGGATCTAGGAATATTGGTCTTAAGCATAGAGAATATTATTTGAGGGAATGACTTAGAAGAAAACAATGCATGGATTATGCTTCTGTGTTGGGACATGTATTTGAATCTACTTGATTTTTTTTTTTTGTTTCTTCATAAAATTATTTATAATAATTTCATTTTAAGTGTGCATCGAAAAAGTTATTCAAATTGTGGTTTTAATTAATTTTGTTCATGTCGATATGTAGAACATTTTGTTTTTTTATTTAAAAGTTTCCTTGTTCCTTTTTATTTCTTCATAAGCTCATTTTTAATAATTTCAATTTTGACTAACTATAAAATCTTGATCTTTTCTTTTGCTAAATCTTATTTTTTTAATATAATTGTAGGGCAATACTCCCTCTTTCATGGGGTTTTCAACAAACTGGAATTTTATGGGGATTCATAATCATGGTTGTTGTCTCTTTTGCAAATGACTACACATGCGGATTGCTCCTAAGACAAGCAGAGTTATTCGGTGCTCATGATTATGAAAGTCTTTCCCTGTCCATTGGTGGTCAATTCTACAAGGTAAGGCTCTTTCAATTCTTGTTTGTTGTCGATGAAAACTGAAATTAGTGTCAATTTTGTATTAGTATATAATGTATTCATTTATTTTTTTCTTGTATCTCGAAAGGAATGGCACTATGGTAATGTTGTCCCAAGGATGTCCGAAAATTGTCAATTGAAATGGCATTTATAACCATAAACCAGTGCATTGTTGGAACTTGCATGGCATGATTTGAGAGTTGTCACTTTTGACTCTTCTTTTTGTCTATTGTTACTAGAAAACATTCCAATATGTTATCACACAAACTCACACTAGTTAAGATAATGTGTAAATTTTCGTACATGTTCTATGCTTGATGCAACTTTGCTTTTATCCCCAATATCAAATAGCAATCACGTAAACAAGAAAGTAAAATGCTGATAGAACATACCAATAGATCAACAAAAGACAGGCTAAAAATACACTTAACTTGATCAACAAAATATATGTGTTGTGGTGCGTTACGACGGTCAACAGGATGCTTCAACCAGCAAAGTCTCAATACGGTCAGCCAACCAGAATGTGTCACACAACCCTCTCGGACAACTCTATATCAGTCAACCCAAAGTCAACAAAAGTCAACGTTGTCCCAGTCAACGTTCAACGCAAAACAGTAGCAGCAAAAATCAATACAACCCAATCAAAGTCAACGTCCAACCTCAATTTCAGTGCCAAAAAATGCAGACTTGAGAAATCAGAATTTTGGGAAAGATTCGGGTCAGTTTGACCAAGCATTGACCAAAGTAAACGCTGGTCAAATCTGCGCTGAAACCCTAGGTCAAAACATAAATGTCTTTGCTACAATTTTCCCACGTGTGGAGAAGAAGAGACTCCAAGTGATGATCCAACCAATCAGATGCAAAGAGAGAATGTGTGATGAGTGATGGATGAAATGACCTCCAACGTTGACCTATATATATCCATCAGTGAGGGTGTGTGACACATCTGCTGGGGCTTCAAGCCTACATTTCAATTCCGGCCGACCTTGCACATAAGTGGAATTAATTCAAAATAATGTTTTGCTCATCGGATCAAGATGATCTTTAGATCGATCTTGCACCTCTCCGAAAGAGGAATCCAATAAAAATATTGGCATCTTCATCTGAGCATCACAACATGGAGTTTGGACCTAGTTGTCCAAAATTAACACAAACTCTCAACTAGGGAGAACTCCATCCACCCGTGCCATCCAAACATCGTGCGTCATCCCGTCGTAACTTTCTTTGCAGGCTTCTTTATTTCAGAACAAAAGGGTGAGTCACAAAGACATCACTCCCGGCTGACAAATTCAGCCCAGAGGTTCGAAACCTCTATAGGACTCAAAGAAGTCACATACCAACCCAGAGTTGGTTGGAGCTCTGAAACCTCACTAGACTTGATGCCAGATCAAGTGGTTGGACACATGCCATCCTAGACATAGAGAGTACAGCAATCTCCGATGCGTCCATCGGTCTTTGCTATTGGTCTCTAGCTTTTCCCACCTCACTATCCAAATGAGAGGTACTTCCCATGAGTCTGGGACTCAATGGGTAGGATGCATACGGGGCATAGATCATGAGAGGTGAACCAACTCAATATCATAATGGTGGGGCAAAAGCACACCAACAAGGTTCAGCAAGCCTAGCCCTGTGGTTGCTTATAGCTCCGAGATGCTATCCCCAAAGCCCCCCAGAGCTCCCAGAGCTCATCGTCCAACAGGACCCTCAGCGTAGGGTCGTTCCACGTTTCCAAGATTCTCACGGAAGGTTAGGAACTTGACCTTCCCCAAGGGCTTTGTGAGAATATCCATGACCTGCTCATCAGTTCCTATATGATCGAGCCTTACGACGCCTCACTGTACTATATCCCGGATAAAGTGGTACCTGATATCAATATGCTTGGATCGATTGTGGAACATGGGATTCTCGGACAACCAAATTTCACTCTGGTTATCACAAAGTATCACGGTGGTATCTAGCACATGCCCGAACAACTCACTAAAGAGCTTTAGCAACCAAACTGCTTTAGAACAGACCATATTTGTTGCAATGTATTCGGCCTCAGCAGTGCTCAAAGCTACCGACTTTTGCTTCCTGCTCATCCAAGATATCGAGGCAGACCCAAGTGTGAAGCAGCATCCAGATGTGCTCTTGCGATCCACCACACTAGCAGCCCAATCGGCATCAGTATATCCATGGAGTGTCATGCTCTCGGCAATGTATCTCAGCCCATGGTTTATCGTGCCCCGAAGATATCTCAACAGATTCTTGGCACCAACCCAGTGAATGTGATGAGTATCAACCATGTGTTGACTCAAAGTGTTCACTGCAAAACATACGTCCGGACGAGTGTTCGCTAAGAACATCAGGGTCCCTACGAGTTGACGATACTCAGTAGGATTTGCTAGCATAGGCCCAGCAGCGCTGCCACTCAACTTCTTAAAGTTGATCTCCATCGGTTTCGACACAGACTTACAGTCCACCATTCAAAATCTTTCCAGCAGCTTCACAATATATTTTCCTTGTGAAAGGAAAATCTCGCCAGGTCTCTGCCACTCCAGACCTAGGAACTAATGCATCAGTCCTAGTTCCTTCATCTCGAACTCAGAAGCGAGCTCCCCTTTACACTGATGAATGAGAGGGTCAATATCTGTCAGGAAGAGGTCATCCACATACAACACCAGAATGAGAGGCTTTTCTCTATCAACCTTGAAGTAAAGGTTCGGATCAACATTACTATGAGTGAAGCCCAACTTCATCTGGTAGCTATCTATTCTCTCGTACCAAGCCCTGGGTGCTTGCTTCAAACCATAGAGGACTTTCTTCAACCTGTAGACATGGGTGTCTCGATCTTGGACTTCGAACCCCAGAGGTTGCTCCACATACACCTCTTCCTTTATCGCACCATGTAGAAATGCGGTCTTCACATCCATCTGATGAAGATTCCATCCTTGCGTAGCAGCAAGGGCTATGATAGATCGGATGGTGGTATATTCAGCCACAGGTGCAAATATATCATCATAGTCTACGCCTTCCTTTTGAGAGAAGTCACGGGCAACTAATCTTGCCTTGAACTTTTCAGCACTGCCATCAGATTCATGCTTGATCTTATAGAGCCATTTCGGGGTGACAATTGCTTTGTCCTCTGGTCTCGGAACCACATCCCAGACATCATTCTTCATAATGGACTCATATTCTTCGTGCATAGCATCCTTCTAGACTTGATGCTTTACGACTTCCTCAAAAGATCCAGGCTCAGATTGTACGATTATACTCATGGCTGCTAGATACCCTTGGTATCTATTCGGCTTCTTTCTTTCATGGAATGTCCCCCTTGGGGCCATATGTCTCTCGGCATCCTCGAGAGTGTCCCTGAGCCATGATGGTTTTCTCTTCATTGAAGGAGGTGGATCAATAGGGTCCATCGGTCCTTCAACATCGGGCATCGTCTCATTCTTCGGTTCTTCTTGATTTCCAGCCCTTAGTTCATGATCTTCCTCAGAGTTCGGAAGATTGATTACTTTCCGCAGGGAAGCATCTTCGTCAAAGGTAACATCGTGGCATATCTCCACTTCCCTTTGACCAGGCACATAGACTCTATAGGCCTTCGAAGTTTCGCTATAGCCCACAAACATTCCCTTCTTCCCAGAAGCATCCAGCTTGCTCCTCTTCTCTTTCGGCACATGAAAATAAACAGGACAACCAAAAACTCTAAAATGTGAGACGTCAGGTTTCTTACCTAAGAAAACCTCTTCGGGAGTTTTGGAGTCTAGAGTGAAATGCGAGCATCGGTTTTGTATGTACACAACAGTGTTCGCAGTTTCTCGCCAAAGAAACTTCGGAAGACCTTGGTCACATAGCATGGCATGGGCAGCTTCCATAATGGTCTTGTTCTTTCTTTCAACAATGTCATTTTTCTCAGGAGTATATACGGTTGTGGTCTCCCTCTTGATGCCAACTCCTCTGCAAAAGTTCTTGAACTCGTTCGTCTCATATTCAGTGCCATTATCGGTTCTCAATATCTTGATCTTCTTCCCTGTTGAATTTTCCACCAAGGCTTTGAAGGTATGAAACCACATGAAAGCCTCATCCTTCTTTTTCAAGAATGATATCTAGGTTTTGCGAGAGAAGTCATCTATGAATGTCATATAATAAGAACATCCTCCTAGGGATGTCACTGGCAGCATACCCGATAGATCAGAATGTATCAATTGCAAGACATCAGATGTCTTTGTGACACTTGAGGGGAAAGGTCCCCTTGTATGCTTTCCTTCGGCACAGCTTGACATACACCTTCATGATCATTTTTGAATTCAGGCATCCCCGTCACCACCTTCCTTGCTTCAGGAAGGGCTTTGTAATGAAGGTGTCCAAATCTCTGGTGCCAAAGTTCAGTCTGTTGGATAATATCACATGTCATCACTCCCAGTGGACTTCCTCCAACCTGGTAGAGTGTATCAACTCTAAACCAATCGTGATAGCTTCCTTGAAACTCTTCTTCCAGATGCTCACCTTCCCATCAACGAATGCCACATTGAAACCTTTGTCTTCCATGGCCGAAATAGACACAAGGTTCTTCTTCAAATCAGGTACATAGAGTACATCTTGCAAGCAGAGGACTTGACCTTGAGATAAGTGGAGGGTCACAGTCCCTGTCCCTTTCACGGGATATGTGGCATTATCTCCAAGGATAATATTCATATTAACATCCTTCTCAACCATATCAGAAAGTGCTTCCTTAAACCCAGTGATGTGCCTTGAGGCACCACTATCTATCAACCAGACATCCATAGTGTCGGGTGGAGATGCAGCAGAGAGGGCAGATACAAGAATGAATTCATTTCTTTTATCATCAACAACATTAGATTCCTCATACCTGGAATTTCTCAACCTTTTGAAAGGTTACCCATTTCTACTAGAGGGAGCCTTTCTCTTCCCTTTGAACCTGTTGTTCCTTTGATTTCCATTCCTCTGGTTGTTGTTGTTGTCATCATCATCAGGAGAATCCTTCTTGAAAGGGCATTCTCTAGCATAGTGGCCGGTCTTGTGACATGTGTAACATTTCCCTTTCTTTCCTTGGGCCCCTGCTCTTCCTTTGTTCCTCGGACCACCATTTTTCTTCTTCTTAGCACGAGTAGTGAAGGCAGCATTTCCTTCATTTTCATATTCCTTCATCCTTGTTTCCTCTTGTACGCATCTCAATAATACTTCGTCAAAATCAGGTATCACATTTTTATTGAGAATGGTAGTATTGAATACATGCCATTTGGAGGAGAGACCTCCAAGTGCGGTGAGAACCATTTCTCGATCAGCTATTGTCTCCCCAATGGCCATAATATTATTTATGATTTCAATGAACTTCAGAAAATATGATTGGACGGATTCATCCCTGCCTTTCTTCAGATTCTTTAGTTGGTTCTTGAAGAAAAAGACTTGATTTGCATTGTTGGCCTTGAACATGTTGACCAACTTATCATACATCTCCTTGGATGTGCCCAGCTTAGAGATGTAGGCTACCAGACTCATATAAATTGAATCCCGGATCATCAACTTTGCTTTGATTTCCCCCTTCTTATATTTTGACTTGGTGGCAGCAGGTGCAAAGGATGGAGGCTCTTGGATTTTACCCTGCACATAGTCAATGACATCTTGGTCTTTCAACATAAGATCCAAAGTCATCTTCCAGACATGGAAGTGTTCTTTCCCAGTCAATTTGTCATCATAGTTTGAGGTACCCATGCTCTTCTTTGGCGATTGCTACAAACTTGGGCTTTGTCTTCACCTCAGCTCTGGTACCATGTAAATTTTCATAGATGTTCTATGCTTGATGCAAATTTACTTTTATCCCCAATATCAAACAACAATCGCATAAACAAGAAAGTAAAATGCTGATAGAACATACTAATAGATCAATAGAAGAAAAGCCAAAAATACACTTAACTTGATCAGCAAAATATATGTGTTGTGATGCGTTACGACGGTCAATAGGATGCTTCAACCAACGAAGTCTCAATATGGTCAGCCAACTAGAATGTGTCACACAACCCTCTCGGACAGCTCTATATCAGTCAACCCAAAGTCAACAAAAGTCAACATTGTCCCAATCAACGGTCAATGCAAAACAGAAGCAGCAAAAATTCAATGCAGCTTGGTCAAAGTCAACGTCTAGCCTCGATTTCAGTGGCAAAAGATGCGGACTTGAGAAATCGGAATTTTGGGAGAGATTTGGGTCAGTTTGACCAAGCGTTGACCAAAGTCAATGCTGGTCAAATCTGCGCTGAAACCCTAGGTCAAAACAGAAATGTCTTCGCTGCAATTTTCCCATGTGTGGAGAAGAAGAGACTCCAAGTGATGATCGAACCAATCATATGCAGGGAGAGAATGTGCGATGAGTGATGGATGAAATGACCTCCAACGTTGACCTATATATATCCATCAGTGAGGGTGTGAGACACATCTGCTGGGGCTTCAAGCTTCCATTTCAATTCTGGCCGACCTGCACATATTTTGAATAAATTCAAAATAAATGTTCTTCTCATCGGATCAAGATGATCTTTAGATCGATCTTGCACCTCTCCGAAAGAGGAATCCAATAAAAATATTGGCATCTTCATCTAAGCATCACAACATGGAGTTTGGACCTAGTTGTCCAAAATTAACATAATGTCTACAAGCTCAAATGTGATCTAAGTGAAACTTAAGAGGCGGCCACTGTCTCCTCACCAACCCTCTTCTCAATTCAAGGTGACTCTCTTTTGGAATCCAATAAAAATATTGGCATCTTCATCTAAGCATCACAACATGGAGTTTGGACCTAGTTGTCCAAAATTAACATAATGTCTAAAAGCTCAAATGTGATCTAAGTGAAACTTAAGAGGGGGCCAATGTCTCCTCACCAACCCTCTTCTCAATTCAAGGTGACTCTCTTTTGGCTCAAGGGGGATATCCCTAGATTAATATTGCTAGAATATTAAGGCAATGGAGCTCAAGTGATATGAAGATTAAACCCAACAAAATGGTTTTGAAAGGATTTAGCATATGAAGGAAAGTAATGGGAGGACTAGAGACTAGTGCCTTTTTGTTGGCCATATGGGGTCAAAGACTTAATAAGAACACTTACTAGGTAAATCATTTCTCAAGCATAAACCATAGACGTGAATCCTCAAGAAATTGCAAAAATTTATCCACAAATCATCTTCTCAATGAAGTGCATTAGTCTTTATCCATAGCACCAAATTCATGACAAAAGAACTTAAACAAATTGCAGAAATTTTAGACTTACTTAGGGATTTCTCCCCCAATCCAACCATGAGCAATTGAGAGGAAGTGCATCTCTATTTATAGAGTGGATGCTTGACTTCCTTTACATTAAAATAATGATTTTTTAAGCTAAATGCCCCTAATCTAACCTATGGAGGGCAGGAGGCCCTATTCTCTAATTAATCAATTTTAAAATATAAAGGGATGGGCTTATACAAGCCACATGCACAATGCTCCACATCCCAAAGAAGGGTACCTCCACATGTTGAAAAGAAAGGGCTTTGAGTTGCCACATCTAGCCTCCAAAGGCCTCCCAAGGGTTCCTTTTCCTTCACAAAATCAGCAAGTACATTCTATAAGTGTCTTCCAAAGTGGGTAGTTGGTCTTTCAAAGTGCATGATCATCCTTCAAAGGCTCTTCAAGGGTATTCCCGCTGCATGAGTTATGCAAGAAATGCTTCCAAGTGCAAATATGGATATGTGAAGGGCTGCAAGGTGGGCACTCCAACCATCAAAGGGTCTCTAGATGGCTAGTCACAACCACTAATCCAACCTCGTCAAATTTAGGACCTAAAGGGCTTGGCTCTCAAATCCAAATCATCATTGCGTCAAGAGGCGTCATACAACCCATCATGGGGGAGATGTTGTCACAATAGTGTTAGATAGTGGTGCATTGAAAAAAAAAAAAAAAGTAAGCTCAATTAAAAAATAGGAATAATAAAAATACAAGTTGGCTCATGTGCACATTTATTAACTTGATTCATTTGGTAGAGCATGATTTTGTGAGGAAGAAGATTTCTCCATATTTGGTGACAGAAAGATTTTAGATAGAGCTTGGGGATCGCTGAAGTGAGCTCATGAAATGGAAAGTTGTTGAGTATGGAGTAATGAACTATACCCCTCTTTGTATATATGTAAACACACATGTACACACACACACAATTGTCTAAATACTCCAACACTTTCAAGTATGTATCTTAGATCATTACATATGTTAACCCTCTTTGAGTTTCTTTCTCGGTTATGGGTTTTCTTCTTTGCAACTAGGAAAGTGGTTGAATAACCATGTTCCTCTAAGTACTTATCTCACATCTACAATACATATGTTGATTCTTTTAGGGTTTTCTCTAGTGTATGCATTGTGGGGTGGGGGATATTTAAATCTTAAAAAATTAATGACACTAGAATATTGATAGATATCATTCCTAGGATAGTCTTTCTATTGTGAACAAGTCACACAAAACATGTTGAGAATTTGGAGGGGCGATGATTAATTCAAATTCTCTCCTTGATAATTACTTGTGAGATTACTTGTTTTACTTATGTCTTCTCTTCTTAGCTTATTTAGTCTTTCATCAAGTCAATTACCAAAACGCAAGAGACACACATTTAAGCTCTTCGAGCCAGGGAAAAACCTTTCCTTCTTGGAGAGGAAAACCCACGAGAAATTCTTCTTATAGAATTTCAAATGACAAGTACCATAACCAAGACTTAGACCCTTGACCTATGTGTGCCTCCAAGACCTTGTGACTGCTTCTTTCTTGCCCTTCAAAGATGATCCTTTTTTTTTTCACCAACTTGCACTGTCCTGCACCAACACTAGAGATCTCGGTCTCTAGGTCTATCTTTCTCGGTTACTCAAACACTTACTTTCCACAGATTTATTTCTATTCAGATATAGTAACCAAGGTCACTTGAGACCCTTCTCTTCGCATGTCTTTGAAGCTTCTTCACTTGAGATATACTACCTCCTTTTTACGCACTGTAGATCAAGAAGGTAAATTTCCTTCCTTTCTCACAGTGTAATCTGGAGATAGTCCACAAACTTACCATAAAATTTAACCACAAACTTCGCATAAATAAGGATTATAGACTTTGACTCAGTTTGTTATCCTCGCATCTCATCACTGTATCTCAACTGAATCCTTCTTGTAGTATAGTCCGAAGATCTCAGACTTATCTACGCTCTCTGCTTCAGAATTATCCACGCTTTCTATTTCAAACTGGTCCGCATACTTCTTCAGACAGATCCGCACCTTAATACAAAACTTTAACACAATTGAATGCTACCTTGACTTTGCATTTATTTCAGACTTCACCACGCTGTGATGTCTCAGAGATATTTGCACTTCTTGTCTTCAAATGAGCCGCAGATCCATCAATATATATAGTGCATTGTTCCAGTTTTAAGCCGACCCTACAAACTTTTTTGTAGGCCGACTTTACCACTGTTCATAGGCTGCTGGGAGGGCTTATATTCCAATGTTGATGAGGTTGACATGAGGGTTGGCTTGAGCCATTCCCTCATAGTTAGATGACAAGGTCTTGGAGCATATCCTTTTGACTAGACACTTCATATACATGACTCTTGAATACATTTATAATCAGAAGACAAATCCTAATAGAGATCAAGAAGAAGTCTATTGACCTATAATAAAACCTTGCTCATGAAACCCATGAAGCAAGCATAACAAAAATACATTTTATTATCTTTGTCTTCTTCCTTACATAAATACATAATTACTTACATAGTCAATATGAAGACCGATCCTAGTTACACTTTTCAACACTCCCTCTTAACTAGGGAGGTATTCATATAGGTACATGGTCACTTTCAAACTTAAGAATCTCATAAGAAGAATTGGATTGGTAATTGCATCTGTATAAAATCATATCAACCAGCATTGTCCTAGTGCAAGGCCTTGACTAACAGCCCCATCTCTCAATGAGACAATGGGCTACAATGCTGGCGAGACACGTGACTTATAGACACCATAGTCATTGTCTCTCCAAGGTACATACTCCACCCAGGTGTTCCCAGAGTATGACCTTCTTGGACTATTCTTCTCTTGGGTAGCCAACCCTTAAAGAATATTGGTCCCTGAATACTCTTATCTTGAATGCCCTATCACATTCTCAAAGAGTATCAAATGCCAGATGATTACTCAAACTTTCATTCTGTCTTCCAGGTGAAGAACAGAATGATGTGTCTATCCATTCTCTCCACATGGCCTTCACTGAGACTTACGGCCGTTAGTCCTGGTCTAGTGCATGACACATGTATTAGAGAATCATATACGTCACTCCCTCTTAACTTAAGAAGGACATACTTCAAGTTTCTTCCAAGCAAGAAACTTACCAGTAGGCTCCCTCTCAACCTGGGACCTGTAGCAACAATGGTGAGACACCCAGCTGCTCATGAAGAATTCCTCCCCTTGATGTCATGGATTTCGATATTGAGGAACCTTCAACCTTTGGCTTCATAGGGCATATATCATCCATCACTTTTATCCATGAGTCATGTCAACTATTAGAAAGTGATTTATCATACCTCCTTATCTGGTCCACCTTTATGCCCTGCTGCTTTCCTTCGAACCATCTCCCAAGGATCTTACATCCTTCCTACATGATTGGCAGCCCTGCATAAACTTATCCAGATAAACATATACATATGAACTTCCAGTATCCAGTTCCTTGTTTGTATACAACTACCTCATATTCCATATGAGGACATATTTTAATTTCTTTTGTTAGTGGCAAGTTGTGTACCATAAGAGATCCTCCTCCATAGATCATACTTCTAAAGATAGAATCCATTACCTGCAACCATATGACATGACTTCATAGCATCCAGTGTCAGCATATAAATATATATATACCTCATACCTTTTCCCTTTGAGTCATCTTGTAACAATTTTACTAGAATGAAGAACTCCATTCCCTTGACTTGCTTCATCAATATATCATCATATTCTAATCCCAGAATTCTATAGCATAGATTTCTCGATGAAACCTTTTTGCTTTCTTTCTAACCAGTGAATCCATAGAGAACTCCATTAGAAAATGTTAGCACCTGTTTGCATATTGATTATTGAATGATGACCCTTGATCTTTATGACTGCCTTTCATCAATATTTGTTTATCAGTGAGGTTTCCAGGAGTTGCTTCTTCAAGTGCGTTTCCCATGCTTCTATCATGATGCTTTTAATATACATTGGTTCTTATCATGCTATTTTACAACCATCAGAAATCACTTAAAGAGAAATATGATCTCAATCATAATAGATATCTTTCGCTTCTTCTTTCTTAGATCTCTTTGCATCAGGTTCTTCCCTTTCATCTGTGACATGGGCTTCTTCCTTTTTTCTCTTGTCCTTTCTAAATTTAGGACAATCTCATTTATAATAACCAAAAATCATTACATCCAAAGCATCATGTTTTGTCCATATTTCTTCTCTTATTTTGAGGACTAAATTTACCGAATCTTCCTTTCTTCCTGGACTTGGCGGCGAAGGCTTGATTCCCTATACTTGATCCTGCTTTCAATCTTTATTCTTCTATCTTACCTAGGCCTTGGAATGGCATTGCTTCTTCTCTCCCATCTCTGCTTGAAGTGAACCCTCTCCATTCTTTCGGTAAAGAATTTTGTACCATAGTGAGTATTTCTTTATCAGACATTACTTCTCCCAATTTCTATAGTTGATCTTGTATTGCGAAAATCTCTATCAGATATGGAATTATTCCTTCCTTTCTTGACATTCTCAATTTGTATAGGTTTTGTCTCAGGGATATTATTGCCTTTGTAGAACCTTTCGAGAACAGTTCCACCAATTTATCATATATTTCTTTTGAGGATTCTAGCTTTGATACATAGGGAATGAGAGAGTCTTTTATGGATTCTATAAGAATCCGTCGGGCTCTCATGTCACCCTTCATATATTTGATATATGCTAGAATTTCTTCTTTTGGAGGTTGAATTGTAGTTCCTTCAATGAAGCCCATAACTTCATTTTCTATTAGATTCAAATCTGTCTTTTTCTTCCATGTATTAAAGTTTGATGACCCAACCAATTTGTTGCTCTCTATACAATAAGTCATTTTGATAGATTTAGATAAAGTCATAGATACTTAATTGAGTAGGTGACTTTCTCCTTCTGCAGCTTCCTTGATGATGATGAAGATTAAGTCAAGAACTTCTTACTAGATTAAATTCTCCAATCTAGACGACCTTGAATCCTTGATGACAAAGGATGTTTCCAAAAGATAATGTCTCTTCCAACAATGTCTTGAATATAAATCTTTGATGGCAAAGATTATTTTCTTGAAGAGTGAATCCTTTTGAATACTTTGATTCTTTCTTCCTTGAGTGTCTCTTTGCTAAGTAGCCATTCCTTTAGCACCTTAGCTCTGATTCCATGTTGAGAATTTGGAGGGGCGATGATTAATTCAAATTCTCTCCTTGATAATTACTTGTGAGCTTAATTGTTTTACTTATGTCTTCTCTTCTTAGCTTATTTAGTCTTTCATCAAGTCAATTACCAAAACACAAGAGACACACATTTAGGCTCTTTGAGCCAGGGGAAAACCTCTCCCTCTTGGAGAGGAAAACCCACGAGAAATTCTTCTTATAGACTTTCAAATGACAAGTACATTGACCAAGACTTAGACCCTTGACCTATGTATGCCTCCAAGACGTTGTGACTGCTTCTTTCTTGCCCTTCAAAGTTGATCCTTCTTTTCTGCACCAACCTGCACTGTCATGCACCAATATTAGAGAGCTCGGTTTCTAGGTATATCTTTTTCGGTTACTTAGACACTTCCTTTCCACAAACTTATTTCTATTCAGATATAGTAGCGAAGGTCACTCGAGACCCTTCTCTTTGCATGTCTTTGAAGCTTCTTCACTTGAGATATACTACCTCCTTTTTACGCACTATAGATCAGTAAGGTAAATCACATATTTACCTTCCTTTCTCACACTATAATCTGGAGATAGTCCACAAACTTACCATAAAATTTAACCACAGACTTCACATAAATCAGGATTATAGACTTCGACTCAGTTTGTTATCTTCGCATCTCATCACTGTATCTCAATCGAATCCTTCTTGTAGTATAGTTTGAAAATCTCAGACTTATCTACGTTCTCTGCTTCAGAATTATCCACTCTTTCTACTTCAGACTGGTACGCATACATCTTCAGACAGATCTACACCTTAATACAACACTAACACAATTGAATGCTGCCTTGACTACTCATAGGTGGGCCCAAGGGAGTTTAGGGGTTCACAAGAATAAAAGGAGAGGAAGGCAACCTTTCTCATTCATTCTTGCATCTTGTGATTTTCTGTCTGTCAAGACTAGAGCACACTGAAGCTGTTTAGCTGGGTCTGCAGTGTTGTTTAGCACAAGGGTGTCTCCAAGCAGAGATCCCAACCTCGTCCTCGGGGGACTTCGAGTGTCCGCTCAGGAGAGGAGCCATACCATCAGTTTTGGAGAGCAGCAACACCATTTCAGTCTCAGGATTACGCAGTCACTTCCAGGGGCAACACAGTCTTCCAAGGAGATTACGGAGTCATAGAGAGGAGCAGCATCCGAAGGAGAGAACTTCATGAGATTTCAACCGAGAGATTGTGAGGGGATCAACCCTTCCATAGCTAAGTTTTTCAGAGAGTTGGAGGCCCTTCTTTCAGTGTTTTCATCAAAGAGGCTAGCGTACCTAGCAGGAGAGCATAGCCATCCCTAGAGGGTGTATTTCCGGGGCCAGCCTTTCCGAAATTTCTTCCCAGGTTTTTCTGGGTTTATTGAGGAGAAGCCAAGATTAATGTGGCAGAATTTTCTAGGCATATTTGAGGTGTCAAACATAGATACTAACTCAGCTAGTAGCTAGAGGAGCTAGGGGAAATTGGGCCGAAATTCCAGGGTCAACATTTGGCCAATTCCTTCGTGGGTTTTTGTGGGTTTCTTGAGTAGAGTCCGGGGTTAAAGTCCCAGAATTTTCTGAGCAGTGTAGCAGGTGCTAGTGCCATTTATTCGGGATTAGCGACAACATTTCTGGCAGATTGCAGCGCGAAGCTATAGACATACAACATACCATCAGTGGGGGTATTTCAGCATTGATTCAGAGGGCTTCTCTAGCTTGCCTTGAGCAAGCCCACGTGCCTTCATTCCAGCACCTCCATTGTACTCATTTCTAGAAAATTAATAAAATGGCTCAGCAGTATTTTATGGCTCCATTGGTGTTTTGATACCAATTTTTGTTTTGTTGTCTCCTTAATATCTTTTAGCCTGTTATTATTGCTATTTTCCCATTTGGGATATTACAATTGACCTATAATAAAACCTTACTCATGAAACCCATGAAGTAAGCATAACAAAAATACATTCTATTATCTTTGTCTTCTGCCTTACATAAATACATAATTACATAATCAATATGATGACCGATCCTAGTTACATTTTTCAACAAAACAGAGCTATGAAAAGATTGAATTCTTACTATTACTAAAGATAATATGTCTTCATGAATTTATTTGGCATTATTGTGGGATTCGAGGTTAAGTACTATTGACCACTCTTTGTCAACAACCCCATAGCAGTACACCCCATTTTTGCAAATGGGATTCATCATGTTCGAGGTGTTCACACCATTCAGATTCCATCATCAGTCGACGGTTTTATAAACGATGTGAAATCATTCTGCATGTTTATAATGTAAATGATCTTAGTAAGACCATCATGTATGTAACAACCTACGTAAGCCTAGTATCTTGGTGACAATTTCTATCCTAGGAGTTTTTTCGTTTCACTGATTCATTTGTGTTTTTCGACACAAATGATCGGCAAAGTTTTTCCCCTCCAACCTCACCCCAAAGCTAGGGTGGATTTTGTCGTCAAGATACTAAGTGAGTCCTAGTGTTTTTTATTGAGTCTTTGTAAAGTAATCTAGGAATGATCCTAGCTAATTGGCTAGATCATTTTATTACAGATTGCTAGGTCTACTAGATCATATCTTGAGTTGCAAAATTGCATAGATTATTGAGGGTCTGTTGTGAACGAGTGTTCCCCTCATGGTTTAATGTATTAATCTTATGTAAAGAGGGTTGGAAAAATAATTAATCCCCTCCTGAGTCAATTAATTAAATTTTTTGGCCAAATTAAATTAAAAATCCTAAGCCAAAAATTTAATTAATTTTATGTCCTAGGTCAAATAAAATTCTTCAAAGAAAAAATTCGTGGGTCTCTAAAAAATAATTTTTAAGAGGTCCCAAACCCAAGAGAATATTGAAAATTTTGAGAAATTTTGGACCCTTGGGCCTTGGTAGTTAAGTGAAAGTCAAGTTTTTGAGGTAATTAACTTAAAAAAATTATTTTTGAGTTAATTAAAAGAGAATTAATTGAAAAATTCGAAATTCCTCAAAAAATTATAATTTCGATGGACAAGATTAAAAGATAATCAAATCTTTTTCGACGGTTGAGATTACTTTGATGGGGATAAAGTGAACTAGCTGTTGGAGATTTTACCTATAAATTAAAGGTCAGTGTCATTTTGATTTTTCATCCGATCTCTTGATCGTGTGCTAGCTCTTGAAGCTCTCTTGTAATACTTTCTAGAATAATACAAACGAAGTCTTTGGGGTTTTATTTGATGGTTGTGTTACTCTTCAACATTTTATGGTAAACTTGTTCTTTAGTTTCTGCTAGTAATTATTTTAATGAATTGTTGATAATTATTTTAATGAATTGTTGATTAATAGCTCTTGTAGAGTAATCTATTGCACAGGTATTTTGCTTAGTTTACTGGATTTAGGGTAAAAATTTTAATTGGATCGTGTTAGCAGATAACTCTGACTATTGAAAATTTTGTTTTTTATCTTATTTCTCTATTGATTTAACGATTTAACTTTAAGTGTGAAGAAATTTTTCAGATTTAGAATTGGGCATTTGGGGAAGTCCTCAGCTGGACCAGCTGACTCCCAAGGAAATAAGATCTGAAGAACCCTCCGGATCTAATTCCCTTAGCTTATCTTAAATTATATTTTTGCAGGGTTTTTTAGGGCTTGTGCCTAAATTGGAAAATTTATCTTAACTTTTATTGAATTTAAAGTTAGATCTGGCTAGTAAGAGCCTTAGATTTTTAGATCTGGAAGCGAAGTCATACTTATACTCCTCAGATCTGACAGATCTGCAACTGTTGTGCATAGATCTGTAGATGTACTATATAGATCTGTAACTTATTTGTATAGATCTGTAATTTACATGTGTAGATCTGAAGTTTTGTAACATAATTTTGAATTCTAACATTTGGGTTTTTAGGATTTTCTCTATTTTTGTACATATTGGGTATTGGGTTTTTCTCTTTTCACTTGTGCAAGAATAGATCTGAAAAATCTAAGGAAATCTTCAGATCTAAGCCAAATCTAGACCTTGGAGGGCAAGATCTGGACTCAATATTTGTTTGCAGGAAAAGATCTGAAAAATGAGCCAAGGAAATCTTTAGATCTGAGCCAGATCTAGACCCTGGAGGGCAAGATATGGGTTCATATTTGTTTGCAGGAATAGATCTAAAAAATCAACCAAGGAAATCTTCAGATCTGAGTCAGATCTAGACCCTTGAGGACGTATAGGCTTTTGAGGCTATTTTTGCAGGATTTTGGTCTCCAAAATTCTAATTTTCAAGTGGCAACATTATTCTTAAATTTCAACGATTTTCCAAAGTGGGATCTGCAAAGCCTTGGGCTAAGGGTTTGATCTCTATACCCTTATTTTTTGAAAATTTTTATTATAACAAGCAAATCACAAATAATTAGGCCTTAAAAACACATTTTATATAGCCAAAGATGTTTAGAATTTCAAAATCCTCATTTTCAAAGTTTTTGGCCACTTAGACATCTTTAATTTTGCCTGAATCTGACTTTGAATCTTGCTGGAAATTACTGCATAACTGTGAAAAATCAGATCTGAACATTTCTGATGCATATCTTAAATAAAGTCCAAAAATTTTGAATTTTCAGTTTTTCGGCAAAACTTACTATTTTTAGACATTGTGGGAATCATTTTCAGTGTTTTTAGTTTTCTGCTCTATTATCAATTTACTGCTGTTATTAACTTATCAGTTTTGAAAATTACTGAATCAAACTCTCTTAAAGCCTTAAAATTGAAATTTTCAAGTTTTAATACATTTTTTGCTATTTCTGGAAGTATTTGGCAGCTATTTTTGGCAATTTTATCTTGCTGATCTATCATTGTTTCACTGCTGAAATAAAAATATTAGATCTGAAGTTTCTCTTAGTCAAACCATAAAATTGATTTTTCGTCAAGTTCAATAATTTTTACTATTTTTAGTCATTTTAGGCATTGGTGTCGGTATTGTTTGTTTGCTGATCTATGGTTTAAATTACTGTTGGAATTAATACTCCAGATCTGAAATCTTGCGGAAGAATATATCCTAAGTTTGACTATAGGAGAAAAATAAGAATTTTTATTGGATTTGCATTATTTTAGAATATCGTTTAATCCATAAATAACTTGATGAAGTGTTTATTTAGCATCTAAATTTCATGATATTTCTTGATGATTAATTATTGAGATTTAAGTGCTAATTACTTTCATATCCTTCAGTTGAGTTTGATGAGATTTTAAATGTTTGCTATCAATTAAAATCACTTATTGTTTAATTAACTTTTGTTTCATTTATTTGAATTATTGGATCTATATTGAATGTTTAAATTTGGGAAATCTTTCAAGTAATTGTGATTGATATTTTTTAGGGCTCTATTGTGGATCTGTGAAACATTGTATATCATTTAATTGAGTAATTTTTGGCATCTTCATAATTGGCACTCTCGCTTAAGTACTTAGTGGTTAGATTAGATTATTTGTAGTCTAAGTGCTTCGGGCTTTTAACATCACCTCTCATCTTCAAAGCTTGTTTCATCTCGCCTCTTCAAATCATTTTTCTTGTATTTTGCATTAGCATTGCATATCAGTAGTTTCTCATCAAATACTTGGTTGTAATTTCCTTAGCAGGATAGTTGACTCCATAAGGCACTAGTATCAATCATTCAAATTCAATCGATCATTTAATCTTGCTACATCTTTTACAAGTATTTGGTTGTTTAACTGTGCCTCCCGAACTGGTTGGTTTCCAACTGGTTCTCCTTCGTTCCATTTCCATAGGGTCTATCCCCCTTATTCTGCTATAAGGAGACATCTTAAACAGAGAGATTGGGAATCAGGGTGATAGCCCCCGATCTGAGCTGTTGTCGCAGTGCCTAGAAATTCTGTGTGACAACAAGTACATAAAAAACAAAAAGTTAAAATATCTTACTACTATGGGAATTCTATTGACTATAATTAAAGTGTTGTCTCAGAATCTAGTAGGTCTTGTAGAGGGGTGCTCTATAAGGCAAACACTAGACTAATTGACAACAATGAGGTGTGTCCCACTGTCAACCACTACCCCCTGCTCTTTATGGAATTTTACTAATGGGAGACTTCTCGTTATATAGGTCACCTATGAGAAATATTCTAGGCTTAAAGGTTTAGGGTGACACTAGAGGCAACTGAAGGATGACTCCTCTTAAGTACAAGGCTCAACCAAGGGAAATAATGCAATGCACATCCTCTAGCAAGGCCAAATTAGGGAATACTAGTCCTAGGGTTTGAGAAATAATGATCAAAATTGAATACCCTAAGGTCAATATGTCGAGAAAAGTTTTCCAAACAATGAATCTTAGCAAGCCAATAGTACAAGAAACCTTCAAAAAGTCCTCACGTTGAAGAGAAAAACTAGGGTATACTAAAGGAAAACTAGCTAGGGCAAGAGAATTAAGGCTTAAAATGGAAAGATTATCCACCAAAGAAGGTTGATTTTGAGGCAACCAAGTCTTCTTTTGTGTTGGGAAAAATACTAAGAGGTGAGGGGGTGGGGTGGTGAATCAGTATTTATAACTCACAATAAACTTTACTTTTTCTTTACTAATTTCTATATGCGACTTTCATCAAACCAACTAGCATATACATGCGGTTATTTTTAATGAAACTTGCATATGTCCAGAGATCTTATTATGCAGATAAATCTTTACTTAGATCAGTGCATCATTCATTCATCAGACATTTAGTAAGCAGTAAGCATGTGTAGTAAGAACATAATAGATCATCACACATAAGCAATACACATGAACACCAGGATTTAAGGTGGAAACCCAAGTCGGGAGAGAACCACCGCTGTTGTCGTCTCTGTCTTCAATATTTATTATAAAGAAAATTGCTTGCCATCTTGTACTGGCACAGACTCATATCAGCACGCAGGCACCCACTTGTAGAAGGCTGCAACCTTCTCTCGTTCTCCAGCTACTACTGGAAGGGAGCTCTAACCCCCTGAACTCGTTTACCAGCTACCACTGGAAGGGAGTTACGACCCATTGCTTCTCGTTTACTAGCCACTCCTGGAAGGGAGCTACTACCCCCTGATCTCGTTTACCAGCAACCACTGGAAGGGAGCTACAACCCTCTCACTGAAGGCTTCAACCCTTAGCACCACCCTAGACCACGTTTCATAAATTTTCACACTAGATCCAACAACTTCAACACAACACAACTTGTAGGGCTCTTTTCATCAGATTTTCAGACTGGACCCACTCTACTCATTCAAGCCCAAAGAACATACATCAAACTAAAACTCATAACTGTATCAAATGATTCACTGAATCATCAATCAACCAATAACTCTAATACTGAACCAACCATTGAAGAAAACAGACACTTAACCAATTACCACTCAGTTCATAGTGAGATTACAGTAACCAGAATATCAGAATTGAACCCAAACTACTGCATCAACACACTGAATCAACTGCAACCCTGATCATTCATAAAATAACAATGTATACGCTACTTCACTTACTGCAACCTGCGTATATACGCGCTTTCTTGTGGATGAACCTGTGTATAGATGTTCATATAATGAATATAGGAATTTGATCAGACTCAGAACATATCAGAGACATTCATGCATACTTTGTCAGATTTACAGAACCCTTATTCAGTCAGCATCATCCATCATATTCAATCACCCAGTCATTGATCATATTTGTACATAATCAACTAGCAACATATTCAGTATTCAAACAACCCATATCTATATGAAGACTTCATTGACAGACAATAGAAATATAGCAGAAATGATCAAACATTCTCTTCAGAAATATTCAGAAAAACCCTACGTTTCATCCGTGATTTTTCTGAAACAAACCCGCGTGTATACGCGCTTTCACCGTGACAAACCAGCGTATAGATCTGTAAATATTCAGGACTGCGTAAAGTTTCAGATCAACAGACTTACTCAGATCATACCTTTCACTTCAGCAAACATGCGCCAGATCATAGATCGAAACATCTCACAAGCAGATCAAGCAAATACAGTCACTTCAGGTCTAGAGATCTTGATCCATCATTGTATTCATAGGTGCATCATTATTTCAGATCTATTAATAAATTGTAACCCATTCCATGCAGATATACTTTAGAGTGAAGTATTCAATCAAAACCCATACACTTGCACGCCTTGCACTATGATCTTCTTCTCCTTATATAGTTTGAGCCTTTCCCAATACCATGAGCCAAAACTACGCAAGTGTCGATGGTTTTCTTGGACGGAATCAAATAGACGACACAACGCTCAATACTGTGGGCTAAAACCATGGTAAGGACCCCTGGTATCATAAACTGAGTGCGTTAGTACATACACGACTTGGCTTCTTCGTTCCCGTGTGTATATGCGACTTCTCTTCATCAAAACTGTGTATTCACTAATTCTGGATGTATATGCTGGTTGCCTTCATCAGACCTGCGGGCACACTCTGGTTTCCTTCATCAAACCTGCGTATACATTGTGAAACATTACCTTTATCATTTCTCTGTCACTGACTGGAATTCTTTTTTCTGTCACATCTGAACTGACCGGTATATACATCATTTTTACATCTTTAACAAATAGGTTGCTATCAAAAGGTAACTGATCAAGTAGGTTGCCATCAATGACAACATATCAACATCATAATGCCAACAATCTCCCCCTTTGGACTTGATGGCAACCATGATCGTGTTTGATCACCACATCTTGTAGATACCTGAAAGACACATCAATCATAAGCATTATTCAAACACCAAACACTAGGATACTCTCCCCCTTTGACATCAAGGGAAAAGGGTGGACTAATGCTGAAACAAGGTTTCTCTTTCCTTGTAGAAGGAAGAGCTTTGTAGATCTGATCTGCACTAACCATGCTCCCCCTGAGAACATGCTGAGTCTTCAAAATTTTTGAATATAATACATTACTTTATGACTCAACTAAGTATGACCTTTCCTATCACCAAGGACTCATACTTACATCAATCTCCCAACAAAGTGGGGTTACATATTTGACTCAACTACCAAACCAAGTGGGTTTACATTTTTGACTCAAGCACCAAACGCAAGTGGGTTTATATATTTGATTAAGTTCATACATGACTGAATATGACAATCTTTACATTATAGGTCTCAACATGATCCTTACATCAAATTATATATATGACTTTTTATAACCAAGACCAAAGGATCTCAAGAGGGAGATCATAATTTAGCAACCAACAAAATGCCAACAATGTATTATACCCAACACAACTAATTCTCCCCCTAAACATGTGCATCCTGAACATTCTCAACCATATCATCAAAGCATCTTCATCAAGCAGATAGATATCAAATAAGAAAATGTAGCTTGAAAACCATAACCGTAGTTGTACCCATCAACGTCAAACCATGTCTGTCAACAAAAACATGGGGAAACTTCAATATCATCAACCTGTCACTGGGTCTACAATTTCAACATCATAATATCTTTCCATAGAAATCAGCTATCAACTCAATCTCCTGTCTTCATCAAAGTGAACTTGCCATTTCCCCTTTGTAGAAACATATGTGGGAATCATCATGAAATAAGATAGAGTAGTGAGGCATCATATACCATGAGAAAACACCATAGACTTGTATCAACAATATATGAGAGAACCAATTAGAAAGATAAAACAATGTAGCCATGTCTTCAAGTATCATCCAACAGTAGTAGCATAAGCACATCAATAACCAAGTCTTTAGAATCTTTGCAGCAACATCATATTCTTTCCAAGAAGAATTATCATACCAGAACTACTTCATCAATAATCAATATGTATCAACCAATCATCCATGTTATCTGTTATCACCAAGGTCTTCATGTTTTAGATTTATTCCATTTTCATAATCACAATGTAACATGTGTAGGAATCAAGTACAATAGGCCTCATTCATGACAGAAGTCATCAACAACAAGATCTGCATGTTCTGTCCTCATATCTAAAACATTAGTCTTGCATCAAATCCACGTGTGCAAATAAAGATAATATTTTTCAAAATGTGATCAGGGCTCATCCATAACCTCATCATTAGCAATCCATGTATCATGACCATCATTCGAACATGAGCATCACAAGAATTAAAGAATAAGCAAACATAGTGCCAACAATGCAACACTAGTAGTTAGGCTAATGCTCCCCCTGAACCTGTGCTACTCATTCATAGTCAACTTATTCATAATATCAGCGGACTGTAACCATCAACATCAGACCAAGAAAATTAAATCATAACTGACAACAGCATATCAAAATACATTCTTAATCCTGTCTCACTGTTTTTCTATCAGAGAAAAACATACACAACTACCTCCAAAGAAACTCGCGTATAAACACGTCCTTAGTTCATAAAACCCGCTTACAGGAAGTTAAATACTAATAATTTCACAACTTCAACTCCCCCTGAATTTGTACAAACTGTACCTGTCTTATGTTGTCACATTAGATGTACTATTAGAAAAATAAACAACCAGTTTTACCAAACCATCCTTTAAACATTGTTGTTACTGACAACATTATTCTTTCAAGAATGATGGAATGCAATGGTCATTGTCTTATTTTAGTCTAAGTCTGAATCCTCCTCATATCTGCGAGAGTTTAGATCTTTAAACACATATAATTTATCAGCGTTTCTGAATCCCCTTGCTATGACTTCTCCAGTTTCTTCGTCCATAACTTTGCATTTGGTTGATGTGAACACAATTACTTTTCATTTATCTTCCATTTGGCCTACACTTAATATGTTTTGTTTTAGGCCTTGAACTAATAAGGTATCAAATGCCCTTCTATTTTTGTTAATTATGGCTCTACCTTTTCCCAAAACATTTGTTGGAGCATCATTTGAAAGAATAACCTTACGGCCATCTTGATTTTTCTTGAGAGACTCCTTCTTACTCTTATCACCAGTGATGTGATAAGAACATCCGCTGTCGATGTACCATTCATCCTTATCTTTAATTGCACAGAGAGCAAGGCCACATCTTATCTCTTCTTCTTTCTGCTTGTTAACATTAATTTTGGTGGATCCAACTTTCTTTGGTCTTACGATATCATTTGTTTGACTTCCATGCTGTCTTTGATGATTCATTGATCTGTTTTTGCATTTCTTTTCTACATGCCGAAACTTGTTACAAGCATAACATCTTATGTGACCAGAAAAGGGAGCAAAGGAATCACAATAAGTTTTCCTCATGTTTCTTCTATTGCAATCAATAGCTTATGTCCAAATTTGTTCATGAAAAACAATAACCCTTAAAGAAACCTGAGTACCTCGGAGATGTCGATCTTTCTGTGTAGTGTCTATTTGTTTGCGACTGAAACAATCTGCCTCTGCAATTAGCTACAACATGTCCATAATTATGACATACAAAGCATTAAACATTATTGATCAAAGGAGAAAATTTATTGATACTTCTATAGTTAGGAGCGAATGATTTCCTTTGAGAATTCATGATTTTTGGTTGACCTTTTGTCTCTTTAAACACTTCAGGTTTTACATTGATATCCTTTGAATCTTTAGCACTCTCTTGTGAACTAGATTCTCCTTTAACAGTTTCATGAAAACCAAGACCAAATTTAATAGAAGGAGACCTTTGACTACTAAGAATATTATCCAAAATCTTAGTACTATCTTGAAACCTCAAGTGTTTATCCTTTTCTTCTAATTTACCTTTCAAAATGTTTACCTCAACCTCCAATCTTTGGCACTGCTTCTTCATACTTTATTCGACCCTTCTTTCTTTTTCTACTTGTTCATTCAATTTTAGAATCTCTTCTTTTAACCCATTTTCTTGTTCTTCAAATGTTTGTAGAAGTTATTCATTCTTCTTATTTGATTTTTTGAGATCTGCTTTGAGAGAGATGATTTCTGCTTCAAGTCCTTCATTGTGATTGGTTACTTCATTCTGTAGCTTTTGACATTGATCTATCTGTTCTTTGTTTAGTTGCTCAATCTAGAAATCATATCTTTGAAGATACATTCCCTTTCATTAAATAGAATGTAATATCCCGTTTCGGGGATATCTCTAAAACACAAGAAAACTTCGACCAGAGATGGACTGGGAGGGCGTTTACTAGATATTTCACCTCTGAGAAGAGGGTGAGATTTAGAGGCTACCTGGCCCTTTCCAGACTCTTTCTAAGAGTATGAGATAAACACACCAAGTGGTATAGAACTAGAATGCCTGGAAATATGTAAAGATAACAGTAAAGCAGACATACAATAGCATAGATAGAATGTACGACAAATCATCCAGAAATATAGAGAGAGAATGCTAAGCCATCTTATTATACTGAGAAATATAGTGAAGTACAATAGGTGATCAGAGTGATGGCACTTAGACTTGCTCAAGGCAAGTGAAGAAATACTCTCAGAATATCCAAGAAATGGCTGCTCTCTGAACTGCGTCCTAGCTGCTGGAAAACTGCCATGTAGCCGCTACTGCTGAACTGAACTGATGACTTGGGGCTGATCCCCTTGCCAGAATGAGCTGAAAATCTGAAATCCGCCACTACTCACCAACCACAGCAAAACCCAGAAATCATATCTGAAATGGCTGACCCCCGAAAATCAACCACTTGGGGAATTACGCTGTCCTCCAAGGCTCTGCGCAGAGGCTGATTAGGAACCACTGAAATACAGCCTCAAAATCCACCAAAATCTTCTCAAAGGCAAAGGTTGATCCTTTTCTCAATCTCCAAGCTCAAAACCCCTGCAAGAAACTCAATCCGGAGCTCCCCTAGAATGGACTGCATCCTCCCTCTCGAGACTGTGCAGTCTCTGAATTCCCAGCTCCGCAAGAAAACCCAAACATCAATCCTCCCACAAATTGCTGAAGAAACCACATTGCCCGAGCAGGCACTCGAAGTCCCCCGGGGCTAAGGGCGAGATCTCCGATCGGAAACACTCAATGCACTAAACAGTGCTGTAGATAGGATAAACAACTAGCGTGCTCAAGAAGTCGAAACGACCAGCTCAATATCATCAACAACGAATGATCAAAATGAGGAGGCTCTCCCCTCTATATAGCGTTAGCCCCTCTCAACCCTAAGGCTCACCTCCTCCAACGTTGCCACGTGCTCCCTCTTGGCCTGCACAATCCCTCCGTGTGTCTACGTGGGCCCCCTCTCTGCGTGGTCTCTTGGCACCCCTTGGCTCACTTAAGTTACAACGTTGTGCTACTAGGGAGTGAAATTTATTTCTAAAGTGAGTTATGTCTTCTCTACTCACCTTTTTATTTATGAATAAACTATAGACGGCAAAATTGAGAAAAATTGAATATTCCAATTAGCCATAGCTAATTAGGAATATTACAGTTTCCCTCGGCAAAATGTTGCTTGCCCTCAAGCAACTGAAGTGATGGATGCTGCAAAATTTTCTCACTCTCCCAAGTGGCATCCTCATCCAGCAAATTCTTCCACCTCACCAAGAATTCCTGGACTGTCCTGCGCCGTAGCTGCCTCTCCCTGGTATCAATAATAGCCTCTGGCTGCGACACCAAATGCCCCACATCATCCGTGGGTGGTAGCTCATCTGTCACTGTCACCTGCTGCCCTAGTGCCTTTTTCAGGCCTGATACATGAAAAACATTATGAATCTTGTTGCCTTGGGGCAGCTCCAACTCATATGCAACCTGTCCAATCCTGCATATCACCCTGTATGGCCTGTAAAAGCGGGGCTTGAGCTTTTCAGCTCCCTTCTGCTTCAGTGACGACTGTCGGTATGGCTATAATCGTAGATAGACCAAATCCCCTACCTCAAACTGTCTCTCCACCCGACCCCTATCAGCATACAGCTTTTGTTGTTTTTGTGCTGTAGCCATATTGTCCTTGAGAGCTCGGAGAATATCCTGACTCTCTTGGATCCAAATCTTGGCTCTTGGAGCCTTGCTAGCACCAAACATCACATCAGCAAAAAATAAAGAATGATACCCATACAAAGCATAGAATGGTGACATACTAATGGACATGTGATGTGTAGTGTTGTAGCAGTACTCCCCCAGATGCAACCACTTCAGCCATGCTCGCTGCTGCCCACTGACATAGTTACACAAGTAGCCCTCCAACCACTTGTTAACTATCTTTGTCTGTCCATCCGTCTGTGGGTGATAACTAGTACTCGGTGTCAACTCCGTCCCCACCAACTGGAAAAGCTCCTGCCAAAATCCGCGCATGAAGCGGTTGTCCCTATCACTGATGATGGTCTTAGGAAGACCATGTAGCCTGAAAACCTCTCTGAAGAACAGCTCGGCCACCTATGCTACTGTGTAATGCGCAGATATGGCGAAAAAATGCGCATACTTTGTTAGTCGATCAACAACGACAAAGATACAATCCTTGCCCTGCACCATGGGCAACCCTGTGATAAAGTCCATCGAAATACTCTCCCATTTCCCCTCCGGAATGGGAAGAGGCTGCAATAATCCTGCGGGATGGCTCATCTCCCCCTTGTTCCTCTGGCAAACATCACACTCCCTGATGTGCTGGAGTACGTCCTCCTTGAGGCCCTTCCATGAGAACCTCTCTCTAATGGCCCTGTAGGTTTTGGTAAACCCCTGATGGCCGGCCAAAGGTGAATCATGTGATGCCTGAAGTATGTTCTTCTTGAGCTGAGATCCCTCAATCAAGAAGATCCGATCCCTGTAGTAGATGATCTCATTGACCACCCTGTACTTGTCATCCGCCACCTGTCCATCCAGAACCTCACATGCAAATCTGTCCTTGGAGTACTCTACTAAAAGTCGAGCCCTCCAATCTGTATCCAAGCTCATAAGAGACAACGTGGCTGGTCTATGTGAAAGGGCATCTGCTACCACGTTGTTCTTACCCTTGACATACTCAATGTCAAAGTCATATGCCTGGATCTTACTGATCCACTTCTGCTGCCTCTCCTGTAGCTGCTTCTGCTCCAAAAAGAACCTGAGGCTGTTGTGATCAGTGCTCACCCTGAACCTGTTACCCACTAAATACTGCCGGAATTTGGCCAATGCATGCATAATGGCCAACATCTCCTTGTCGTATATAGAATACAACCTCTCGTGTGGAAGGAGCTTCCGGCTCTCAAAGGCTATAGGGTGTCCTCCCTGCATCAATACTGCGTCGATCCCCTCTCCCGACGCATCACACTCCAAAACAAATGGTTGCGTAAAATCCGGCAATGCAAGCACTGGGCAGCTGCTCATCACCTCCTTGAGCCTATCAAAGGCTCGCTGCGCTGTATCCGACCAACTGAATGCCCCCTTCTTCGTCAAATCTATAAGGGGTGCAGCAAGCTATGAGAAACTCTTGACTAAACTTCCTGTAATAAGTACAAATGCCAATGAATCCTCGAAGTTCTGTCACGTTCCTCGGCTCTGGCCAATCTCTGATGGCCTTGATCTTCTCCTCGTGGACTCTCACTCCATCCACCCCTATGATATGTCCCAAGTACAACATCTCCGTCAACCCAAACTCACACTTGGAGAGCTTGGCATAGAACTGCTGCTCCTCCAAAATGCGCAACACTGCCTCAATGTGCTGGAGATGCTCCTCCCAAGTCCTGCTGTAAATGAGGATATCATCAAAGAACACCAACACAAACTTCCTCAAGTGACTGCGGAAGATGTGATTCATGCAAGACTGGAATGTCGCTGGTGCATTGGTTAGCCCGAAGGGCATCACCAAAAACTCAAAGTGCCCATAGTGACACCTGAAGGCAGTCTTGGGAATGTCCTGTTCCCTCACGCGAATTTGATGGTACCCTGATCTCAAATCAATCTTTGAGAAGAACCGGGCTCCTCTCAACTCATCCATCAACTCATCGATCCTGGGTATAGGGTACCTGTTCTTCAGGGTCTTCTTGTTCAGGGCCCTGTAGTCAATACACATCCTCAAGGTGTCGTCCTTCTTCTTCACCAACACCACGAAAGAAGCAAAAGGACTCGTGCTCGGCCAGATGTGCCCAAGAGCCAGCAACTCCTGGATGGCCCGCTCAATCTCATCCCGATAGGCTTTGGGATGCCTATAGGGGGTAGTAATCACTGCCTGTATGCCCTGCTCAAGCTCAATGGTGTGCTCAAACCCCCGATCCGATGGCTGTCTCGACAGAATGTCCCCAAACACTGTGGTATACCTGTCAAGGATGGACTGAATCTCTGGGTGCACCGTCTGCCCTGTAGTTCCTGCTCTGATGCACGCAGCTCCACTGCCCACTCTACGTCTCCCTTATGGAAGACTGCCTCCATTCGATGAGCCGAAACAGTCTGAGGCGGATATGTGTGCTGTCCCCGTATCTTCTCATGCCTGCCTGTCTTCTCATCATCCCACTCCATCTCTAGGGCCTTCCAATCTTTAGTGACCTTCCCTAGAGTGATAAGCCACTGAACACCCAGTACCATGTTGGTGTCCGGAATATTGACCACGAAAAAGTGATCAGTCAGTGTGTAGGTGCCCATCATCACTGATAACTCTGGAACATAACGAGCACACATCATGGTCTGATCTCCTGGGACCAAAACTAAAAATCCATCGAAGCTCTCAGTCTGAATACCTCTCCGCTCAACCTTCTGTGCATCGATGAAGTTGTGGGTTGCCCCACTGTCAACCAAAACTGATACTCGTTGGCCACGTACTGTCCCCCGTACGCACAGCGTCAAATACGTGGGAACTCCTCGCAATGATGTAAGGGCCCCTCCGGTAGGTGCAAAAGCCGCACTACCTGCTGCTGGTGGTGGAGGTGGCAAGGGATCCTGCGTTGCATGACTGTCTCTAACCTCCACGTCATCCTCTTCATCCTCTTCCCCGCTGCTCTCGAAGAAGACCTCAATAAAATGTGCTTTGCCATCAGCACATCTATGTCCCGGTGCCCACGGCTCCTGACAGGTAAAGCACAACCGCTTCTTCTTCAGCTCCCTCTTGGCATCATCATCCATTTGTGCCCGTCCTGGATTCCCCTTTGTAGGTGGAATCCTCACGTCCTTCCCCTTGGGCTAGAAAGCCTGTCTCTGGGGGTAAGGTGTCCGGGTCCTGGGTAAAGCATCCTGTAAATCCCGGGTCCTACTAATAGCATCCTGGAGTGTGGCTGGTCTAGTAGATCTAACTAGACCTCAGAGTGGCTCTGCTAACCCCTCAACAAACATGTAGATCATCCGCACCGCGGATAGATCTGGCACCATCACTGAAACCCGCAAGAAGCCTGCAATGTATGTCTCTGGGCTCCTGGTCTGTTTGAGCCTCATCAGCTCAACAAAGTGTTGTTCTGGATCCCTCCGATCAAATCTCTCTATCAATCTCCTGGTGAACTCGGCATATGTCGTCACTGTAGAATGTCCGAGTGTAACCATCCCATGGAACCACCAATCCTGGGCCTCACCATCCAAATGTAATGTCGCAACCTTGATGGCCTCCCTCTCCGACATCTGATTAAGCTGGAAATAGATGTCCAGCTTCTCCACCCAAGACTTCGCCGAACTGTTTGATGAACCATCAAACGTAGGCAAGTGGAATCTGCTAGCTGTGCGGTGGGTATCTCCATCATGATAATGTCGATGCCCTCTATGATGGTCGCGGGGTCTAGTGTCCCGTTGGAGCTGAACAAAATCTATGAACGAGAGAGCATCCCTGAACTCCTGCCCGTAGGCCTGATACTCTGCAAAATAATCGCCCATATGGCCGGGCTCTGTCTCTTGCTGGGCTCCTGCCCTTGTGTCTGCTCCCAGAAAAGTGGGCATGGTAGAGCGTGTAGGTGCATGTGAAGCCATTTGCTGAGTAGTATCACGCTGAGTAGCACCATGCTCCGGCAAATGGTGGGATGTACCCGATCCCTCACCTACCTGGAAAACCCGTGGGGTCTCACGCTGTCTAGCCTCCACAGCGGTGAATCTCTGACCCATCACCTCAATCTGTCTCGCTAGATCCTACACCGATTTGAGGAGTGCCTCCCCAAACTGTTTTGCCTCACTATCATCTACCATCGACTCTCTCTGCTCTGAATCTAACACAGTCTCCTCCTGCTCTGCGTCTATCACGGGCTCCTCCTGTTCTGTGTCCATCACCCGAACACAGTCTCCCTCTCCGTAGGTGTTCTCCAACCTACGCTCAAGATCTCTGTACTTCCTGCCTCTGTAACAAATGTAGGGCTTCTTCCCCGGTGTCATAGACAACTAGCTCCACAGGCTGAGCCAGAACTATGCTCTGATACCACTGTAATATCCCTTTTCAGGGATATCCCTCAAACACAAGCAAACTCCAACTAGAGATGGACTGGGAGGGCGTTTACCAGATATTTCACCTCTGAGAAGAGGGTGAGATCTGGAGGCTACCTGGCTCTTTCCAGACTCTGTCTAAGAGTATGGGGAAAACACACCAAGTGGTATAGAACTAGAATGCTCGAAGATAGAAAAATAACAGTAATGCAAGCATACAATAGCATAGATAGAATGTATAACAAATGCTCCAGAAATATAGAGAGAGAATGCTAAGCCATTTTATTATACTGAGAAATATAATGAAGTACAATAGGTGATCAGAGTGATGGCACCTAGACTTGCTCAAGGCAAGTGAAGAAATACTCTCAGAATATCCAAGAAATGGCTGCTCTCTGAACTGCGTCTTAGCTGCTCTCTGAACTGCGTCCCAGCTGCTGGAAAACTGCCATATAGCTGCTACTGTTGAATTGAACTGATGACTTGGGGCTGATCCCCTCGCCGGAATGAGCTGAAAATCTGGAATCCACCACTACTCACCAACCACAGCAAAACCCAGAAATCATATCTGAAATGGCTGACCCTCAAAAATCACCCCCTTGGGGAATTACGCTGTCCTCCAAGGCTCTGCGTAGAGGCTGAATAGGAACCACTAAAATACAGCCTCAAACTCCACCAAAATCCTCCCAAAGGCAAATTCTGATCCTTTGCTCAATCTCCAAGCTCAAAATCCCTACAAGAAACTCAATCCAAAGCTCCCCTAGAATGGACTGCGTCCTCCCTCTCAAGACTGCGCAGTCTCTGAATGCCCAGCTCCGCAAGAAAACCCAAACATCAATTCTCCCACAAACTGATGAAGAAACCACCTTTCCCGAGCAGGCACTCGAAGTCCCCTGGGGCTAAGGGCGAGATCTCCGATCGGAGACACTCAATGCACTAAACTGTGCTGCAGACAGGCTAAACAACTAGCGTGCTCAAGAAATCGAAACGACCAGCTCAATATCATCAAAAACGAATGATCAAAATGAGGAGGCTCTCCCCTCTATATAGCGTTAGACCCTCTCAACCCTAAGGCTCACCTCCTCCAACGTTGCCACGTGCTCCCTCTTGGCCTGCGCAGTCCCTCCATGTGTCTACGTGGGCCCCCTCTCTGCATGGTCTCTTGGCCCCCCTTGGCTCACTTAAGTTACAACGTTGTGCTACTAGGGAGTGAACTTTATTTCTAAAGTGAGTGATGTCTTCTCTCCTCACCTTTTTATTTATGAATAAACTATAGATGGAAAAATTGAGCAAAATCAAATATTCCAATTAGCCATAGCTAATTAGGAATATTACATAGAATCTGTTGATCTTCAACTTCATTCTTGAGATTAGCAATTTCTACTTCTAGATCCATAACATTACTTTTACTTTCATATTCACTATCTTCAACATTGCATGTACAAGGAAGTGAATCACAAGAACAATAGTCAATACCTGTTTCATCTTCTTCATTTTCTACTTCACACGTTTTCTGATATATCTTCTTCCTTTGAGTAGCCTTCTTCTTTTGCTTCTTTCCCATTGTGACCGATCTCCTTCAAGCGATCAAGCTTCTATAGAAGGACCAACTCTGATACCAATTGTTGGGAAAAATACTAAGAGGAGGGGGAGGGGGGGGGTGAATCAGTATTTATAACTCAAAATAAACTTTACTTTTTCTTTACTGATTTCTATACGCGTCTTTGATTAAACCAACTAGCGTATACACGTGGCTATTTTTATTGAAACTTGCGTATGTCCAGAGATCTTATTATGCAGATAAATCTTTACTTAGATCAGTGCATCATTCATTCATCAGACATTTAGTAAGAAGTAAGCATGTGCAGTAAGAACAGAATAAATCATCACACATAATCAACACATGAACACCAAGATTTAAGGTGGAAACCTAAACTGGGAGAAAACCATCGATGTTATCGTCTCTATCTTCAATATTTATTATAAAGAAAACCGCTTACAATCTTGTACTGGCGTAGACTCATACTAGCACGCAGGCACCCACCTGTAGAACGCTGCAACCTTCTCTTGTTCTCCAACTACTACTGGAAGGGAGGTCCGACCCCCTGAACTCGTTTACTAGTTACCACTAGAAGAGAGCTATGACCCTCTGCTTCTCGTTTACCAACCACTCCTGGAGGGGAGCTATTACCCCCTGATCTCGTTTACCAGCAACCACTGGAAGGGAGCTACAACCCCCTCACTGAAGGCTTCAACCCTCAGCACCACTGTGGACCACGTTTCATAAATTTTTACATTGGATCCAACAACTTCAACACAACACAACTTGTAGGCCTCTTTTAATCAGATTTTCAAACTGGACCCACTCTACTCATTTAATCCCAAAGAAAACACATCAAACTGAAACTCATAACTGTATCCAATCATTCACTGAATCATCAATCAACCAATCACTCTAACACTGAACCAACCATTGAAGAAAACAATGACTTAACTAGTTACCAACTCAATTCATAGTGAGATTACTATAACCAGAATATCATAACTAAACTCAAACTACTGCATCAACATACTGAATCAACTGCAACCATGATCATTCATAAAACAAAATGTATATGCTACTTCACTTACTGCACCTGCGTATATACGCGCTTTCTTGTGGACGAACCTGCATATAGATCTTCATATACTGAATTTAGGAATCTAATCAGACTCAGAACATATCAGAGACATTCATGCATACTTTGTCAGATTTATAGAACCCTTATTCAGTCAGCATCATCCATCGTATTCAATCACCCAACCATTGATCCTATTTGTACATAATCAGCTAGCAACATATATAGTATTCAAACAACCCATATCTATATGAAGACTTCATTGATAGACAACAAAAATATAGCAGAAATGATTAGACATTCTCTTTAGAAATCTTCAGAAAAACCCTAACTTCCATACGTGATTTTTCTGAAACGAACCCGTTTGTATACGCACTTTCACCGTGACGAACCAGCGTATAGATCTGTAAATATTCAGGATTGCATAAAGTTTCAGATCAACAGACTTACTTGGATCATACCCTTCACTTTAGCGAACATGCGTCAGATCATAGATCTAAACATCTCACAAACAAATCAAGCAAATACATAGTCACTTCAGGTCTAGAGATCCTGATCCATCATTGTATTCATAGGTGCATCATTATTTCAGATCTATTAATAAACTGTAACCCATTCCATGCAAATATACTTCAGAGTGAAGTATTCAATCAAAACCCATACACTTTCACACCTTGCACTATGATCTTTTTCTCCTTATATAGTTTGAGCCTTTCCCAATACCATGAGCCAAAACTACACAAGTGCCGATGGTTTCTTGGATGGAATCAAATAGACGATACAACACTCAATACTGTGGGCTAAAACCATGGTAAGGACCCCTGGTATCATAAACTGAGTGCTTAAGTACATACAAAACTTGGCTTCTTCGTTCTCGCGTGTATACACGACTTCTCTTCATCAAAACTGCGTATTCACTAATTCTGGATGTATACGCGGGTTGCCTTCATCAAACCTACTGGCACACTCAGGTTGCCTTCATCAAACTTGCGTATACATTGTGAAACATTACCTTTAGCATTTCTCTGTCACTGACTGGAATTCCTTTTTCTGTCACATCTAAACTGAGGTATAGATACATCCTTTTTACATCTTTAACAAATAGGTTGCTATCAAAAAGAAACTCATCAAGTAGGTTGCCATCAAGGTCAACATATCAACATCATAATGCCAACATCTTGATGTTGAATCCTTCCACCACCCAAAATTATTTCTCTAGGCCAATTCACGCGATGCCCTAGTTAGGTCACTTATCCTTCAGAGGGCCGAATTTAGGAAAGAGAGCAAAAATCAGATTTATGGATAAAATGATAATTGATCACCAAATTAACAAGGCCAGTGCCTAGTTTTTGGGTTGATGGAGTCTATGGGTGGGATAGATTAGCTAAATCTTGAAAAGGAGTAAGGATGTTTTGATGTCCTAGCACAAAACCCTAACTCTTATCTTTGTGAGGGTTCAATATAACTTGGGAGAGCTATTACAAAGATTCACCAAGGGGATTATCATTCACATTTCATACATGATTAATGCATACAATGTTGATATCTAGATTATATGCAATTTATCTTCAATAACAAATGGTGAAATAGAAAAACCCTAGATAATCAACGCATTCCATACATAAAGTGCATGCATAATTCATCATAGATCAAAAATTTGTATAAGATAGATAAAAAATTTGTCAAGAAAAAGGTTCTCTTACAAGATAAAGTGCATGTATAATTCATTATTGATCCAAGGTAACTTCTCCAATGCCAAGAAAATAGCTACATAGACAAATTTCTCCATAGATCATATCTCTCCAAGATACAAGAAGGCCGAAAATCTTCAATGAAGGCCAAAATAGTCACAAGTGATGATGATTACAAATGAATGATCCTCTCCTCTATTTATATGAGGAGGACAAGAGCTAATTAGCCTGAAATCCCTTAGAAAACAAGTTTGATTACAACACAACCTTGGGATACAATCCAACCCAGTAGCTTTAACAATAATTATCCTAATTGGCCCACACTTGTGAGTTGCTAGCTCTCTAGGTTTGACATGATGCTAGAAATGAGCTCTAAATTGCATGTTCAAGTGATATGAGGTGTCCAGGATGATCTAGAAGCAAATAAAAATAATATTTGAGGGTTGGCCCTCAAATCAACCTCATTTGCTCCTGTGTGGTCCCGAGATATGTTGAAAATGTAACTAGGTTTAGTCTTCATAATTATCATTGTACTTATGTCATTGTATAGTTTATGTAAAATAAAAAAGAAGAAAAGGAAAATTCATTTTTTCAAGCATGGGTTTCATGCTCAAGTCAAATGCTTATTTATAACCTGGAAAAAGAAGCCTAAAATATGTAAATTGGGTCAAAATTTCCTCTAGAAGCCAAGTCAACCCCACCTGTCAAGTCGGCTCTGCCCTAGAAGACATGTCTATTCATACCCCTCTGGACAATATAAATAGATGATGATTTGAGCTCATTTGGATACACAATTCATAGTATCTGTTTTGAAATTTCATAGAAGGAAGGCGGGCCAAAGTTTGAAGTTGACAACAAAAAGAAGGGCTTGGATTTGTGGAAGTTCTGCCTTGACACATCCATTATTGAAGGATTATTTTTTATGTTGTACATGTTGCTGGTCTCTTGCTACTGATGGATTTGCTGTGCAGAAGGAGGGTCTGACTTGGCATCTAGAGGTTTGGAGTCTTCTGTGGTCATGGGTCTTGGATATCTCACTTTGATCTGATTCAATAAGAAGAGAATTTTTTTGGGTTTTCCCCTTGTAGGGATTTTTCCCTGGCTTGGAGCCTATATCTTGTGTTCATTGTTCTCTTGTGATATTCATGTTTATGTTTTGGTAATTGTTTAATGAAAGAAACATAATGAATATTAATAAGAAGGCAACAAATTTCACAAGAAATTATCAAGAGACGAGAAATCTACCCAAATTCATAAAGCTCTCGATTTCTCAACATGGAATCATAGCCAAGGTTTTGAAGTAGGAGGCCTGAAGTCACACTCTATTGGAATTTGGATTGAAGTCTGATGCATCTTTGAAGGATCTCTTTCTCTGTGGATTTTATTGGACAAATTTATATGGAATTGTTATGGATTGGACAAGATTTTGGATCTCTTGTGGATACAATGATTTAACCTTTGTGACATGAAGAAGACCCTAATCTTAGGCTCACACTCACTCAAAATCAAATATCTATGACCCTAATCACTATTATAGTGGCTCATTTCTATTACTATGGTTCGATTTTAGAGAAGCTCACACTTGTGGCTATTCTATTGGCTTGCACCAGTAGATCATTGTATTGGATCGTATCACATCGTTTCTGTGACAAACTCGCTTTAAATCTCAGAAATCATATTTATTCTATGTGGTGGATCACATTACTACTTGATCACATTTCCCTGTAGCTTGCACAACAATCTGTGTTTTGAACAATGAATCGTATTCTTTATGGAAAGCCCTCGTTCTCGCTGTAGCTTGCATATAAAGTTTCATTGCATCTACTACAAGGATCATGGCATCAAACATATATAGTGACATCGCATCCATGGTCTTTGTATGGCATCATATATGTGTGGGTCGTTCTTATAAGATCTATAACTCGCTCTCTTAGATCTGTGGATCGCTTATGGTAACTCACATCTAGGATCTCACTATGGCTCATTATATTGTGGTATCACTCTTCAACAGTGGCATCGATGGCATCACTCTCAGTAGCATTACAATATAGTGCTCTATGATCCATCACATGATTATACTCGATGGTTCGCTTTGTAGTATGGTGGTTCGCATTTGGTATTTCCATCTCTCGCACTGTACAATATGACTTACATTTAAACTATGGAACTCGGATTTTGTAATGGCTTGATGACTTATTTATGTGGCTCGTTGTACTCGTTGACAAATATTTTTGTAGCTTGCATTTGTCCCATAGCTCGTGCTTACTCCTATAACTAGTATACTATGTGTCCAAGGCTTGGATCAATTCTTCTGTGGCTCGAGTAGCTCATAATCTATTCCTGTGGGACACATACTACATTCTATGGCTCGCTTTATACAACAATGGCTCAGACCTAGCAGAAAATGATATATGACAGAATGACGCTATATTAATTAATTTTCTAGCTTAGGATTTTATTTTATTTTTTCAGAAAAATTAATTAATTGACTTAGAGGGGACTAATTATTTTTCAACCCTCTAGTATTTTAGCCATGGTGTCTAAGTATGAGGGATCATGCACTAAAATATTTTTTACATAATATTTTACAAATACAACCCTCAAAGGGGGAACACCCATTCGTTATAGACCCTCAAATAAATATCCAATTCTGCGACACAATATGGTCTAGTAAACCAAGCGATCTATAATAAAATAATTTAGCAAATTAGCTTAAATTATTCCCCGATCACTTTTACAAAAGACTCAACTAAAACACTAGGACTCACCTAATATTTTGACGATAAACTCCACCCTAACTTTGGGGTGAGGTTGGAGGGAAAAACTTTGCCGATCATCTGTGTTTAGAAACACAGGTGAATCAGTGAGACGAAAAATCTCTTAGGATGAAATTTGTCACCAAAATTATAGGCTTACCTAGGTTGTTACATAATATAACGACCGTACTAGCATCATTTACATTATAATTTTGTAGAATGGGTTTACAATGACACAAAACAAACAAATGGTTGATGATTCTGACTTTGAAAAAATTCCTTGAAGTCCTCAGACCATGCTTCCTTGGAATGTTGAAAAAATGGGTAGTACATATGGCTCCATATGGGGACACATTGCTTCAATGGAGTAATGTGAGAATCCCAGAATCTTGTAACCAAGGAAACCGCATTTTAAAGGAGGCCAAGAGCATCGTCAGGGCCGGTCAATACGTAGAGGGGGACCAAGTCAATGCATGTGCAGTTCAATGACGACAGTTGAGATTGCAAAGCATTGGATTGTGTGGGCATTCCTGTCCGAATATTATGTACACAGTGCAACAAGTCAATTATCGTGCAATTGGAAGGCACTCATAGAATAATGTTGCATTCTTCGACGGGGGATTGCAATTGACAGACTGATCGGTTGCTTCGTTAGTCTAGTGGGCATAACGCTTGGAACAACCAACGAAGGGGACGACGCTGACATATTTGTCGGCTGAGTGGGACTATGGGCTCCGTCGAATCTTCATGCACGACTAAACATCTATTCCAGTGGGAGTTGGGTGCAAATCCATGGCAGAGGAAATAAAATAACGCAATCAATAGAACGGGACAGATCGTGGCAGTGTCCCTGACGATTCTCATCGTTGTTGAACGAGGCCACCAAAAGGGCCAAGTACTGGATTCTACCGCCGATATCCGCACATGGAGACAATCATCCTTCTGGTGGCTGAGCATATGATGCAAGAGGCATGAACGCAGGGGCGTGGAGTGTATGGAGAACAATGCGCATTTGTTAGATGGTATACAGTGCGAGTGGAGCCGATTCATCTACGTATCCGTTGACTAGTCATGTTGAAACATCAATTTGGAGAGACGAAGTTGCTTTGGCGTTGAATGTGTGCAATGCAGACCGAGTCTATAGGTGTTGTGTAAATGCTGCAGAAGCCAGCGATCAGTATGTTATAAATGGGACTGGTTACAACACACATTGCATTAAGAAAGAGTCGTATCCCTCACTTACAGAGGTTGATTTTTCCCTATTTTGAGTGCCTGAAAAATTTATTAGTGGAAGACCAAGAGTAGATTTGAGCAAAGGGATGAGTTCTTCCCAACAGAAACATGAGATTACTTTTGCATGGAGCCACCATTTTAAGAGATAGTTGTTGTGCGTTTCCTTTTTTCTAGAGATCAATTCTGGGTTAAGAGGAAAAATGTCACCATGATTCGTTGAGGTCGTATTTACTATTTTGCATGATTGAGGGCCGAATCGATTATATTTAGAACGAAGACCGAGCTGTGAAATTTTGCTGGCTGCCATTACTCTCTGTCAAGGAACGATATTTAATTCATTTGCAGGAGCAATATTAACATCTCAATGGCCATTGATTATTTGATGCTTGTGCCAGACAGGTCAAAATTTTTCCTTCCATCACAGGCGAAGAACCTGATTTACTGAACGCACAAGTCTGTAGAGGGCCGAGAGCTCTCTCTTGCAGAAGGTTGAATTGCATTGAGGAGTGAGCAAGTCTCCCATGTGAATGCTAATCGAAATCTTGAGTTATCAGTGGCAGAATTGTTGCTTTGATTGGGCTCATGTTCCAGTGAACAAAAATTGATCTAGACCCAATACAGTGTTGTGGCTGTAACGTACGATCTCTGGAGATATATTGTTGTGTGAGTTCACTGGGCAGCAAAGCACACATAAATGACAAAGGCACATTGTGGCCTGGCTACTGGAGGGTGACTCATGTAATGAGGAGACTACATTTGCTTCAGCAGAGAATAAGAAGACCGAATTACAGGATCCGTACATGCTTTAGAATTGGTTTAAAAAGACAAGTTCTCTCATACGCATATTATGCTGCTGTAGTTTTATTTCTGGGACTGCGTGCTACTTAAGAGACAAGACCTGCGTGGATCGCTTGGAGTATAGGGGCTGTCACAAAAAGTTGAACCAGTGTATCTTTACTGGGCAACAAATTTCACAACCAAGTGCTGAAGTATCCTTTTGGTGGACTGATAAATCACACCTGTACTGATTATAATTGGCTGCTACCTAGTTACCAGGTTATGTCTTCCAATCTGCTCACTGTATATTCCAGATTTAAAATATCTGTCCTATAGGTGTTGTTTTAAATTTCTAAAGCTTGATTGTTAATGCATGTGGTGTATCATAGCTGCTAGCATTGTTATACATTGTTGGACAATATATTGCTGATGCATGTAGAGTGATTAGGTTGTGCCTTGCACTGCTTATCATAACCTTGTATTGTCAGCAATAAAAATGGATTTTTTAAGACACCTCATGAACCAGCAAAGCAATACAAATCATGAAACAAAATTGATCAACAAACCGTTCTCAAAAGGTATCTATGCCATTCTTCAGAAAGCACAACCAAAAGATGTGCTGGAGGGACACGAATAGGACATAAAATATTTGCACTTGGAACAAATTTGAAACACATGAAGGTCACATGGAGAGTCCTTTTCAAATTGGATGAGCTTGATGAACTCCTTTCCAAAGTAAGCCAGTTAGAAGGAACGAAACTGATTTGGGCTCTAAAACCTGCTATGCTTGCTCTTATACAACCCAAGCTCTTGGAAGAACCTTGTGAAGGGTTCAGACTTCCAGTTGCATCATGCCTTAGTAACATTATGAGACTGATTGCACCTACACCCCCTTACAATGATGATGTTATGAGGAGAATTTTCAGGTTGATAATAAAAACTTTTCAAGACTTGGACAACAGTGCAGACTCTACAATTGGGAAGAAGCTCAAGGTTTTAGGAGTCATGGCCATGACCCGGACTTATGAGGTCATGTTTGATTTTGAGTGCGATGGCTTGATTCTGTAGATGTTCCAATGCTTCTTCAACATTAGGAGACATCACCCTGACACAGTCATAGCACACATGCAGTCCATCCTGTTGTCATGTATGAGAGACCATGATGCCATTGTCGGGAGTTGCAGACTAGGTTGTTGAGCATTTGGAGGAGAGAGTAGTTAGTCTCACTTGCCGCTTATGTGCTAGCCCAAGGGTTGGTTGAGCAGAACTTTGGGTTATTCAGGAGACAGTTGGCTAGGGAGGAGTTGCTCCAGTTTGGTGTATTAGGCAGCAAAAATGAGTTGAGGAAGGGACTTTGCTTCATCTGCAAAGAACCTTTGGGGCTTGATCACTAATGCTTGAGAGATACAGATCAGGTAGTAGAGGTAGAGCAGGAGGACATTCCTTCTGTATGTCAGGATGAGGACTCTCCTTCGGATGAGTCCATGGGGTCATATGAGGATACTTCTGGGGAGTATGAGCAGTCATGTGGAGTTGATGACAGTAGGTCGAATTTATATTCCAGTGTGCATGGTGAGCAGTCAGGGGACTCTACGGGAGATATTCAGGATGATGAGTCACTTATGATGATTCAGCCGGAGCAGTGTATGGGGGAGAGCAAGTCAATTGAGGAGGATATGCACAGTATGCATGATAGTCCTTGCAGGGAGAGCCAGATGGAGGTTCACATGGCGTCTGTGACGGATGTACGGCTACCCTCAGGGTCAACCATTGGCGAGGAGCAGACAGATGTACGAGCATATAGCAGGGTGACGGTAGTTGCAGATACTTATCCTCAAGAGATGTTGGAGATTGATAGGGTAGTTCTGTGGGAGGCTAGTAGACAACAGGAGTATGACACTCCTGATCAGGAGAGCGAGGAGGTGTTGGATATGGTGGGGCATCCATCTTTGGGTCGATCCACTGATGAGGTGCATATAGATGCACATGCAGTCAACAGAGTTGCAGTACTTTCACAGAGTAGCACTCTCCAGGAGTACAGCAATGGGGCTTGCAACATATCTTGCCCATTTTGGCCTATTATAGGGAGAGGGGCCTTCTTCTGCAGGCAGATCTCGTCGACAAACGGGACAGGGCAGCAAGAGTTGAGTATGGACTGGCGACCACACCAGACTTGTTCTGTATGCAGGTGTCACGACATTTGATTCTTCTTCTGGGATAGATTGGAGGGAGATCATAAGTTAGTATCCTATTGATGGTATGATCTTCTTAGTTAGGAGCATAGCGGAGCAGGGACCCTTAGACATGACAGATGCTATAGTTTCCAGTTGGTAGTGGGACACATGTTGACAGCTCTTGAGTATTCCATCCTGAATTTGGGAGAGTAGGATCAACATTGGATTGAGTCAGGGGTTGGATTGGAGAGAGGTGATGAGTTGGTCCGCAGTTGGTGGGGAAACTTACATAGTCAGAGCTACATCACAGCGGGAGCCACAGAGCATTGATGCTTGGTGGGGGTCTTCGCTTCATGGGGCAGCAGCCATAGCCAGAGGTAGTGTGCAGTCTGAGCCAGGGGACTTGGGCGATGATTGGCCATGGTGGCGTTGGGATTCGGGAGGATTGATTGATGATAGGTGCAGTGATAGATCGGTTTGAGATCCCGACATTGAGGGGTTTGTTCTTGATGACTTGACACAGGAGCATAGCAACACCTAGGGGTTTGTATGTGATTCGGGCATTGGGTCTCAGTTGCATCGGGCCAACAGGGTGGCCCACATATGTGGATTGCTTGAGGGCAAGCAATCTTGGGGCGGAAGGTCTATAATATTCCTTTTTTTGGTGTCACTTATGACAGGGTTAGGATGGACTTCCAGAGTTGGGAGAAGACAGGTCACAGGTACAGGCTGGTGTCATCAGCGAGCCCAGGGGATTTTTTGAGGAGTTTCTTTGAGGACTGGTGGCATTCGCCTTATATATTCCATCATCCACACAGTTTTACTTTCGGAAAACTGAGTTATTTTTGGCTTAACTCAATTAATTATGCTGAAGGTGGCATTCCAGGAGGAATACGTGATAGAAAACCTTAGTGTAATAGCTCGTTGGAACCGGGACGAGAATACCCACATGATGGGATGGTTGGACATGATTTTATGTGACTTGAGGAGACATGGTAGCTGATTTACTCTTTCTCGCATTAAAAAGGAATATTTTAATTGGAAAATAAGAGGGAAAAGTGCTCCATGATTAGAATAATAATAAAATAGAAGGCTCTAGAGGGGTCCATGAGATCTATAAAATAAGAGGAGGAGGCCATTGAGGAATATCTTGGATTTGATATATTTTCTTGTATGTGAGGTTGAGAACGCGATTCCCTTCTCCATTGGTAGCCCTAGAACAGAAACCCTCGGGTATGTTGTTGAGTGTTGCACGAAAACCCTGTAAATAATTCTGGATATTACTTATGTAGAAACCCTACTGTTAAATCTGGTTATACTTCTCCTACTAAAACAAGTTATTAATCTGAAATATTCAGTATTAACATCGAAGTAAACACATTAATGGTCTACACAGATACAGATCTAAACTGAATACATGCACAATGACAAAGTGACACACAAGATTTTTTGGACAATTGTCCCCGGAAAAACCCAATGCGAGAAAACTGGTCTTCTGGTTGCTGGAGGGTTTATTATTGTTAAGTAGATTCTAAGTACATCAAATCTGGGCACCTTACTGGTTAACTTGACAGAGAAATACAAAATCTGCAAACTGTAGAAATACCTCTGTTTCGGAGACAGAAAACTGGACTGATTCACACCCTCAAATGGGATTTACAGAACTCAGCCCTTTTTAGGCTTCAGAAACCCCAGCGCTGCTCTGAAGCCCTCTGCGTCAACTTTGCTAGCTTGCGTAAGCCCCTACGCTGCTCAATGAGGGCCTATGTCACCCCAGACTGGGTTATGCTGCCCTGGCTAGGCCTACGTCAGCCCTATTGGCCTCTTGCTGCCTCTGTGCTGCCCTTTCTGGGCCTATGTAGCACCTGAAGCCCTCTGTGTTGTGCAGATGGTACGTAGCTGCTGCTCCCTTTGCGTTGCTCTGGCTGCTGCTTCTCTGTGTCTTGCTGACTCTTGGCTTGGGATCAGATCATCCCTCTTTCCAATACTACCCCTCACTGCAACTGAAACACTTATGGAAATTCTTAGAAAACCATGCCCTAGAATTCCATCTTAGTCTCAGTGCTCTGTGACTGTGTGTGTTCTCCATCTGAACCCAAGCCTTTCCTTTATACTTTTCTTGTTGGGAAACCAACAGCCGTGATCTAATCTTGAATCGACGGCTAAGATTAAGAGAAAACTTGATCTGTGTAACTTAAGTCATTTCCATCACATGTTTAAATTTATTACCTTCAATCTTTTAATTTTCCTAAATTAGACTTGGGGTCCTTAATTAAAAATATTAATTAATTAATTTTCTTTTAAACAGGATGGAATTTCTCAAATCCCTTTCCGAGTCTTGGAGATCTGATGTACTCTAGTCCCTCCACAAAGTTTGGGATCTAGAGCACATCCGATGCTATGCTAACACTCAAAAATCTCAACACTCCCTCTTAGCGAGGAATGTGCTCTAGCACAACACTTCACCTTGAAGTTCTGCACTAATCTCTGGTGTGGGTCTTTGCGCTGATGCTTGGCCTGTTGCCCTTCATCACTACGCTACTGTTGCTCTCCCGTACTTCTGCCCATGACACTGCCACCGCCACTGCCATATCTGTACTGCAGCTCCCTCTCAATCTGCTGCATCGTGCTTCCAACTGCTGCATTGCAACTCAGTTGCTGAGAGAAACAACTGAAAATTCCTGCCCAATATTTGACAGACAAGTCATTTGAGCTGCATCTTATCACTGAAGCTCCATAAACTGCTGCTATGTGCAGTCATCTAGAGGTAGCTGCACAACTCACAGCTCTGCACTGCGTAAGCAAACCTCTTCTGCGCTGCTGAAGTCAGATCAACCCCTGCGCTGAAGTCCCTTGCGCCGTTGTTGTGCTGTGTTGTCCTCTTGAAGCCCTCTACGTTGCTGCAGCTCTACTCTACGTAAGCAGGCCTGCTCTGCACTGCTGAAGTCACATAAGCCCCTGCGCTGCTGCTGAATCTGCACTGCGCTGCTCCCTTCAGCTTCCAGCTCTGCCTCTGCTCCATCTGTGATTTTTTGCACCCACTGCTCCACTTGTCTCACTACTGTCTTAAGGCTTCCGTAGCTCGTATGTGATCCAAGAGTTGGGCTACTCAAAGATCCTTCCACCACTCTGTAGCTGCTCTATAGATCCATGTCGCCCCACTTTCGTGGTTCATGAGTGCTCATGGCTATGTCATCTTCGGAGCCATCGTCTGCCACAAGAGCCTTGGAGGTAGAAGCTTCCTTGACCTTCTTTTTCTGGGGACAATTGCTGGCGAAATGTCCTTGTTCGCCGCACTGGAAACACTTGATCTTAGACAAATCCCGCTTCTTTCTCCCTTGCTACCTCTTTGATGCCAAGGCTGCATCTTCCTTTTCTTCCTTCTTTACTTTAATCGACCTAGTGTTGAACTGTCTCTTGGTGATCCGATGGATTTCTTCTTGTCGGAGGATTGCCCACATATTGTCCCAGTTGGGAAGGTTCGCTCTGCTCAAGATACTTTGGACAAAAGTTTCCCATTCCTCTGTGACAGCATTTAGATCCGTCCTCACCATAACATCGTCCTCCATCTTCACCTCCATGCCATTCAGCTGATCTTGGATCGCTTGAAGTCTGGACAGAAAAGGGTCAATCTCCTCCCCCTTGGTCGTCATGAATAACCTCAACTGGTTCTCCAGAAGCATATTCCTCTGGACAGATCTTCCTTCATATAGTGTGGTCAGAGTCACGCACATCTCATGTGGTCAGAGTCATCCTTTTACTTAAATTTTTAACATTACCATGAAATGACTCAGGATGTTTGAGAGTGGTTTCGACCTCATTGGATTTCATATGGAGAAAGTAGAATTTTAGATCTCATTCAAAATCCAGCAGACTTATCAGTTTTTCAGGATTTCAGGATTGGGTTATTGCAATGTTTCCATCGAATTTTATCATGTATTAGGGTATGGAACTCATATTTAATCAAGAGCACCAATCCCTCTATGTACCTTGATGTTAGTGACATTGGTTGTCAAACTCCTCTATCATGACCCTACTAAAAATGTACCCATCACTCAAACAAAACCTTGACTATCTAAGATGATAGATAAATCTATGTTTAAATTAATGAATTAAGTATGAATTTGTGTAAAAAATATCTAATTTTTAATATATTAATATATAATTATTAATAATATATATATATATATATATTTTTAAAATATATATATTTTTTAATAAAATAATATATAACGTATCGTATCCCAGAAGTATCTTGTTCCTGGGTCACCGTACCCGTATCCGATTCTTCGAATCCCCGTATCCCCATATCAAGTGACTTAGGTCGGAACGAATCCTTCTCTCTATGCTAGAGACTCAGATCTAAGGTCCTTTGGGAGAAAGGCACCCTCTGCTCCCTCTGACAATTGACCTCCTCTCTTGGAAGTCTGCCAAATCAAAACGAATCAGCTCTCTTCGATCCTCTGATCGATCTTCAGATTTCTTTGGTTGGAAATCCTTTGAGAAGTTGTTCTCCTCCCGCTCTTTATCAACTTGCTCAGGTTAAATTATGAACCGACATAATTTTAACCCCACCAACAACTACTGAAGCTTTGTAGCACTGCTTCCGGCACTCTGAATCAGCAACAGCTTCAAGACTACATCACCCTGGTTGGCCTCTGCGTGAGTAGATAGTCCGAGTCACAGCCTCTGCGCACTAAGTATGTGGGCCTCCGTGGAGACTGCATCACTCTGGCCTCTGCGTGGCTCTGCTCCCTTCTGCTTTTATGCTGTCCTTTTCTGGTTCGGCTTTCTGCGGCTATTGCTGCTTTCTACAGCAAGGATTCTTCAGTATTCTTGCTGATGATTCAGCTAGAACTTTAATCACTCTAATACCATGTGAAAATTTCTGAATATTATTGATGCAGAAACCTTACTGTTAAATCTGGTTATACTTCTCCTACTAAAACAAGATATTAATCTGAAATATTCAATATTAACATCGAAGTAAACACATTAATAGTCTACATGGATACAGATCTAAACTGAATACATGCACAATGAAAAAGTAACACACAGGATTTTCTGGACAACTGTCCCCGAAAAAACCCGATGTGGGAAAACTAGTCATCTGGCTACTGGAGGGTTTATTATTATTAAGTAGATTCTAAGTACAACAAAGCTAGGCTCCTTACTAGTTAACTCGACAGAGAAATACAAAATCTGCAGCAATACCTCTGTTCCGGAGACAGAAAACTGGACTAATTCACACCCTCAAATGGAATTTACAGAAATCAACCCTTTTCAGTCTTCAGAAACCCCATCGCTGCTCTGAAGCCCTCTGTGTCGGCTCCGCTAGCCTGCGTCAGGCCCTGCGCTGCTCTGGAAGGGCATGCGTCACCCCAGACTGGGTTACGTTGCTCTTACGCTACCCTGGCTGGGCTTGCGTCGGCCCTGCTGGCCTCCTGCTGCCTTTGCGCTGCCCTTTCAGGGCTCGCGTAGCACTTGAAGCCCTCTATGCTGCGCAGCTGTTGCGTAGCGGCTGCTTACTCTGCGTTGCTCGGATTGTTGCTTCTCTACCTCTCGCTGACTCTTGGCCTGGGATCAGATCATCCCTCTTGCCAATACTACCCCTCGCTACAACTGAAACACTTCTGGAAATTATTAGAATACCACGCCCTAGAATTCCAGCTTGGTCTCAGTGCTCTGCCACTGTGTGTGTTCTCCAACTGATCCCAAGCCTTTCCTTTATACTTTTCTCGTTGTGAAAACAACAGTCGTGATCTAATCTTGAATCGACGACTAAGATTAAAAGAAAGCTTGATCCGTGTGACTTAAGTCATTTCCATCACATGTTTAAATTAATTACCTTTAATCTTTTAATTTTCCTAAGTTAGACTTAGGGTCCTTAATTAATTAATTTTCTCTTAAAGAGGATGGAATTTCTCAAATCCCTTTCTAGTTCTTGGAGATCTCATGAACTCTAGTCCCTCCACAAAGTTTGGGAACTAGAGCACATCTGATGCTACCCTAACACTCAAAAATCTCAACAAACCCAACTCTCTTTGAGGAGACTTCATTCAGGAGTTTCACCGAGCTTCAGGGATATTGGAGTGAGGATCATTCATATCCTCAATTGGTGCTTCATTGTCTTCAGTTGTTTCAGTGGCATCTGTTGTTGGAGTGAGAGTGTAGCTGTTCAGTTTTGGAGGCTAGCGCAGTGCAACAATTTATATGGGTGGCCAGTTTTCCATCTCATCTATTTTGGGTCAGATATGCCTGTAACCCCAGTTTGCCATTTATAATAAAAAGTTGAGATTCTTCCTGTTCAATGTGTTAATGGATTGTAGTGTTCAATTTGTTTTTATTTTACATGGTAATGTTCTGTTAAATAAATGTTGATTTTACGGAAAAATGTTGGGTTAAATCATTTTCTGCAAAATTGGTCGAAATATCCCATTTGGGATATTATAAAATTATGCGAAAATCTTGAATCACTTTGGTAGTCTTGATCTATTGCATGTGTTATTCATTGGGAAAGAAAAAGCGAATGTTTCTAGGGGTTTTCCTTGAAAACCTAACCCTAAAAATCCCTTATTTGACAAGTGGAAGGATAAATCCTTTTTGTAGTTGGGTAGCTGCTTCACTAGGGCATGTGAAGATGCAATTGGGCTCCTTGATATAACAAAAACCTAAATCAATCTCATTCTTGGCTCCATTCTCCCAATAGTCTAGGCACTGGTCTTAGATCCTTGGTGATCACATTGACTTAATGAAATATCATTCTTTCACCCTTTTTCTTCCTCTTTTATTTGTCCCCAAGGATGAGGATAATTTCTAGGGCTTGGTGCGAAACTTTCGGGAAGAGGGATTTTAGGATTCCATCCAGACAAGTTTTTTCATTCATGTCTCCTCTTGCCATCCCTTTGTTTGGAATGAAATCCAGCGGTGGATTTTCAAATAAATTGATACCCTAGATATCACACCAAGAGGGAACCCTTGAAGTTGCTTTGGCTTGGGTTTTCTTGAAGGTTTTCACTTTGTAGTTCATCTTTCAAAACCTTTTCTCTTAAGTATAGTGATCATTAGATCACCCTTTACCACGATATATCTCTAAACCCTTGGTCTCTTATAGTATTTCTCTCAAGGGGTTTTTCGTGGAAAGTCACCCTAGCTTCTACCAAAGCTCACACTTTGATTGAATCTTTCCATTTAATGAGCCATCCTTGCCTCACTTTGAGCCCTAGTATAAACACATCAATCGCAAATGAGGGACTTTGGAAGTTTTGAGCTTATGCATTCATCATTTTTTTATTATTCCTAAACCCGAGGTCATCCTTCCCTTACGCCTTTCTTGGAGAGCCCTACACCTTGCTTTTAAAGTAAACAATTTCTTTCATTTGAGTCTCTCCTATGAATGGGCTTCTGAAATCACTGGCTCTCCATCATTGATATACCTTTATAGTGATTTCCCTAATACTGGGATTCCTCCCATCGGTGAAAGTCCGTAAAGAGCAGGGGACATCGACTTGTGAAAGTTTCAAAAGAGAAACCCTACTGCAGTGTCTAGATCTACTTCGCCTACTTGTTTGATTAACTTAACAAGTTATTTAACTAAAATATTCAGAAAAACATTAAAGCAGACACAAACTGCATCCTACATATCTATAGATCATTTACTGAACAATACACACATGTGACAAGATTACACACGATTTTTTGGACAAATGTCCCCGGAAAAACCCAATGCGAGAAAACCGGTGCAACAGCTCTAAAGGGCTTTATTATTTTGCAGAACCTGAATACAACATTCTGGGCACCATAAATGGTTGGCCCTACAGAGAATTTACACGGTAGTTAGTAACTTTCACTCAAAGACAGAAAATATGGCTGTATCACACCCTCAATCAAGATTTATAGATAATGAGCCCTTTCTAGTCCATTGGAACCCTCAGTGTTGCCTCTCTCTACATCAGCCCTCACTGGCCAGCGTCCGCACTGCATCACCCTCACTGGTGCTATGCTGCCTTTACGCTGCCCTAGTTGGGCCTACGTCACCCCGGCTGGTGTTGTGCTGCCCCTTCGCTGCGCTAGCTGGGTTTGCGTCAACCTGGTTGGGCTTACGTAGCCTTTGTGCAATCCTCTGCGTGGTGTTGGCTGAACTGCGTCCTCTTGGCTGGCTCTACGTTGTCTGGTACTCACTGCCTCTCTACTGTTGTATTCTCGACCTTGGATCAGATCATCCCTTGCCGATCTCTGCCCCTCATTGCACTGCAAACTCGCTTTGAATTTCAGCAAACCCCGCCCCAGAAATTCAACTTAGCTTCAGTGCTCTGCCTGTGTGTTTGTGTTCTCCAACTGACCCCAAGCCTTTCCTTTATACTTTTCTCGTTGGGAAACCAACGACCGTTATCTAATCTCTAATCGACGACTCAAATTAAAAGACTGCTTGATCCACATCACTTAGAACATTTCATCACGTCTGTTTAATTAATTGACTTAAATTTTTCTAATTTCCTAAGTTGGACTTAGGGTCCTCATTAAAAATAATAATTATTTGAATAACTTCAATACCAGATGAAATTTCTCCAAACGCTTTCTGGGTTTTGGAGATCTCGTGTGTCTTAGCCCCTCCACAAAATTTCGGAGCTAGAGCACATTGTTGGACATTGGGTTCAACGCTCCCCATGTGTTTCGCGACATGGATTAACCGCCTCTCGTGGATCCTAACTCTAGCGATTGTAGCGAAGACTAATGCCTGCGGGTTTTGGTCTAACCGAAATCGGGATTCTAGCAAGTGGTATCAGAGCAACAGGTCTCGAGTTCGAAACTCACCTGACTTGCGTTGGGGGGGAGATTGTTGGACATTGGGTTCAACGCTCCCCATGTGTTTCGCGACATGGACTAACCACCTGTCGTGGATCCTAACTCTGGCGATTGTAGCGGAGATTAATGCATGCGGGTTTTGGTCTAACGACAATCGTGATTGCAACACACACCTGATGCCACCCAAAATCTCAACACTCCCTCTTAGCGAGGAGTGTGCTCTAGCAATGCATCCACACCGAAGTATTTCCTAATCTCGACATCGGTCTCTGCGCTATTGATGCTTGGCTTGCTGCCCTCCATCCATTGCGTTACTTCCACTATACTGCTGCCCATGTCACTGCCAATGACACTACCACATCTGTACTGTAGCTCTCTCTCAATTTGCTACATTATGTGTGCATAGCACTGCCACTGCTAATTGCTGCATTGCAACTCAGTTGCTAAGAAGTAAGCAACTGAAGGACCATTACCCAATCATTGACAGACGAGTCGGTTGGGCTGCAACTCATCATTGAAGCTCCCTTGGCTGCTGCGCTGCGATGTCTCCCTGAAGCCACTGCACTGCTGTTGCTCTGCACTGCGTAAGAACTGCCCCTCTGCGCTGCTGCTGCTCTGCACTGCACAAGAACTGCCCCTTTGCGCTGCTGCTGCTCTGCACTGCGTAAGAGCTGCCCCTCTGCGCTGTTGAAGTCCCATTAGCCTCTGCGCTGTTGCTCCTACACTGCTGCTGCCTTTGCATTGCGCTGCTCCCATCTACAACGTCCCAGCTCTGCCCTCTGCTTCAATGAGATCTTTTGCACCCACTGCTCCACTCGTCACACTACTGTCTTAAGGCTCCTGTATCTTGTATGTGATCCAAGAGTTTGGGCACCTCAAGGATCCTGCCCGTCATCTGTAGCTACTCTACAGATCAATATCGCCCCACTTCCACGGTTCATGAGCACTAATGGCTACGTCATTGTCGCTACGATCGTCCCCTTTTGCTGCTGCTGCCTTGGATTCAGAAGTTCCCTTGTCCTTCTTCTTAGGACAATTGCTGGCGAATTGTCCATGTTCGCCACAATAAAAGCACCAGACCTTGGATAGTTCCCTCTTCTTCTTCCCTTGCTGCCTTTGTCCTTTTGATGCAAGGGCTGCATCCTCCTCCTCCTCTTTCTTTACTTTGACACCACCGCTACTGCTTTTCCTCTTGGTAAATCTCATTATTTCCTCCTGACGGAGGATTTCCCACGTGTCCTCCCAGGATGGTAACGCTGCCTTGCCCAAGATGCTTTGCAAAAACATTTCCCATTCATCGGTGACTGCATTCAGGGCAGTACTCACCAAGAGCCCTTCATCTGGAGTCGTACCCATGGAAATCGGTTGGTCCCAGATAGTTTGAAGTCTAAAGAGGAAGTGATCGATTTCCTCACCCTTCTGCATCTAAAACAACCACATTTGATTCTCCAAAAGCATCTTCCTCTGGACAGAGCTTCCCTGATACATCGTGTTTAAAGCTGTCCACATTTCATTTGCGGTGTTCTTCTCGGCAATATGTGGAACCACGTGATCCTTGACTCCATCCATGATCAAGCGCTTAGCCCGCGCCTGATTCTTGTTGAATTTCTTCAGGGGATTTGCATCGATAGGCATAGCTAAGACATTTTTAGCACGGTCCTTGATGTCGTACTCATCCAGGGCTGTCAGGATCTTGGCCCTCCAGATAACAAAGTTGGACACACCGTTCAACCTATCCTGATCTCTCAGTCTATGAGAAACCATCTCTGCTCAAATCTGTCGGAACAGGTTCTCCTTTCTCTCTTCCTACTGCAAGACTCAACAGAAAACTGGATCTGGGTTTCTTGGCGATAGAAACCTCTATAGTAGCTACTCCCTCTAACAACTGATTTCCCTCCCAAAAATCTTCTGCCAAAAACAACTAAATCAACCCTCTACGACCACCCTCCTGATCGAATCTTAGATCTGTTTGGCACAAATCTGCTGAGCGACTGTTCTCCTCCCACTCCTTTCACCTTTGCTAGGCACTGTTATGGATCTAAAAAACTTGTTCCACACCAGCAACTTCTGAATATCAGAGGCTCTGCTTCCAGACTTTGTCAAACTACTCAACAATCTCCACACAGAATGCGTCCCTCTGGTTGGCCTCTGCGTGAGCAGACTAGCTCAGCGTAGCCTCTGCGTAGCTACTGCACAGTGCATGCTGATCCTACGTCACTCTGGAAGGTTCTGCGCTGCCTCCGTGTCACTCAAATGGCTCTGTGTCAGCCTCGTCGTGGCCTCTACATCAGCCTGGCTGGGTTGCGTCCCTCCAGGTCCTGCGCTGCCCTCTTCTGGATCTTTGCTGCCTTAGCTGCCCTCTTTGTAGCAATTATCTTCAGCCGCTCTGCTGGTGGATCAGCTTGATCTGCAATGCTCTGATACCATGTGAAAGTTTCAAAACAGAAAGCCTATTGCAGTGTTTAGATATACTTTGCCTACCTGTTCGATTAACTTAACAAGTTATTTAACTGAAATATTCAGAAAAACATTAAAGCAGACACAAACTGTAGCCTACATATCTACAAATCATTTACTGAACAATACACACATGTGACAAGATTACATATGATTTTTTGGACAAATGTCCCCGGAAAAACCCAATGTGGGAAAACTGGTGCAGCAAGTCTAGATGGTTTTATTATTATGCATAATCTGAATACAACATTCTGGGCACCATAAATGGCCGGCCCTACAGAGAATTGACACGACAGTTAGTATCTTTCACTCATAGACAGAAAATATGGTTGTATCACACCCTCAATCTGGATTTACAGATCACGAGCCCTTTCGGGCCCACTGGAACCCTCAACTCTACCTTTGCAGCCTCTGCATTAGGCCTCACTGGCCAGCGTCCCCACTGCATCACCCTCACTGGTGCTACACTGCCCTGGCTGGGCTTACGTCACCCCACCTAGTGCTGCATTGCGTTGGTTGGGTCTGTGTCACCCTGGCTAGGCTTACGCAACCTCTGTGCAGTCCTCTGCGTGGTGCTGGCTGAACTGCGTCCTCCTGGATGGCTCTGTGCTATCTGGTACTCACTGCCTCTCTACTGCGGTATTCTCGGCTTTGGATCAGATCATCCCTTGTCGATCTCTGCCCCTCACTACACTGCAAACTAGCTTCAAATTTCTCAGCAAACCCCGCCCCAGATATTAGACTTAGCTTCAGTGCTCTGCCTGCGTGTGTGTGTTCTCCAACTGACCCCAAGCCTTTCCTTTATACTTTTCTCATTGGGAAACCGATGGTCGTGATCTAATCTCTAATTGACGGCTTAGATTAAAAGACTGCTTGATCCACATCACTTAGAACATTTCATCACATGTGTTTAATTAATTCACTTTAATTTTTCTAATTTCCTAAGTTAGACTTAGGGTCCTCATTAAAAAAATTAATTATTTGAATAACTTCCACACCAAATGAAATTTCTCCAAATGCTTTTGGGTTTTGGAGATCTCATGTGTCTTAGCCCCTCCACAAAATTTCAGAGCTAGATCACGCTCGATGCTACCCAAAATCTCAACACAAATGAGGTGACAGTGGGTCCTTGTTGCATTGTTTCCACTTGGTCTAGTAGTTTCCCCTTAGGAGCCACTCCTATGACTTCTGCTAGATTGAGCGGTAATAGGCTATATGGTAACTAATGAAATTCTGATGTTCTATGCTGAAACAATTACTTATTCCAAAAACTTCTTTCTGTTGCAATATTAGTTAAGTAACTGTAGATACAACCTAAACCAAATGCACAATAGAAGACAACCAAGAAAAAAATGAGACTCAGAGAAATTAGTTCCAATGATCGGGTCAAAACCCACAAGGGGAAAACCCAACCAAAATTTTCTTCTATTAGATATCAATTGTTCAACAGAGATACATAGTACAACGAGAGATCAAGAGAATGAGTAAGTTCACCCACATCTAAACAAGATGTAGCATGGAGATCACTGGTAGCAGTAGCAAATGCAAACGCTGAATCAACCTTCGGCTCACCAAGTTCTGCTCTTACTCTCTAAGTCTCTCTCTCTCACAATCTTCTTAAGTCTCTCCTACTCTCTCTCTCAAGTTTGAATTCTTCTTTCACAATGCACAATTAGTAGTAGTCAGGTGAGAAGACATGAGACACACATATATGAGGAGCAATGAATTCTTGTCATAAAGGAGGAGCAATATGCATTCCTTGAGGAAGAGTAACATATGCCATTTACGGGAGTGTAACTCATGCCATTAAGGAGAGAAACACATGCCTTAGTAACTTATGCCATTAAGAGAGGAACACATGCCTTAGTTAAGGAGAGTGTAACATATACATTAAAGAGAGTGTAAGAGGAATCTTTTATGGCATGCCTTTAATGAGTGTAAGTCAAATATACTATGTCTTTAATGAGAGCATAAGAGAGAGTGTAACGTATGATTAAGAGAGAGAGAGTTACATAGTGCCATGTGAGTCATCAAGGAGATAGGTGCGAAGTGATTGAGGTGATGAACGTAAGGTGACTTGTAATTCCTTTTAATAACAATATCATAGTATCATAAAGGATAATAGTAATAATATTAATAATATTGATGAGTAAGTCGAGATTGAACTACCAGGATTGATTAATGATAAGTTAAGTGATTATCCTTCAACTATACTTGATTGCCAATTGATGTAAGGTGATTTACAATTTTTGGAAAGTCATACTTGAGATGCTAGACATGACTTTCTATTTTTAGAAAGTCACTCCAGAATTGTCAAATATGAGATTTTATTTAAGGAAATTCATCCTTGAGATGCCAGTTTTCAACAATGACCCTACTGCGACCACTTGTCCTCAACTTCACACCTTGATATCTCAGCTCTTGGCCCCTGTTCTGTCTGCACTAGGTTCTAGGAATACTCGACCCCTTATCTAGCCTTCATTCATGCCTTTCAGCCCGCCTTACAACTGCATATTAGGACACGGTCTTGTTACACAGCTATGAGATTTGGCAACCCTTAGCCAGAGACACAAACAACCCTTTCCTTAGGACGAAACCCTTTACCCACAGTGTAAGAACCTCAAACTTTCATTTTCGGAATTTAACCATCAATCTCAAAATACATAATTGTAAAGCTCTTAATTTTCGAAATTAACAATCATTCACAAAATTCATACTACAGAATTCAGAGTGAGATTTTTGAAATAGAATATATATCAATTGACTAATTAATACTTACTTGGAACCGTGTTTGAAGGTGTTCCTGATTTGTCATGGCTCCAGCGCCTGTTACCAAACCGCCGTTTTCCTCCTAGCCTATCTGAGGTCAACCTCTCCGGTCCCCAGATCAAGAAGACAAGTCTTCTGGCCCCCGTGCTCAAAACTCCAATAACAATCGAAAGCATTCCATAACTTTGTTAGAACTCTCGAACTCACTGCTCATGAATCATGTAGTTAGAACTCCTCTGACAGCATCCGGGTCAGTTTTCCCCTTCACTACCCATGCTCATCAAGTTTACCCCTCTTCTCCTTTTATACACAAATTCCATTCCTGATATTTATTAGAATATGATCTTTTAATAAATATCTTTGAAAAATATCTTAAAAATATTATATTTTAATAAATATCTCAGATTTATTAAAATATTATTATTTAATAAATATCTTGGTTTTATTAAAATAATATTATTTATTAAATATCTTGGATTTATTAAAATATTATTATTCATTAAATATCTTGGATTTATTAAAATAATATTATTTATTAAATATCTTAGATTTATTAAAATATTATTATTTATTAAATATCTTGGATTTAATAAAATATCTTCATTTATTTGCATAAGTCAATGCTTTTAATTTTCTTTGAACAAAGTATTAGTTTTCATTATATTATGGTGAGTTAGGGAGTTACTCAATACTTCAATAATTCACTCCTTACTCTACACCGAGGTTCTTTTCATAATTGCTTAGTGCAAGTACTAGTGTCGTACACGTGATACATGCATATGTAGCTATCATATGCAGGTCTCATATGCATGCTAATATCTTTATGTTCCATATAATTCAAGTTGGGTCGTTACATACACCCCCCCTTCGGAAAAATTCGTCCCGAAGTTAAGTTTTATGTCGTATATCATTAATTATATCAATGATTAGTATAATCATATAAGGTTGGTGTATCATAGATGAATTTTCGTTTAATATGTGAGAACACTTTTAACATTTATGTTTTGTTCATTTATTGGTTTACCAATTTAGTAGTCACGTCTTGCCCCAACAGTGTCCCCAAGCTATTCTAGAATCATCCTATCCTCCCTAATCTCTTCCGCTCCCATCCTATTCGACCTCTACAGGAATATGCCATGGCATCAGTTTTACTGATCCATCTATAAACCTAGGGGTGTCAGCGTCAATTACGTCGACCTGATTGACCAGTAGGCATCCAGCAGTCATCATCACACGTCTAGGGGACTGTGACTCGCACAACCCTCCCATGACTCCAGGTTTTGGAGGATAAACGGTGGGCAACACCTCCACCCCTCCTAGTAGGACCAGGGTCAACACCCTATCAGGGAATCTCAGTGCACCTCAATTGTTCTTGGAGTTTTGTCATCACGCGGTCAGTTTGGTAACGATATTATCTGCAATTTAAAACACTTGTCCACAAATTATAACATATGTATCAATATGTTCAAAACAAATTGTTACCCATATAACAATTTCTACACATTCCAAATATGTTGCTATCTGTGGTATTGATCCTTGAGTTCATATAACATACTTGGTTAAAACACTTGTCTACATATGTATCAGTATGTTCAAAACAAATTGCTACCCATATAACAATTTCTACACATTCTAAAATAGGTCTGTAAATTCATTTTTACCCTGAATAGTCAAGTGCAATCACTCTTTTATTTCTATCTCATCATTTACATTGATATGTAAAATTATAGATACCATATCCACAACATAATTCCTAATTTATATTAGTATCCCTATACCAACAATGTTTAAGCAAGACTTTCTTCATATTGGTATTCATGTACCATCAATGTTTAAGCAATTAATATATTCTCACATGTCATAGTACAAACTGACAGTCTTAAGTATCCATCCAAAATAAGGTGTGATTTATAAAAATAAGTTTTTAAATGCTTAGAAATATAACCCACAGTTATAAATGTCACATAGAATAATCGAACACAGATATACAAATAAGGATGTAGTCACCATTTTCTATACTCTATTAACCGATTAACCTGATAAAAGTCACAGGTTGAGGTTCTAAATCTAAATGGAGGGATGCTCCAACCTTTGCATAAAATGAATTGAATTGAAACAAGAGCATAAAACACTTACTGTTTAGGCGAAGCATGATCTAATTTCTTGATATAGGTTGATTAAGAACCCTAACACAAAAAAACTTCAAATGGATCAAACCAATCTTTTAATTCTTGTTATTTATTAGACTTTTAAGTCTAATTATCTTTGATCTATAACCTAGATCCTAAGAGAATAATAACATTAACTTCTTTATCATGTTATTTCAGCTCATCTTCAGCTTGAAATTTAGAAGCCAAGGAGTAGGGTTTTGCAAGGCTAATCATTAGGGTTATGCTGGTGATGGAGGAAGAGTTAATTGACTACTCTAAAGATCCCTTAGAGATAGGTTTATTTTCATTGAAGGGATTGTTACGGCTTGAAAATGCATTATTCACTTTGCATTATACTTGGTTTACTAAGAGTGTCATGTTTTCAACAAGATGTCAATTGTTGACAAAATAATAATTTCCTCTTTCAATAAGAATTCACAATTCACAAGATATGTATAGTCACATTATTAGTATGTTACAGTTTTGATATAGTCTCTTTACTTGCAAGTTCCACTATTTAGAGTCTTAACTCTAGCTAGGATATTGCTAGCTTTACCATCATTCCTTAGACCATTGTTTCATTTCTATTATCTTGACTCATTTAATCCAAACACATAACACATCACTGGTATACCCTCTCCTTATTCTTCACATTATTTGTTTTCTCATTAGTCCTTAGGCCTCATCTTATCACCAAATGTATTTTCTTTTCTAACAGTGTATAATTATTATCCTTAATATTTATCTTTAACCATTTTCTCAGTTTATCACTTGCTACTCTTAACAAATTAGGAGTGTTCACAACTCCTTATAGGTCATCGCTTTGTCCCTTACCAATCATGTTGCTCATATCCTTAATAAAATTCCTCTTGATAGAAAACATTTATTCACTTCCTTATACTAGATATTCCTAATATTCCATGTCTACTTTAATTTGAAAAAGAACACATTATTAAATTGACTTCGTTTTCTCACCTCTAGTCATCATGGTTTTCTTTTCTTCTCTTAATGTATAAACTTATTTCACTTGGAAATGTCGTTACTATTTCCCAACTTGGGGAAGATCCTATAAGTAAGTTCAGTAACGTGGATATCAAATGTAATCTATTTATTATTTCAGGTTTTAAGACATTATGGGATAGAATTTCCTAATCATACTCCATGATGTCCATAATCCATGGATATAGTTAGTCACTTAAGGAAAATTTTATAATGTGACTCTCCCTTTAAAGAGAGAAACCATAATAGATGTCGCCTATGCGCATAAATTATCTTATAATTGATTGACATTATTGTAGATTCACTCTTTAATCTAATTTCATTGACTTCTTATATTGCTTTGTGAAACTTCCACTCACTCATCTTTGGTGCTATTTTGTCGATCTCAATATTATAAGTTGATTACAATAACTAACATTTATTATCCTCATGAGAAGTTTTCCATTTCCTTCTTTTGCCGTCCTCCCTAGGTACTATATTGATTATAATAGGGTAACAATGGAGATCAAACTTTGAATTTTCCGCTGTACTCTCTTGGTAACTATATCGTCTTGTTCTAATAGTGCGTTTAATACCTTATAGGGTGGTTCCTTACCATCTTAACATATGTTTCATCCACTGGTCTTCGATTGATGTGTATATTTAGTGACCTATACTTATTATACTTGTACCCTCAATTTGATTACTCATGATTTCTCCCAACATTTCTTGAATAGATAGTGTTTTCTTTTATCCATCAATTTACCTCAAACTAGCTTACCTTTTTATGTGGTTGTATCTTACTTTACATCTAACGGTTTTGTCATAAGGTCCTTAGTTATGCTTTTATTACCATTTTTCCTTCCTTCAAGAGTTAACTTCTTTGGAGAAATTCCACCAACTAATCTAAATAATTACCATGAATCATCTTATATATAGTGTCATAATGTTATTGCTCATCATATAGGGCTACTGGCTGGTTGGTTGTCCATAGACAAGAAAAGTTTCTCCTGCAGGTTACTAACTTTTGGTGGTTGACAAGTCACTTGTATGAATGCGAATTTATTAAATCAAGTAAATCTTATCTTCCAATATCCTCTCTTAAGTTTTTCCATACAATCAAAAGACATTAACTAAATCATTATTCGAATGATTCTTTTTAACAAATAATGCTTGCATTGAGTAGGTCTTTGTTAATCTGTCCCATAACCCTTGTAAAGGTTTAGCTCCTAAGCCATACTCTTAATTTCCTAGATTCCACCTCCGTGAACGTACAAATATGAATCTCCTTCGCTTTTGAACATCCATCCATGCTGAGTTGCATTCACAATGCCTCATCACGTGTCTCATGACCCTCTTAAAGGTATAATTCCCAATATTCAAAAACTCCCAAACTATATAAGCAACCATCCATACTAAGTTGTATCTACACTAGATCCCTTCCTTGTCTTCTAGGTGTGGGCCTCTCTTCTCATGAAAGCTTCATCTATTTTACTATACTTTGTTCTAATACGGTGTGATGGTAAAGACTTCCTTACTACATAAAAAATATTTAAATACAAGAATGAAATGTCCATATGGCAATATCCCAACTACCAAGCCACCAAGGTACATAGCATAGTTAGGGTGCTTTCCAAGTTCTTTGGGATAATAATATGGACATAGAGTTTATTCATTTAATTTTTTAATTTTTTTTCTTTTCTTCCAACATTAGAAAAACTTTATCCATGCCTATTTTACATTTTACATATGCTAAAATAAACACGTATAACATATCTCTCTTCGAATGTTTTTTTTTTTTTTTGAAATAAAACCTAAAAATGAAATTTTTATGGTTGCTTCGTTTTATTTTGGAAATTAAATAACTCTATATCTCTCCTCATAATACTTGAGAAATCTCCTTTGTCCATATATCAGATTCTTACATAGATTTTGAAGAAGTATAATCTATAATCAACCTTTTATGTATCTAGGTCTGAGAAATTAGCATAATGTTACATTTCTATTGTTTGTTTGTATAAGGTTTATTATTTATATATACTATATGTAAAATATATATAACCCACAAAATCACATAGGCTTCTAATATAAAAAGGTATTTAACATAGAGAAAAAATGCCTTTGAATTGTTCTATTACAATGTGCAAGTTGCATTTTCTTTATTGGATACACAACTATTGAAGTCTACAATATGATTATGTTGATGTTACTTATGCCGAAATTATGCAAATCTATTTGTATCCTCTTCAATTTAATATGACATGTATGTCAGGTCGGGTAGTTCTATTACACGATTTAAAAAAAAAAAAATTATTCCATGTGTCAAACACTCATGGTTGTTGTGTATCTCAAGTTACGGTAAAAATAGCTTTTATTTTCTTGTTCGACTTGACATTGATAGCTCTCTTCTCGACAACATTGGATGGATCTTAATGGTGGTAGGTCTAATCTTGGGTTTCTCTACAATGGCCAGTCTCAATCTTTGATAAAACTATTTTTGTTTAAATATGATTTAATCATTATTTATCAATCACTTCACATGAATATGACTTTATTATATCAAATTTTTATATTCCAACACGCATGGTTGATAATTTTGGTCGAGAAGATTCTTATTGACCTATTCGATGCTTGGAAGCCAAGGCACTTTTAGCAACAATAACACAGTGCTTCTAAATAACGGAGAGTAATTATTTTTAAGTAGATGGATCATATCTCAAATCTTTGAAGTTTTTTCTTATAACCAATTGCTAGGACCTTTCCATGCGGTATATACCATGCAAGGAATTGGTCTTCAAATTCCTTGGTGACTTCCTCATACTGTTACATTTGCTTTGGCCTTCCTCATAATGTTACATTTGCTTTGCCCTAGCTTGGAATGAAAATACACTCTGGATTGATTTTTGTTCTATGTCAATTTAATATTGTCGTTTGTCAACATTGTACAATATTTTCATAAATATTTGATAAAGTAAATTTCAAGGAATGCATGAGACAAACATTAAGGATCTCCTCCTCCAATATTGCTTAATTAATTAATTAATTAATTATCTTTTATTTTTTTATTTTTTTTGGGGTCAATTGTCAATCAAACAACATTAACACCACATCCTTCTTCACAATATATGATATATTAATGATAAATGTATTAATTTATAAAAATATTTCATTGAATATTTATTGATAGCTAATTTTTTTTTTTTTTAATTTTAATTTAATTTAATTTTTATTTTTAATTTTATTTTTCTTAAAACTTACTTCATAATCGAATTTAATTAAATTAAGGTGAAACACTCCTCACGTCCTCCTCTTCCTCTGGAAGTGAAGGTGAAACACTCGCCACGTGCTTTCGAGGGAAGGTTGAAGGTATTAGAGTTGAAAAAATATCTTCTCTTCCTCTGCCAACAGCGCATCCGTCCTCCACGTAGGCAGTGCATAACTATTGATACCCATTGTGTGATTTTTCCGCGAATTAACTAATCAAGGTTTCGGCCTCTGTATCAAATGACGTTTTCTGGAGCTTTTCTGGCTCGAAATGACGAGGCCCATATGGCCAAATCATTGTTTTCTCTAAGCTGAATGACTAGAACCTGTCTTCAGGGCATCCATAACCGTAAATTTCGATACCTGGGTTGATCTATGTGCGACCATCATCCGAGAAAAGAGAGCACAACTGCATTGGTAGGTCTCGGGTTCGATACCCAACAGGGGAAGGATTTCAGAATAAAACACAAGCCTCGGTTTGGTCTTGTTGTCGCACAGATTGTTCAGGGCACCGCGACAACGGCTCAGACTGGGGGCTGTCACCTTTATCCCCAATCTCTCTCTTTAAGCTGTCTCCTTGCAGGCTAAGGGAGGTAGACCCTATTTGAAATGAAGGATAAATCCAGGAGACACGGCTAGAACATCAAGTACTTGACAGAATAAACGAGATTCCACAGATTAGATTTCACTTTTAAGACCAGTGCCTTATGGAGTCAAGCAAGATCTCGTTATGCAATTATAAATCAGTGAATGATGACTAACTGTTGCTTATGGAAACACAATTGATCAATGATATTCAATTAAAAACACCACAACCATGAATAATGAAAATGCCAGGATTTAAAATGCTCAGTTAATTTCGATCCAGACAAATCAATGATTTTATATAGTCACTTCTTAAGATAAAATTTCAAAAGCTCATTTGACCACAGAAAATTTGAATTTTTTTTTTTTTTTTTTTTTTTTTTTTTTTTTTGTAACCCCAAAGTCTTTAGCTTTATTCCTCAAAAAAGTTTACAAGAGCTTCTAAGAGCAAGTGCACGATTCTGAGATCGGATGACTCAATAATGACAAAGACCTCTAAATTTATAGGACTAGATCTCTAACGGCTAGTTTGGATGATCCTCGTCAAAATAATCTCAACCGTCCAAAAGATTTAATTATCTTTTAATCCGGAGCGTTGAAATTAAAATTTTGGGGAAAAAAACGAATTTATCATTTAATTCAATTTTAATTAACTCAAAAATATTATTTTTGAGTTAATTACCCCAAAATTTTGACCTTGACTTAACCACCAAGGCCCAAAGGTCCAATATTTCTTAAAATTCTCAATATTCCCTTGGCTTGGGGCTTTCAAAATCATTTTCCAAGGACCCACAAATTTTGCCTTTAAAGATTTAATCCTAATTTAGAACCCTAAATTAATTAAATTTCTGGTTTAGGATTTTATTAATTAATTGACCAGAAAATTTAATTAATTGACTAAGAGGGGATTATAATTATTTTTCCAACCCTCTTTTACATGAGAAAATACATTTACATACATGAAGGGGGAAAACCCACTTGCATAGACCCTCAAATAAATACCCAGTTCTGCGACTCAACATATGATCTAGTAGACCAAGTAGTCCAAACTACTTTTACAAGGACTCGATAAAAACACTAGGACTCACTTAGCATGCTGATGACAAAATCCACCCTAGCTTTGGGGTGAGGCTGGAGGGAAAAACTCTGCCGATCACTTTCGTGAATCAGTGAGACGAAAAACCTCCTAGGATAGAGATCATCAACAACATACTAGGCTTACCTAGGTTGTTACATACATGGACAGTTCTACTTAGATCATTTACATCATTACATGCAGAATGGGTTTACATCATTATAAAAACTATCGAAACTGGATGATGGAATCTGAATGGCGCAACCACGTCGAACATGACGAATCCCATTTGAAAAAATGGGGGTGTACTGCTATGGGGTAGTTGACAAAGTGTGGTCAACATCTGGCTCTACTTGGGGACACGTTGCTTCGTTGAAGGAATGTGAGAATCCAGAATCTGCATCCAAGCAACACACAAGATTACATAAGTAGCGTCCATCCAAATATCATCATATAACATTAAGCACATGAAAAATAGAAGCTCTTCTTTTATTCATTATTCTATTTAACATGAAAAATAAATCTACTCTAACTGCAAAATGAAATGCTGAAATAACGAGGAGTAGGGTTAGAAATACAATACAAAGGATGCCCTGTGGCATCAGATGTGCTCAATATAGTGTATGCTGAGCATTTGCTTGCTTTCAGGCAAGTCTGTTGGCTGCTTTTCAGATGTGCCATGTCCAATCTTGCACAATGTAGGACTCTGTCTTATCTGATTGTCAAGTTGCTCTCGACCATTAGACGAATCAAACCGCTTACTTCTTCCTTTCTTCTTCTTTCTCTTCGTTTGAGTGGGCTGTGATGTCAACAATGAGATTACCGTCGATTTCTTGTCCTTATCCTGAAAATCCTTGTACAAAACCTTTGATGAACCTGGAGCGCAACCAATCTTATTTTGAATATACTCTGTTAAAGGTGACACATAAGCTTGATGTTTCTCAACGTCCTTTGTAGCCATAGTTAACTCTTCCTTAATGGGAAAAGTGACCTCCGTGTGATGAGATGGAAACTGCTTCAGCAAACTGGGAGGCTTATGATCTTTTGACAAATCTGATCTGGGTTGGAAATCTTGCATGTGTGATATTTCCATTTTTTCCAACTTCTTCTGTATGGAACTCATCTCCTTGGCATGCATTTCTTCAATAGTTGACAATTTGTGTTGCAGAGATATCTGATCAGAATGATTAACTTCCATCATTTTTAACCTGTTTTCCATGACATTTATTTCCTGTGCATGATTTTCTTCTAAGGTATTTATCCGATTCTGAAGAATGATCTGGTTAGCTTCCATGTTTTGAATCATTTTATCATTGTCTGCTTTCATGGACATGAAGAAATTTTGCATACAGTTCATCTCTTTCTTATGATTTGTTTCCATAATCATCACTTCCTTAACATGTTTTTCTTCCATGGCAATTATTTGACTGGAGTGATTAAATTCGATGACCTTTAACCTGTTCTGCATAGAACCAATTTCCCTGGCATGATCCGCTATTATTTTTTCTTGATTAAGTTCCATATTCTTAATGATTTGAGCCTGGTTGGCCTCCATATTCTTGATTACCTGAGCTTGATTTAGCTGTATACCCTTAACCATCTGAATCAATTCGCTAATAAGATGCTTATCGTTGTTGAGACTGATTTGACAACTTGTTTCTGTTTCACCACTATCGTGGGTTTGTGATGTCGTGGCACAAGTGGATTCGTCTTGAGAATTGTTTGGAAAACTCCTGCTGATAGCTGAATCTTCTACAAGATCAATTTTATTATTTTGCATAACACTGGGAACACAAGGCGAGTCATTTTTTATGTATTTATCTGTAAAAGAATTGATGATATCTTCTAAACAATACTCTTCAGGGCAATTTCGAAACCAATCGATAGCATCACCTTTTAAAGAATAGCCAAAGACACGTATCTTGACATCTTCATGATTATATTGTGAGGGACGACAATATTTATGTATAAAAAGTTTGACCGTCCTTAGATGTAATAGAGCAGTGCCTGGATCACCACCTGAGAAAAAAGGCAATTTTGAAGTGGCTTCTTCTGGCATGTCATGAAAGGTGTCATCCATGATGACCTGCTTAAAATTTGAGAAATAGATCCGTGTTCAAGAATAGTCAAAGAGTCCTCAAGAAGTGAACTTCCTAGCAGGAACTCTTGTAAGAAATGAAAGAAATGGAGTCGCCACTTGAACATGAAACTAATTCTAAAAATAGAAGAAGTAATCGAGAGATAGCAGATGGATATCAAGGAAGGATTCTTGTCTGGGAGTAATAAAATGAATAAGTGGAGTCGCCACCCAAACAAGAAGCCAACCAAAATGTCCAGGTGCTAAAGATACGATGATGAAATGATTAGAGATATGACGAAAAAAATATGAAGAGATGAAAAGACGCCAGAAGAATGAGATCGCTTGCGACAGGCTAATGAATGGTGATGAAAGATCAGAAGATTATAAAATGTCGTTAAGACCAAGGACAGAAAAACTCTATCCCCGGCAACGGCGCCAAAAAATGTTGTCGCACAGATTGTTCAGGGCACCGCGACAACGGTTCAGACTGGGGGCTGTCACCTTTATCCCCAATCTCTCTCTTTAAGCTGTCTCCTTGCAAGCTAAGGGAGGTAGACCCTATTTGAAATGAAGGATAAATTCAGGAGACACAGCTAGAACATCAAATACTTGATAAAATGGGCGAGATTCCACAGATCTAAATTAAATTTTACGTTGAGACCAGTGCCTAATGGAGTCAAACAAGATCTCGCTATGCAATTATAAACCAGTGAATGATGACTAACTGCTGCTTATGGAAACACAATTGATCAATGATATTCAATTAAAAATAATTCACAATCTGATGAATAATGAAAAATGCTGTGATTTAAAATGCTCACGACTTCATCCGCACAAATCAATGATTTTATATAGTCACTTAAGAAAAAATTTCAAAAGCTCATTTCGAATTCACAGAAAATTTGAATTTTTTTTTTTTTTTGTAACCCCAAAGTCTTTAGCTTTATTCCTCAAAAAAAAGTTTACAAGAGCTTCTAAGAGCAAGTACACGATTCTGAGATCGGATCCCTCCAAGAATGACAAAGACCTCTAAATTTATAGGACTAGATCTCTAACGGCTAGTTTGGATGATCCTCGTCAAAATAATCTCAACCGTCCAAAAGATTTAATTATCTTTTAATCCGGAGCGTTGAAATTAAAATTTTGGGGAAAAAACGAATTTATCATTTAATTCAATTTTAATTAACTCAAAAATACTATTTTGAGTTAATTACCCCAAAATTTTGACCTTGACTTAACCACTAGGGCCTAAGGGTCCAATATTTCTTAAAATTCTCAATATTCCCTTGGCTTGGGGCTGTCAAAATCATTTTCCAAGGACCAACAAATTTTGCCTTTAAAGATTTAATCCTAATTTAGGACCCTAAATTAATTAAATTTCTGGTTTAGGATTTTATTCATTAATTGACCAGAAAATTTAATTAATTGACTAAGAGGGGATTATAATTATTTTTCCAACCCTCTTTTACATGAGATAATACATTTACATACATGAAGGGGAAAAACCCATTTGTATAGACCCTCAAATAAATACCCAGTTCTGCGACTCAACATATGATCTAGTAGACCAAGTAGTTCAAACTACTTTTACAAAGACTCAATAGAACACTAGGACTCACTTAGCATGCTGATGACAAAATCCACCCTAGCTTTGGGGTGAAGCTGGAGGGAAAAACTCTGCCGATCACTTTCGTGAATCAGTGAGACGAAAAACCTCCTAGGATAGAGATCATCAACAACATACTAGGCTTACCTAGGTTGTTACATATATGGACAGTCCTACTTAGATCATTTACATCATTACATGCAGAATGGGTTTACATCATTATAAAAACTATCGAAACTGGATGATGGAATCTGAATGGCGCAACCACGTCGAACATGACGAATCCCATTTGAAAAAATGGGGGTGTACTGCTATGGGGTAGTTGACGAAGTGTGGTCAACAGGTCTCACACTGAATAAATATCTAGAATGGAATGGACTCCTTCTAGCGCTGTGCGGTTGGTTTTGCTGCAATTATAGTTCCATTTTCTGTTTTCTGAGCATTCAATGGTTTTCTCTTTTTGAAAATGGCAAAGGGAGAAGGCCCCTCTATCAGAATCGATCTTGGAACCACATATTCCTGTGTCGGAGTGTGACAACATGACCGAGTGGAGATTATTGCCAATGATCAGGGGAATCAGACCACTCCCACTTATGTATCTTTCACCAACATAGAGCGGCTGATCGGAGATGCCGCCAAAATCAAGTCGCCATGAATCCCACCAACACAGATTTCGATGCAACTCACGTTTGAATAAGTATCTAGATGGAATGGACTCTTCCTAACGCTAAGCCAGTTAGTTTTGCTAAATTATGATTCAAAATTTCATTTTCTGAGCATTCAATGGTTCAGTCTTTTAAATAGCAGAGAAGGCCACTATCGGAATCGATCTTGAACCACATATTCTGTGTGGATGTGACAACATGGCTTGGTGAGTCCTTATAATGATGGGGGAATGGACCTTCACTCCCTTATGTATCTTTATAACATCGGCTGATGGGAGATGCGCCAAAATCAATCCATGTGAGATAACCAACTTGATTTAATTTTTTTTAAGAAAGTGTCTTATTGGAAGGAGATTCTCCGATCCAACAGTCCAGAATGACATGAAGTTGTGGCGTCTTGGTCTACTAATGCTCAGAATTTAATTTTTTATGAACTCACAAAATAATCAACAATACTTGGACTCTCTTACCTTTTACGTAGGGTCTCCAGATCTCTGTGCAGGTCTCTAATCAACATAAGTTTTTATCAACGATGGTTTTTATCGAGGTCAACTTAGAAATGGAAGAACTGTTGCTGTCAAGAAAACTGTAGGATTTCATAGAGACCTTGAAAGGAGGATCCAATGGTCACACATCTTGTATTAATGTGTATCATTTGAATAAAATGCAATTCCATGCTTATCTTTCATTCTGGCTCTCACAGTAACAGATATGAAATGTAAAAGACATTATAAATTTGACAAGGATTCATGGTTCTAGGATAGCTCGGGTTGTGCTTTAGAATGCACACAGGAGATGGACACAAAGAATTACAACCTCAACAATGTATATCGCAAAGCAATGCCAATCCCCTGGCCTCTTATGGTGAATGTGAAAATCAAAAGGATGACTCTTGGAAAGACCCTTCATATTGATTATTTACCACATTCTGTATCTTAAATCATAAATAACATGATATGACAGAGGAAGCCATAGATGAATGTGGATATTGCCAAAGCTAGTACAAATTCCACTAATCTGGCATTCATAATATCATATTCAAGTCTCTATCAGGAAGTCCATGTTTTCATTCACAAGAAGTTGGCAATGCAAATACAAATTTGGCATGCTAAAAGATATAATAGTCACTGTTACCTCGTCTTCTAGCAGGGGTACCTATAGAAATTTTCTCACAATTCAAGGTTGAATACTGAAAAAGAGGAGATCAACTCATTTGGCAGAGCATGTTGACACGTCTTGGAGTTTGATACAGCAGAAGAACGTGTATTTTGGGTGCTTCCTGTTGAGGCATTGATCTTGAAGAGCTTTCTATTTTTAAGTTGCTATAGCGTACTAGAGTTATTGCTGAGGATCCATTCCCTATGAACATGTATATTGTATCCTTCTAAAATGGATGGTAAGTTCCAACAATGGAAACAATTTTCAAATAAGGTTGTGTTAGGATATGGTGGCAGATTCAAAGTTTTCTGAACAATTATTTTGGTAGCTACATGCATGACACTAATATTGCGTGTACAATTCACCAGCAGGCAGAATTGGAGGATAGCCCTAGTTTTCATGAGCTTCAGCTGCTTCCAATTTTGGAGTTCAAGGTAATGGTATTGCCATTGGAAAGTTAGACTTGAATGCTTAGGAATAAATCCTCGAAGGATGCTTCCTGCGATGATTTGATAGAGGGAAAAATAATGAGAAGCTCCTTGGAGATCCTTTATATCTAGGATTGCCAATCCGTAGACTGGACGGAGAAGAATATGCGTCAGTTATTGATGAATTCGGGAAGCAGTTTGAGGACTTCCAAAGCAAGTGGGCTTTCAATTGCTACAATGGTATTGAAATCAATACCGAATGTTTAATGATGATGTTCAGGGAGCTGCAGGAGTTGCTATTGCAGGTCTCCTAGGTGTGGTAAGAGCACAAGGCTGACCAATTTCTACAACCATTACGGATGAGAGGGTTGTGAGTCCTTTATATAGATTCTAATTCAAAACATCCTTGTTCTATACGGCAGACCTGCTTCATATATTAATTACCAAGCTGCAGATAAAGGGGCAAAGAATATCTATACAATCCATTTGTCACATAAATAGGCAATACAAGCTTGGAAACCCATAGAAATGATTAAAATACCCTAAGATCCTCAAATTCTGAAACTGGGCTCTGATACCATGTGTAAGAACCTCAAACTTTCATGATCGGAATTTAACCATCAATCTCAAAATACATAAGTGTAAAGCTCTTAATTTTTGAAATTAACAATCATTCACAAAATTCATACTATAGAATTCAGAGTGAGATTTTTGAAACAGAATATATATCAATTGACTAATTAATACTTACCTGGAACCGTGTTTGAAGGTGTTCTTGATTTGTCATGGCTCTAGCGCTTGTTACCAAACCGTCGTTTTCCTCCCAGCCTATCTGAGGTCAACCTCTCCGGTCCCCAGATCCCAAGTCTTCTGGCCCTCGTGCCCAAAACTCCAGTAACAATCGAGAGCATTTCATAACTCTGTTAGAACTCTCGAACTCACTGCTCATGAACCATGCAGTTAGAACTCCTCTGACAGCATCTGGGTCAGTTTTCCCCTTCACTACCCATGCTCATCAAGTTTACCCCTCTTCTCCTTTTATACACAAACTCCATTCTTGATATTTATTAGAATATGATCTTTTAATAAATATCTTTGAAAAATATCTTAAAAATATTATATTTTAATAAATATCTCAGATTTATTAAAATATTATTATTTAATAAATATCTTGGTTTTATTAAAATAATATTATTTATTAAATATCTTAGATTTATTAAAATATTATTATTTATTAAATATCTTGGATTTATTAAAATAATATTATTTATTAAATATCTTAGATTTATTAAAATATTATTATTTATTAAATATCTTGGATTTAATAAAATATCATCATTTATTTGCATAAGTCAATGCTTTTAATTTTCTTTGAACAAAGTATTAGTTTTCATTATATTATGGTGAGTTAGGGAGTTACTCAATACTTCAATAATTCACTCCTTACTCTACACCGAGTTTCTTTTCATAATTGCTTAGTGCAAGTACTAGTGTCGTACACGTGATACATGCATATGTAGCTATCATATGCATGCTAATATCTTTATGTTCCATATAATTTGAGTTGGGTCGTTACACACAGACCATAAATCATAGACCGATGTGACATCCAATAGCCCTAACTTTGACCTATACTAAGACACAAAAACAAGAACAAAAACCATGTCCTTATCTTCTCTCCAACTCATCTTCTACTTTAGGCCTGTGGTACCTCAGATGGCTTTCTTCTTAAACGATCGCACTTGGATGTGTGTGTTTTGTGTTTCAAATGAGCCACAAGGTGGTCTAATATATTGGCATTTGATTGGGTGAAAGGGTGCCACCAATAGTGGAGTCGACCTGAACTTTTGCCATAATAATAATATTATTTTCTGCAATAATATAGAGCCAACTTGAGTAAATAATTTTCTCATCTATTTATTGCCACATAATTACTTGAGCCGGCTTGAGTATTTTCCCAACAATAATGATAAGGTGACAAGCCGACTTGCACAAGATGATATAATAATTTCCATTTAATTTCTTCTTGGGGCAAAGTGGTTTCCCCTTGGGGAAATTCATCCCGAAGCTGCCCAAATTTCAACATGGCCTGTTGTCCTTGTATTACTCCCCTTACTCTAAAGGTTTTGTACTTGGGAATGCATGAGAGCTTGGCTATGGTGGCCCTAGTTGGTTTTCTTCTTGGTGGCTCTTCATCACTTCTGCTGCTGCTTTTCTCCTCCTGTGTTGCTACCTGTTCTTTCTCCTCTTTGCTGTCCGACATTACTTCAATATAATGGACCTTTCCCTTGCCCATGCTTCTGTGTCTCGGGACCCAAGGCTCTTTGTACAAGCAATGAACATGAATAACTTCATACTTCCTCCAACAAGTTCACAAGCTTGGAAGAAAACTAACTCTTAAAATTAAATTCAAACTGTCTCTTCTCCATCGATATTTCAACATTTTTGGTCATGCTTGCCATCTTCATCGCTTCATAATTATGCACTTTCAAAGCATTTTTGGTCTGCCTTGTCTCCTAACACAAATGTTTTCTGTCTCTCTTCCTGAACTGGCTCTTATACTATGTTAAACAACATAAAATATTACAGCTACACTACAAAGGGAGAACGACAGGCTCAATACCAAAAATGTACACATTAACCATGCAATACTACTTTATATATATAGCTGAAATTATCAGCTTCTACAGAATGTGAAATGTTTAGCTTCCAATAATTTATTTATATAATGCAAAATAAAATTTCCAGCTGTACAATTAAAAATTGTCATCTTGTTGGATATCTGCTGTAAAATCTTAACATCAGCCTGTTCACTTGGTTATGCTAAGCAATCGATCGCTAATAAGATGAAAGATATGCACACATGGTGTCTACATTCAAATTAGTATTTAACATGACAGGATGTATGGGACCCTTTAAATGCAAGTGCAATTTCAGGCTTTAGTCTTCTACTAAAAAGAGCAATAGTGTTTCTAACATACAAAATAGTGGCATGTGTGCATTTATTATGGTCTTTCTAAGAGAACAATTATTTTTCAGATCAAGAATGTTTTTATCATAGATTTCTTGTTTGTGGGACCCTTTAAATACAGATGTAATTTCAGGCTTTAGTCTTTTACTAAAATAGAGAAATTGTGTTTATAACACGAAAATTGGTTGCATGTGTGCATTTATTATGATCTTCTAGGATGACACTTGTTATGCAAACCAAGAATGTTTTTATCATAGATTTCTTATTTGTGCTTGAGAAGTGCAGCAGTTGACAAATAATTTGTTTGATCTGTTCCCAGTATTTTACAGATTTTGCTATCATAATACTTCTCTTCGGCTCAATTGTCGGAGCAATTCTACAATGTGGAGAGGCTGGTTCTATTGGGCTAGAAGATTTATCATCCCAGGTCCCCCATTGGTTGATTGATAGAAGTGGAAGCTTATTGATGGCATTTGTCGCAGTATTTATTGCTTACCCTCTTTGCCATTATTCAAAACTTCAAGAGGTATGTTTAAGTCATATTACAGTGTCCACTTTTGACAAAAGTTTGCACACTTTGGTGAACAGTAACTCTTGATTGTTGTTTTGAGATGCATAGTTTGAGGGTTCTATCTTTCCTCTTAATGGAGAGATCTAGCAATTTCCAAGGTGGAACAATTATTTGTTGTACGATTCCATTATGCTACATAAAGTTGTTTTTTGATTTGATGTGCATATATATTGCAAGTGCTACTCAATACCTTGACTATTATATTGTGAAAATACAATTGCAGATGGAAAAAACATCACTAGACAGTTAACCTTGCTCATGGATATTGTATTGTGTAGGACATGGATTCTATGATTCTTTCGTGCTTACTATGTTTTACACTTAATGCTATTATTGAAATCAGAGACTCAAAGCCCAAAGACATCATAATTGATGATATTTTTCTTTATTGTTTGCTTGTCCAATCATCTATGCCGTAAAAATAGCTTTGGGGAAATTCATCTTTGCAGTCATATAATAACAAGTACTTCAATGGACTGTTGGATAAGTAGAAATGTACGTTTTCCAATAAAATGGTCAAGGTCTTTAACCTCATAACCATTGTAATAATATAAAGTTTTTTTGATGATTTAAAAAAATTAATATGCAGATTTCTGAGATATGATGCTCTTGGATTGTGAAACCAACAGTTGGATAAGGCGGCAGCTGTTGGAATTACATTAGTTCTATGGCTTCTCGTGGTTGTATTAATTGAGAGCATTAGGAAAGGACTACCGGCAATTAGTAGCGGTCAACTTGCAGTCACTGGGATCCCTAAAATAAGTAAGATCTAAACTTTTTTCTCCTTTATATAAAATGTAAGGTTTATTGAAGAGAACCCACAATATTCAATTGAAGATGAGGATAATTAATAATAAATATTAATCTGTGGGTCAATAATTTATTTTTCCTCTCATTTAATAAATAGCTTTACTCGTGCTGTTACACTATTCGACTAGAGAATATATACACATGAATAATAAAAACATTTATTAAACAAAGTAGATCAATTTTTTTCTGCTAAATAGAGAAGCTAGAATTTGATTTATCATATATTTTGTCCTGATTATGAGTTAATGCTGGATGAAATTATTGAAAAGGTTTCTTTAGTGAACATTTCAGCAATCTCTCCTACCATGAACAAAATGAGCTAGCAAATTTGAATAATAAGCCATTTCTTTATTAGCAGGATGGAACTTTGTAGGATTTGTTTGTCTTTTGTTTCTGCTAGTGGAAAAAATCTATGCATTTTATTTATGAAAAGAGTGCTCATATACAGCTTGGCAGCTAGATGTCCATGGACGGATTTTAGAGTTCCCTCTTGCATCTCAAGCTCTCACCTAGTGGGAGAGCCAAGAGGCAACTCCTAGGAAAGCCTACCATTTTCACCTCCATGGACTTGCCTCTCACTTTAAGCCTAAGTAAAAAAGTTCCCTAGATCACTAAGTTAAAGGTAGGTGATATGATGGATAACTTATGGAAGGGGAAGGGAAATATATGTTGACCCTCAAAGTCATGTAAGATGATCCACTAATATTGGTACTTTACGTGGATGACCTATTTCTCATAGGGTCAAAGAAGCTCATCAAGATGTGCAAATGATATTTAGCTTCAGAGTTCGAGATGAAGGACTTTGACAGGATGCACTCTTTTTGGGATTGGATGTGTAGCAACAGTCCAGAGAGATTTTGCTGGGAGAGAGAAATTATGTAGTTTCCATCCTAAGTGTTGATTTATGGGAGCATCGGATGTGCTCTAACCTTGTAAGTTTGTATATGGGCTAAGACACACGTATTCCATAATACCTAGAAAGGATTTTGGAAGATTCCACTTAGAGATGGTTTAATTAAAATAATTAATCGTTTTTTAAAGTTTTCCTAAGTGTAAACTTAGGGAAACTGATTAATTAAACTCAGTGTGAATCTTCTAGAAAAAGTCATGGATCACCTCCAAATTAATCTTAGCCCTTGATTATGTTTTAATTTTGGCCATTGAAGGTTCAACAAAAGAATATAAGAAAGAGGGTGAGGGGCCTATGGAAATACACATTAGATGGAGAAAGAATCAAGAGATCGATTTCTTCAGTGAGAGGAAGAATCGAAGTGGTTCTCATTTGGAGATAGGGGAAGGTGAAATCTCCAGGAAGGAGAATTTATGAAGCATAGAGAGTGCATGAAGAGGAGTGAGAGAGGAGCCAAAGCATCAGCGCAGAGTTACCCTAGCAGCAGTTACGGTGGGCCAGCGCAGAGAAGTAGAGGGAGTATTGTTTTCTATTGGAGGGGCAGCAGAGAGTTCATCCGGTGTCAGGAGGACATTTCAGGAAGGAAGGAGCACTCTAGTCTCATACAACAGCAAGCACAGAGGCAACCACAACAAGCAGTAGAAGCAGTGACGCAGTGACAGCATGAGTGATGCAGTCACTGCGCAGAAATCATGCAGAGCCAGTTAGTGTGGGTGCAGGACAGTGCCAGAACTTAGATGGTGATGTGAGAATTGTCTCACTCAGCCTTTTTTCATTAGAATTCTTCAGCTGATTGATTTACATTTACAATCACATTTTTGTACTCAGAATTTCTGCATAATAAAGAAACCCTCAGATCTGCTGCACCGGTTTTCCCACATTGCATTTTTCCAGGGACAATTGTCCAAAAATAACGGTGTCCATGTGTGATTACTTGTGCTATTTTTATATGTGATTTATTAATAGTGAAGGCTGCAACATATTTTATTTTGTTATTTAACACAAGAGAAATGTTAAATAATTGTGTTTGACAATGCAATAGAAGAAATTTAATAAGTCACTGCAGTAGAATTCTCCATTATAGAATTTTCACATGGTATCAGAGGTGTCAGATCCAAAGGAAGCAAGGTCAGCAAAGGGACTGAGTAAACCAGAAGCTTCAGAGGGGACGCAACACAGAGAGAAGAAAGCGCATATAAGTATGACAAACTTAGATGTTTTATCCTCTAGGTTAAAAGAGGATGATACATGCCTAGAAAGTTCAGCATCTGCAGGAATCTTGTATATTGATAGCGGGGCTTCAGCTTATATGACTGGAGTACGAGAATACTTATTGAGCTATAGGGAAGAACAGATGAACTTCCAGATCACTATGAGCAATAGCACGAAGTGCACTCCAGTTGGGAGAGGATCCGTAGTGTTTCAGACGGAAGCCAAAACCGGTGTCAGGATCACGGATGTACTACATGTGCCAAGGCTTGGGATGAACCTAATCTCAGTATCCTAGTTGCAGGACAAAGGGTATGACATACACTTTACCGGAAAGAAAGTCTATGTCAAGCATCCCAATTGGAAGCAAACAAGGCAGATCAGAATCAGAAGCAACAGACTATACATGTTGCAGATCGAAACCCCGATGGCACTAGTCAGTGGTAATCTCGAAGACAAGAAAGGGTTGAATGAACTTTGGCATAGAAGAATGGGGCACCTGCATCACGCTGCATTGAAGATGCTCAGAGAAACAGTTGATGGGGCACCTGTTCTCAGCACGGAGCATGATGATGTATGCCGAGATGCGTACTTGGGAAGTACGCTAAGGCAACTTTTCCCAGAAGTGAAAATAGGGCAGTAAGAATTTTGGGATTGATACACTCAGATATCTATGGACCAATGTCCACTAACGCTCTCAAAGGTGGCAAATATTTTGTCACATTCATTGACGATAACTCCAGGAAGACCTGGATCTACTTCCTGAAGACAAAAGATGAAGTCTTTGAAAAGTTCAAAGAATTCAAGGCTCTTGTTGAAAACATGATGGGGAAGAAGATCAAGACATTGCATTCAGATAATTGTGGGGAATATATAGATGGAGACTTCACAGATTTCTACGCAAAGGAGGGCATTAGGAGAGAGTGGACTGCGCCATACAATCCAGAGCAGAATGGTGTGGCAAAATGGTAGAACAGGACAATTGTAGGAGAAACCAAGGCCATGTTATTTGACCTTGATTTACTTCGATAGTTGTGGGTTGAAGCCTGCAATACGGCAGTGTACATCCAAAACAGGACACCTCATAGAGCCTTGAGTAAGAAGACTCCCAAGGAAGTTTTCACGGGGAAGAAATTGGAGGTAGGGCATCTTCAGATATTTGGTAGCATGGATTACTGTCATGTACCTAGCGAGAAGAGAAGCAAGCTAGATCAAACTGCAGAAAGGGGGTATCTCATAGGGTACAGTGACACCTCCAAGGCATATAGAATATATATTCCTGATAATAGGAAGGTTGTGATAAGATGCGATGTTGAGTTCATGGAGGATAGAGCGTTTCAAAAATCGCATGATATGCCAGCAGAGGATGGTCCAAGAACATTTGGGGCACCAAGAAGAACAGACAGGAAGATAGAATTTGGTACCAAGGACAAGTACTAACATTTTCACTAAGGAAGATCATGAAGATACTCACTTAGAGGATTCGTTAGATCAGGAGGAAGAGTTGAGAGAGCAACCTTCCACCTGTGGTAGGATCAGCAGGGAAGCTCAGCAAACACTGAGGGACACAGAAAACTTTATTGGGACTCCCAGGAACAGGAAGAGACAGCGTAGACCTCCTGACAAGTACCAGGCCTTGGTGGCTCAAGTAGAGGAACCTTCTAACTTCCAGGAAGCTGTTTAGCACCAAGTATGGGTAGATGCCATGATAGAAGAGTATGCTTCTATCATGACAAATGATGTTTGGGAAGTTGTACCCAGACCTCAAAGCAGATCAGTTGTTGGATCTCGTTGGATCTTGTTGGATCTACAAGATCAAGTACACTGCAAATGGCAGTGTAGAGAAATACAAGGCAAGGTTCATGGCAAAAGGGTATGCTCAGAAGGAAGGCATTGACTATGAGGAGACCTTCGCACCAGTTGCCAGATATACCTCCATCTGGACTGTCGTATCTTTAGCTGCTCAGATGGGATGGGAGATTCATCAAATGGATGCCAAGACAACGTTCTTGAATGGATAAATTGAGGAAGAGGTATATATCGAACAACCAGAGGGTTTTAAGACTCATGAAAGGAGGTCTCATGTATGCAGATTAAAGAAAGCCTTGTACGGGCTTAAGAAAGCTCCGAGAGCGTGGTATGGTCGAATAGATAGCTATTTTCAAAAGATGGGATTTGTCAAGAGTGACGTGGATCCCAATCTTTACTACTTGCTGGTAGAGGATAAGCCATTGGTACTAGTGCTATATGTAGATGATATGTTTCTCACAGGATCATCTAGGCTCATCAGGGATTGCAAACGGAATCTAGAAGTTGAATTCGACATGAAGGATTTGGGGTTGATGCACTACTTCCTAAGATTGGAAGTTTGTCAGAAAGATGGATATATCTTCATGGGACAAGAGAGGTATGCCTTGGAAATTCTGAAGAGGTTCTGAATGCAGGATTGCAGGCCCATGGCCACACCCATGATCACCAATTGGAAAAATATAGATGCATCAGAAGATACAGAGGTAGACACCACCTTATACAGACAACTCATCGGGTCATTGATGTATCTAGTTAACACAAGACCAGACATTTGCTTTGCTGTTAACACTCTTAGTCAGTTCATGGTGGAACCCAAAAGAGTGCACTGGGCCGCAGCAAGGCACGTCCTGAGGTATGTACAAGGAACAGTCAGATTCGGTATTAGATATGGCAGAGGAGAGGATGTTAGACTCTGTGGATTCACAGATGTAGATTGGGCAGGTAGCTCTGTGGACAGAAAAAGTACCTCTGGGTACTGTTTCAGCGTTAGATCAGAAATGGTGTCCTGGTGCAACAGGAAACAGAAGTCAGTGGCATTGAGCATAGCCAAAGCAGAGTACATGGCAACTAGTACAGCTACATGCGAAGCAATCTGGCTTCGGAAACTTCTTGTGAGTCTATTCAGAAGTAGGATGGAGGCAACTAGCATTTACTGTGACAATCAAAGTTGTATCAAACTCTCTGAAAATCCAGTATTTCATGATCGGTCCAAACAAATTGACATCAGATGTCATTTTATCAGAGACTGTGTTCAACATGGGGAAGTACAAATCCAGTACATTCCCACAGGAAAACAAACAATAGATATACTCACTAAGGCTCTGGGGAGAATTAAGTTCACTCAGTTCAGGGAATAGCTTGGTATGATTGAAAATCCATTTCAGTAAGAAATGGATCCTCCGTGCAGTTGAAGGAGGGAGTTGCAGTATAGTGGAAGTTGGTAGTAGTAAGCAGAGTCAGCAACAATACAGGTGCAACATTTCTTGTGCAGTATTGGTGAACAGCATCAACAGCACAGCAGCAGATGTTACAGTAGTCAGAACAAAAGCACATTGAGTTGTTTTGCTAGAACGCTTTCCTCGCTAAGAGGGAGTGTTGATTTATGGTAGCATCGGATGTGCTTTAGCCTTGTAAGTTTGTATATGGGCTAAGACACACGTATTCCATAATACCCAGAAAGGATTTTGGAAGGTTCCACTTAAAGATGGTTTAATTAAAATAATTAATCGTTTTTTAATTTTTTCCTAAGTGTAAACTTAGAGAAACTGATTAATTAAAGGGTATTAATTAAATTTAGTGTGAATCTTCTAGAAAAAGTCATGGATCACCTCCAAATTAATCTTAGCCCTTGATTATGTTTTAATCTTGGCCGTTGAAGGTTCAACATAAGATTATAAGAAGGAGGGTGAGGGGGCTATGGAAATACACATTAGACGGAGAAAGAATCAAGAAATCGATTTCTTCAGTGAGAGCAAGAATCGAAGTGGTTCTCATTTGCAGAGAGGGGAAGGCGAAATATCCAAGAAGGAGAATTTCTGAAGCATAGAGAGTGCATGAAGAGGAGTGAGGGAGGAGCCAAAACATCAGCGCAGAGTTACCCTAGCAGCAGTTACACTGGGCCAGCGCAGAGAAGTAGAGGAAGTTTCGTTTTCTGTTGGAGGGGCAGCTGAGGGTTCATCCCGTGTCAGGAGGACATTTCGAGAAGGAAGGAGCACTCTAGTTTCATACAACAACAAGCACAGAGGCAGCCACGACAAGCAACAAAAGTAGTGACAACGTGAATGACGCATTCACTGCGTAGAAATCACGTAGAGCTAGTCAGTGTGGGTGTAGGACAGTGCCGGAGCTCATATGGTGATGTGAGAATTGTCTCACCCAGCCTTTTCTCATCAAAATTCTTCGAGTGATTGATTGACATTTACAATCACACATTTGTACTCAAAATTTCTGCATAATAAAGAAACTCTCAGATCTGCTGCATTGGTTTTCCCACATTGGGTTTTTCCGGGGACAATTGTCCAAAAATAATGGTGTCTATGTGTGATTACTTGTGCTATTTTTATATGTGATTTATTAATCGTGAAGGCTGCAACATATTTTATTTTTTTATTTAACACGAGAAATGTTAAATAATTGTGTCTGACAATGTAATGGAAGAAATTTAATAAGTAGTTGCAGTAGAATTTTCCATTATAGAATTTTCACACTAGGGAGGTTCAAGATGTTGGATTGCAAGCGTATGTTTGCATCCATGATCACAAATTTGAAGATGTTGAATACTTTAGATTTAGATTAGGTGGACTCCGCTTTGTACAAGTAGTTGATTGTTTCCTTGATATATTTGGTCAACACTAGGCAATATATATGCTTTGTTGTGAATACCTTGAGCCAATTTATGGTAAAGCCAAGAAGGGTGCATTGGGTCGTAGCGAAGCATGTACACAGGTACTTGTTAGGTACAATGGACTCTGGAGTATGGCTGAGATATGTGAGGAATGTTGGAGTGCAGATATAGGGTTATACAGACTGTAATTGGGTTAGGAGTGCAATGGATAGGAAGAGTACCTCAGGGTGTTGTTGTAGCTTGGGATCAATAATGATTTCATGGTTCATTAGCAAGCAAGCTTCCGTGGCACTTGGTTCATAAAAGGCGGATTAAATGGAAACAAGTTGGACGAGTTGTGAAGCTATTTTGCTTCACAACATGCTCACAGGGTTATTTGGTCTCGAGTTGGATCCTAGTGTGCTACACTATGATAATCAGGGTTTCATCAAACTCTCTAAGAATCCATTGTTCCATGATAGATACAAGCATATAGGTATCAAATATCACCTCATCAGAGACAAGATCTAGAGAGGAGCTATGAAGCTCAATATATCTCCATAGATGATTAGTGTAATATTCCTTTTTTTGGGGGTTCCTTATGACGGGGTTAGGATGGACTTCTCGAGTTGGGAGCAAACATGTCACAGGTATAGGTTGCTGTCAACAGTGGGCCCAGGGACATTTGGAGGAATTTTGAGGAGTTTCTATGAGGACTGGTGGCATTCGCTTGGTGTATTTCGTCATCCACACAGTTTACCTTTCGTTCAAGGTGGCATTCTGAGGGGAATACGTGATAGAACACCTTAGTATAATAGCTCATTGGAATTAGAACGCAAATACCTACATGATGGGATGATTGGACATGAGTTTCAGTGGCCTGAGGAGACATGGTGGCCGATTTACTCTTTCCCGCATTAAAAAGAATATTCTAATTGGAAAATAAGAGGGAAAAGTGCCCCATGATTAAAATAATAATAAAATAGAAGGCTCTAGAGGGGTCCATGAGATCTATAAAAGAAGAGGAGGAGGCCATTGGGGAATATCTTGGATTTATTATTTCTTCTTGTGGAGAGGTTTGAGAACTCAGTTCTCTACTTCAGCAATAGCCCCAGGACAAAAACCCTCGGATGAACTTGGTGAGAGTGGACAGAAACCCACCTCATCCCCTTGGTGGATTCAGCCAAAATTCACAGGTGCAATGATTGATTTTAGTTCAGTTTTGGAGGGCAGGTTTTAGCATTGGAGCATAATAGTTTCGGGGTCAGACCATCCATCTCAGCTATTTCAGCTTATATCATCATGTACAGTCTTTCAGCTGTTTCTCATAATAAAGTCTAAGATTATTTCTGCTCAATGTGTCATTGAATTGCATGTGCTCTAAGTGTTTTATTTTACATGGAAATCTTTTATAAAATGAATGATGAATTTATGGGGAATTTTTGGTTAAACATATTTCTGCAAGTTTAGGCGAAATACCTCGTTTGGGATATTACAGTGGTATCAAAGCTGGTGTTCTTGCCAGCTTGAGGGTTTATACCAAAAGTGTCAAAATAAAATTATTTCTAGAGTTGTGTTTTATTTCTTTCATAAAACTGGAGCGAAGAATTAAAATTTTATGAAAGGGAGCTGACCATGAAGTTCGTGAAGAAGTTCCTGAAGTAATCAAAATTCAAGAGCCAATTATTTTTGTAAAGCCAAGGAAACAATTGTCAAAATTTTAGAAGGGCCATGAGCGAAATCTTTGAAGTTTTAAAGTAATGGCACATCTATTTTAAAAGGGGCCCGTAAAGCATTTAAAAGGGGCATGAAATTTTATTCAAAGTTGTTTTTTTTTAAATGAGCCAAGGTAAAATTATAACAAGGGTCCTTTGAAATTTAGTAAAAGATTGGATTTTTATTGAATCAGCGTGAACGAATTTTGGCCAAAGCAAAGTATGGTAAAATGTTGAATTGGTAAAGAAGACCAAAGTTAATTTGTGACACGTTATAGACTTCTCTATGAAAGCTGCATCATTTTCCAAAAGGTCGACTACAAGGTGAAAGGCAAAATTTGGAGCATGTTCTTTGTGTCATTGTCCAGGCTGGATCTTTCTGTCATGAGAGGTTGGAATTTGAATGGAATTTCCAAGGGTTTTAGCCGCAAGAGTTCATATTCATATTCAGGAGAAAAGTCAATTTTTTATGCACCAAAAGCAGATTCCTTGAAGAAAAATCGAATTGGTACGCACCAACAGCGAATTCCTTTGCATTGCTGAGACCACATAAGTGTTTGGTAGAGCGTAGTTTGTTGCTGGAAGTCAAAGACAGGCCGTGAACCTCTTCGTGCTGGCGTGAGGACTGGTATGATATGCGGGAGAACGTCTTGGGCATGTTAGGGCCGTATTACTCTGGCTGATCGAGACTGAGAGTTACATCATTGGGGCCGACTTATTAACTTGGCAAGATTATTCAATCAAACAAAGGCCAAGTTGAATACATTGACAGAGTTCGAGGCATATTCTAAAGCATGTCCAGTTGAGTTATTGTGTTATCGGAGACACATTCTAGAAGGTTGATTAATTTCGAGCTAAAGGAATTCGGGAATGCATGGGACGCCAAATTTCTTCTGAAGTCGAGTCCGTTCTCATAGCAGATATTTGGGGACGAATCTCTAAATCTAGGGGCCACATTTCTCACTGTACAGTGTTGGCTAGCGACTGTGTGACTGCTTGTTGGTGGACCTTTACACGACTGCTGGAGGTTGCCGTTATCTATAAACATGCCGAAATCACGTTTTGCTAGACGTGGGTGTTGACAATATCATTATGTGCGTGTGTAAATTGGCTGAAGGACGTGTGGGGGCCTGTACGGGTCATTTCTTTGTTACTGGTCTATACTTCATTTTTTTTGGGTATGCTTGATGAAAGAAGGGGGCAGTGTCTGCGTGGAAAATGTATTTTTCATCCTTGTTGGCCTTGTGGTCTTACCTATAGCATAAGCTCAACCTTCAAGGGAAACATAGTAATTAATTGGTTGTTCTAGCATATCACAGTTGGGTGAGGGCGTGAGGTGTTGATTTTTGTAGCATTGGAAAGTGTTCTAAGTCTCAAAATTTGTGAGGAGACTTGGACATCAGTATTAAAAAGAACCCATAAATCGTTTGTAGAAATTCCACTCAGTTTATGTCTTAATAAAATAATTAATTATTTTAATGGAGACCCTAAGTCTAAACTTAGGGAAATTAAATAATTAAAGGATATTAATGACAGAGTGTGAATCTTCTAGAAAACGAAGATCAAGTCAAGTTTTAATCTTAGCCATTGATTAGACTTCTAATCTGGGCCATTGATTCATCAATGAGAAGATTATAAAAGAACGCTTGAGGGTCATTTGGAAAATAAGCCGGGCATACACTCAGTACCCGAAGGAGATCAATTTTGAAGGAATAGAATTCGATCTTAGTGGGAGAGTTGCAGGGCAGAGAGTTGCTAGAGCAGAAGGAGGAGGGAGTCAGCAGTGATTGAACTCAAGTATAGAGGGATGTAGTGGGTCATAGGAGGCAACACAGGGTTGCAACGCAGTGATCCCACATAGAGCCTACGCAGACTTACGCAGTCCAGTGCAGGGACTGCACAATGAAACACGCAGACGGGCACAAAGGGAAGAAAAGGCTGATTAGGGTGTCTGGAAATTATCGGGAGTAGTCGAGAATTCTCTCTCAGGTGTTTTTCAGATTTTGTCTACTAGTGTATTCCTTATAAAGATTCATTTGCTGAAGAATATTAATAAAACCCTCATTTGCTGCACCGGTTTTCCTGCATTGGGTTTTTCCAGGGACATTTGTCTAAAAATAACTGTGTACATGTGATTGGTTCTTTTGCTTATGTTCTTCACTGTTTACTTCTCTGCATATACAATTGTGAATGTTGTAGTAGTATTTATTTCGAAGTTTACTGATAGATTTCTGTAAATAACTTATTGAAATAATAAGTAGGAGAAATAAATCTATCACTGCAACTGTAGAATTTCAGATTGAAAATTTGACATGGTATCAGAGCCAGAGATGAGTAACAGGAAAGGAGAATCGACAAGTGAACAGAAATCTGACAGTGTGGCAACAACTTGGAGGGTTTCACGCAGCTCTCCAAAGAAGGAAAGAAGCATAATAGAACACATGGATCATGATGTTTCTGTTATGGCGTCCAGACTTGAATAAGAATTTGCTTGTGTGTCAAGCATGACTTCTCCCGAAGTCTGGTACATTGACAGTGGAGCTTTTTCTCATATGACAGGAGTATGGGAATGTTTTTCCGGCTACTGAGAGGAGCAGATGAATTTAAAAATAGCCATGGGTAATAAAGTAAAATGTACTCCGATTGGAAGAGGTACCGTAGTATTTTAGACTGAGGCCGGAAATAAGATTCGCGCCACGAATGTGCTGCATGTGCCCATGCTAGGGATGAACTTGCTCTCAGTGTCTCAGCTTCAAAACCGAGGTTATGACGTTTACTTTATTGGCAACAGGGTTTATGTCAAACATCTCAGTTGGAAGAAGAAATCACAGATCGAAGTAAGGAGCAACAAACTTTATAAGTTGCAGCTCAAATCCCCAATGGCACTGATTGGCAGCACTGATGAAACGAACCTGAATGAACTATGGCACTGAAGAATGGGACATTTGCATCATAGGGCGTTAAAAATCCTTAAGAAAATTGTCACAGGAGTTCCAGAACTGAGCACCAAGCTGGACGATGTTTGTAGAGGGTGCGTACTGCTAAATATGCCAAGGCAGCTTATCAGAGAAGCAGCAATAGGGCCAAGGGTGTATTGGGCCTGATACATTTGGATATATGTGGACCAATGTCCACTAGAGCTCTTAGTGGTGCCAAGTATTTCGTCACCTTTATTGATGACCATTCCAGAAAGACCTGGATCTACTTTTTGAAGACCAAGGAAAAAGTCTTTAGTCGGTTTAAAGAGTTCAAAGCTCTGGTAGAGAATCTGACAGGAAAGCAGATCAAGTTACTGCGTTCAGACAATGGTGGTAAATACACAGACAAGAAATTCACTGGGTTCTGCGCAAGGGAAGGTATCAGAAGAGAGTGGACAGCTCCATATAACCTAGAGCAGAATGGTGTGATAGAAAGGAAAAACAGGACTATTGTCAAGGCTGCAAGGGCGATGTTGTATGATTAAGACATGCCGAAATTTTTGTGGGCTGAAGCTTGTAATACAACTGTCCATGTTCAGAACAGGATTCCTCACGCTGCATTGGGAAAGATCACGCAGGAAAGTGTCTTCACTGGCAGCAAGCCTGAAGTGAGTCACTTTAGGATCTTCGACAGTACAACTTACTGTCATGTGCTCAGTGAGAAGAGGAAGAAGTTGGATATGACTGCAGAAAAGGGGTATCTGGTAGGATACAATGAGAATGCAAAGGCATATCGCATCTATATTCCTGAGAGCAGGAAAGTTGTGGTGCGTAGGGATGTGAAATTCTTGGAGGAGAAGGCCTTCAAAAGATCTTGCGAGCTGCCTTTTGCTACGCAGTTTGAGGAGGATCTGCTGGTTCAACCTCAACAACCAGCAACAAAAAATTCAACTGCCTCTCCAAGGCATGAGGATCCAAGGGACATTTCTCCCAAGGACTTGCAGGAGGGAGAGCAGGTAAATTCGTCCACTACCAGTGGGAGAACCAAAAGGGAACTACGACAAGTTCTAAGGGATGCAGAAGACTTTGTTGGAGTCCCCCGAAATGAGAAGAGACATCGTAAGCAGCCTGAGAGGTATCAAGCCTTGGTTGCACAGGTTGGGGAACCTTCTAGTTTTTGAGAAGCATCTCAGCACCAAGTGTGGGTAGATGCAATGGTGGAAGAGTACATTTCCATCATGGCAAAGGTCAAGTATGTTGCAGATGGCAGCATCAAGAAATTTAAAGCCATGTTTGTGGCTAAGGAGTATGCTCAGAAGGAAGGGATAGATTATGAAGAATCCTTCGCCCCAGTAGCCAGATATACCTATATTAGATCCATGATATCCCTTGCTGTGCAGATGGGATGGGAGATTCACCAGATGGATGTCAAGACTGCATTCCTAAATGGGGTGATAGAGGAAGAGGTGTATATTGAACAACCAGAAGGCTTCGAGACGCATGATCAGAAGACTCATGTGTGCAGGCTCAAGAAAGTCTTGTATGGACTAAAGCAAGCTCCTAGAGCCTGGTATGGTCGAATTGACAACTACTTGCAGAAGATGGGATTCGTCAAAAGTGACACAGATCCTAATCTCTACTATCTAAGAGTAGGGAGTGGGCCCCATGATACTGGTTTTATATGTATATGATCTATTTCTAACAAGATCATCGAGGCTCATCACAAACTGTAAGAAGAATTTGGCTACAGAATTTGACATGAAGGATCTAGGGCTAGTGCACTATTTTTTGGGGTTGGAAGTTTGGCAGCAGAAGGGGGAGATCTTTATTGATTAAGGAAGATATACTACAGAGATTCTGAAAAGAATATGGAGGATTGTAGACCCATGACGACTCTAATGATCACCAACTGGAAGAAAATCGACACATCCAAAGATGATGAGGCTGATCCTACTCTGTATAGGCAACTCATAGGATGTTGATGTATCTGGTAAACACAAGGCCGGACATCTGTTATGCTGTAAATGCCCTCAGTCAGTTCATGGTAGAACCTAAGAGGGCTCATTGGGCAGCAGCCAAGCATGTTCTCAGGTAACTTCAAGAAACAGTGGAGCTTGGATTGAAGTACACTCGTATCAGTGATGTCAGGTTGAGTGGGTTCACCGATGCAGATTGGGCTGGGAGTCCAGTAGATCGGAAGAGTACCAGTGGGTATTGTTTCAATCTAGGATCAGGAATGACTTCCTGGTGCAGTGGGAAATAGAAATCCGTGGCACTGAGCTCAGTAGAGGCTGAATATATGGCAGCTAGCACAACTTCGTGTGAGGCCATATGGCTTCGAAAACTGCTTGTGAACCTACTAAAGGAGAAAATGGGAGCGACCAATATCTTATGTGATAATCAGAGTTGTATCAAGTAACACATTGACATCATGTGTTACTTCATCAGGGACTGTGTACAACGTGGAGCTGTGCAGTTGCAGTACACTCCAACAGGAGAACAAGTGGCAGACATTTTCATGAAAGCTCTGGGGAAGTCTAAGTTTGTCTACTTCAGAGAGAATATGGGGATGATCAAGAATCCATTCCAGTAATAGGAATGGATAGGATTAGGATTCAGAGGGAGCTGCAATACAGATGCAACAGTGACAATGGCAGTGTCATGGGCAGCAGTACAGAAGGAAACAACGCAGCAGATGAGGGGCAACGTCCAGAGATCAACAATTCAGAGGATGCTTCAGAAGCAGAGCAACATGCAATAGGCATATTGTTAGAACACCTTCCTCGCTAAGAGGGAGTGTTGATTTTTGTAAGATCGGAAAGTGTTTTAAGTCTCAAAATTTGTGAGGAGACTTGGACATCAATATTCCAAAGAACCCAGAAATTGTTTGTGGAAATTCCACTCGGTTCATGTCTTATTAAAATAATTAATTATTTTAATGGAGACCCTAAGTCTAAACTTAGGGAAATTAAATAATTAGAGGGTATTAATAAGACAAAGTGTGAATCTTCTAGAAAACGAAGATCAAGTCAAGTTTTAATATTAGCCATTGATTAGACTTCTAATCTGGGCTGTTGATTCATCAACGAGAAGATTGTAAAAGAAGGCTTGAGGGTCATTTGGAAAATAAACCGGGCATACACTCAGTACCCGAAGGAGATCAATTGTGAAGGAATAGAATTCGATCTCAGTGGGAGAGTTGCAAGGTGGAGAGTTGTAGGAGCAGAAGGAGAAGTAGGGAGTCAACAGTGACTGAACTCAAGGTCAGAGGGACGCAGTGGGTCACAGAAGGCAGCACAGGGCTGCAACGTAGTGATCCCATGCAAAGCCTACACAGAATTACGCAGTCCAGCGTGGGTACTGCGCAGTGAAACACGCAGACAGGAACAGATGGAAGCAGAGGCTGATCAGGGTGTCTGGAAATTGTCGGGAGGAGCTGAGAAGTCTGTCTCAGGTGTTTTTCAGATTTTATCTACTAGTGTATTCCTTGTAAAGATTCATTTGCTGAAGAATATTAATAAAACCCTCATCTGCTGCATCGGTTTTCCCACATCGGGTTTTTCCGGAAACATTTGTCCAAAAATAACTGTGTACATGTGATTGGTTCTTTTGCTTATGTTCTTCACTGTTTACTTCTCTGCATATATAATTGTGAATGTTGCAGTAGTATTTATTTTGAAGTTTACTGATAGATTTCTGTAAATAACTTATTGAAATAATAAGTAGGATAAAGAAATCTATCACTGCAACTGTAGAATTTCAGATTGAAAATTTCACATGAGGCAGCATGATGGAGATGCAAACAATTGTTGATACTTGTGCTAAAGATTCAGTGTTGTATACGAACCAGGTTCCCTCATTCTAATCCCTATGATTTGAAGTTGATAACATAGTTGTTCCTGACTATTATTTTCATCACTGTTTGAATTGTATTTGTTACAAATCAGATTTGGTAAGTGTTTTCTATATGGGAAATTGGTACTGTGCATGTTGTGTGGATTAAAATTGTGAAATAGCACCTACAGCAATGTCGAATCAAATTATTTGACTAAATGCCTAGTTGGAACAATCATTGAAGACTCGGAATTTTAGCTTCATTTTCAGAATTTTACAGTCTGAATTTCTCTGTCTATAAGAACGACTTCATAAGCAAGTCACCAAATGAGCTTCCTGTAGCATATATACAAATTTGTAGCAAAAGTTGTTGACTGGGAAATTGTTCCTTTGTTGTGTATCTTGTGTACTGTATCTATGTGAAGACTCTACATTTCTAGCCTGATTGTAATGTACATATATATCAACAAAGAGTGCCAATCTGAATATTGTATGGTGTAATAAGTGTTGGTTAAAGTTTGGCTGCACACTTGTATCATTGAAAACTGCACCTACAACACTATAAAAACTCAGAAAAAAGTGACCTCGTCTTTGGACTAAACCATGGAGGAAATCCTAAGCAAATTGAAAAGATTAACCACAGAAATTGGCTCCTTGAACCACCATGCATCAGTAGACTAAAGAACAGAACTGAACAACAGACCCTTTTTAGGAAGGATTTATGCCATTCTTCAGGGAGAACAGTTAAAGGATGTGTGGAAGGGGCAGGAGATAGGCCACAAATTATTTGCACTTGGAACAGATTTGAAGCACATGAGGGTCACAGTGAAAGTCCTATTTAAACTAGATGAACTGGATGCACTCCTCTCAGAAGTGAACCAGTTAAAAGGAAATAAACTGATTTGGGTTCTAAAACTAGTTGTGCTTGCTCTCATACAACACAAGTTCTTGGAAGAACCTTGTGAAGGGGTTAGACTTCCAGTTGCATCTTGTCTCAGTAATATTATGAGACTAACCACCCCTATAGCTCCGTACAATGATGATGTTATGAGGGGAGTTTTCAGACTAATAGTAGAGACTTTCCAAGACTTGGACAATAGTGCAGGTGCTACCTTTGGGAATAAGCTTGAGATCTTAGGAGGTATGGCCATGGTCAGAACATATAACATCATGCTTGATTTGGGGTGTGATGACTTGGTCCATCAGATGTTCCAATGTTTCTTTAACATTAAGAAACATCACCTTGACACAGTCAAAGCGAACATGCTGTCCATTTTGTCTGCAGTCATGGGAGATCGTGATGCCATTTGTAGGGAGTTGCGGGTTAGATTGTTGACCATTTGGAGGAGAAAGAAGTTGGTCTCACTTGCTGCTTATGAGTTAGCCGAAAGGTTGGTTGAGTAGAACATTAGGCTATTCAAGAGACAGTTGACCAGGGAAGAGGTGCTCCAGTTTGATGGGTCAAGCAGCGAGAGTGAGTTGAGGAGGAAGGGACTTTGCTTCATCTGTAGGGGGCCTTGGGTACCTAATCACTCATACTTGAGCGACACAGAGGAGATGACAGAGGTAGAGTAGGAGGAGATTCCTTCTGATTCTCAGAGTGAGGATTTTTCTTTGGACGAGTCCGTGGGCTCATATGAGGTTACCTCTGAGGAGCATGAGTCATGTAGAGTTGTTGGTAGCAGACCAGATTTATGTAGTGAGCAGTTAGGGGACCCTGTGGGAGACATCTAGGATGATAAGTCACCCATGATGATTCACGTGAGCAGCATGCGGTGGAGCACAAGTCAGTTGAGGAGGAGGATGCGCACCAATACATGATGACCCTTCTAGGGATAACCAGTTGGAGGTTCACATTGAGCCCATGGTAGAGGAGGATGGGAAACCACCTTTGGGGTCAGCCATTGATGAGGAGCAGGCAGGTGTACAGGAAAATAGTAGGGTAGCATTATTTACAAACACTTGTCCTCAGGTGGTGTTGGATGCTGATAGGGCAGTTTCACAATAGGCTAGTAGACGGCAGGAGCATGGAGTTTCCTATCAGACGAGGGAGACAACAGTGCATCCATCTTCGGGTCTACAAATTGATGAGATGCAAGCAGATGTAGTGGTGACTAGCAAAGTTGCAGCATTTTCAGGAAGCAACCCTCTCCAGGGGTACATAGACAGGACTTGCAGCACAGCTCGCCCACCTGGGTCCATTTTAGGGGGAGCGACAGGATTTCTTGGACATATTTTGTTGGTTGATCAGGTAGAGGATCAGGAGTTGAGCATGGACCAATATCAACTTAGTAGACATACTCTTTTCACAATTGTCCATACATTAGATTGGTGGGAGATCATGAGTTGGTATCCTATTGATGGTACGATCTTCTTTTCCAGGAGCATAGCAGAGCAAGGACCCTTACACATGACATATACTACAGTTTCCAGTTGGCAGTGGGACACAGGTCGACAACCCTTCAATATTCCATCCCAATTTCAGGAGAGCAAGGTTAGCATTGGATTGATTCAGGAGTTGGATTGGAGAGAGGTGATGAGTGTTGAGATTTTTTGAGTGTTTGGGTAGCATCGGATGTGCTCTAGCTCCCAAAATTTGTGGAGGGACTAGAGTACATTAGATCTTCAAGGCCCAGAAAAGGATTTGGGAAATTCCATCCAGTTTGGGAGATATTTAATTAATTACTATTTTTAATTAAGGACCCTAAGTCTAACTTAGGAAAATTAAAATATTAAAGGTAATTAATTTAAATATGTGATGGAAATGACTTAAATCACACCGATCAAGCTTTCTTTTAATCTGAGCCATCGATTCAAGATTAGATCATGGACGTTGGTTTCCCAGTTAGAAAGTATAAAGGAAAGACTTGGGGTTAGTTGGAGAACACACACATGGAGGCAAAGCACTGAGACTAAGCTAAAATTTTAGGGCAGGGTTTGCTAAGAATTTTCAGAAGTGTTTCAGCTGTGGAGAGGGGTAGTATTGGCTAAGGGAATGATCTGATCCCAGTGCCAAGAATCAGCAAGAGGTAGAGAGGCAGCAACCAGGAGCAGCGTAGAGAAGCAGGGGCAACAACAGTAGCAGAGGATTCAACCACTATGCAGGCCCAGAAAGGGCAACACTGAGCAGCAGGAGACTCTCCAGGGTTGCGCAGAGACCCTTTTAGGTTAGCATGAGACTCTCCAGGGTTGCGCAGAGACCCTTCTAGGGCAGCGTAGGGTCTGTGTCACCCATTCTGGGGTTACGCAGCCCTCTCCAAGCCAGCGCAGAGGCACATAGAGGCTAACAGGGCTAACGTAGGGGCTTCACGGGTAGCGCTGGGGTTTCTAGGGCCAGAAATTGGCTGAGTCTTATAAATCCCGTTTGAGGTTGTGGATCAGTCAAGTTTTGGTCTCAGAACAACAGGTTAGCTGCAGATCTATTATTTTTCTCTGTCGGGTCAACCAGTAAGGTGCCCAGATTTGCTGTATTCAGAAACTACTTAATAATATAAACCCTCCAGTAGCTAGAAGACCGATTTTCGCGCATTAGGTTTTTCCGGGGACAGTTGTCCATAAAATCTTGTGTGTCACTTTGCCTCTGTGCATGTATTTATGTTTTAGATTTGAATCGGTGAAAGTCTGTTATGTGTTTACTTCGATGTTAATCTGAATATTTCATCAGTCATAACTTGTTTAAGAAGGAGAAGTATAACCAGATCAAACAGTAGAATTTTTGCATAATGTAACATTCATAAATTTTCACAATGAGTTGGTACACAGTTGGTGGGGCAACTTACATAGTCAGAGCTATAACACAACACAAACCATGGAGCACTGATGCTTGTTGGCATTGGGATGCAGGATGGTTTGATGATGACATATTCAGTTAGAGATTGGTTGGGATCTGGGAATTGTGGGATCCGTTCCTGGGGGGTTGATAAAGAGGCATCGCATCTCCCAGCAGTTTGTATGGGATCCAGGCATTGGGTCTCAGTTGCATTGGGCCAACAGATTGGTCCACATATTTGGATTTCTTGAGGGCAAGCAATTTTGGAGCAGATGTTTGTATTCCATTTTTTTGGTGTTCCTTATGACAGGGTTAGGATGGACTTCTCGAGTTGGGAGCAGATAGGTCACAGGTATAGGTTGGTGTCATCAGCGGGCCGAGGGACTTTTGGTGGAATTTTGAGGAGTTTCTATGACTATCGGTGGCATTTTCGTGGTGTATTCCATCATCCGCACAATTTTCCTTTCGTTCTGGTGCATTCCGAAAACTTTCAGAAAATTGAGTTATTTTTGGACTTAACTCAATTAATTATGCTCAAGGTGGCACTCTAGGGGGAATACGTGATATAACACCTTAGTGTAATAGTTCGTTGGAACCAGAACGAGAATACCTACATGATGGGATGGTTGGCATGAGTTTCAATGCCCTGAGGAGACATGGTGGCCGATTTACTCTTCCCTCCATTAAAAAGAATATTCTAATTGGAAAATAAGAGGGAAAAGTGCTCCATCATTTAAATAATAATAAAATAGAAGGCTCTAGAGGGTTCCATGAGATCTATAAAAGAAAAGGAGGAGGCCATTGGGGAATATCTTGGATTTGTGATTTCTTCTTATGTAGAGGTTTGAGAACTCGGTTCTCTACTTCAGTAGTAGCCCCAAGACAGAAACCCTCAGGTGAACTTGGTGAGAGTGGACGGAAACCCACCTCATCCCCTTGGTGGATTCAGCCAGAATTCACAAGTGCATCGATTGATTTCAGTTCAGTTCTGGAGGGCAGGTTTCAGCATTGGAGAAGAACAATTTTGGGGTCAGACCATCCATCTCAGCAATTTCAGCTTATATCGTCATGTACACTCTTTCAACTGTTTATCATAATAAAGTCTGAGATTATTTCTACTCAATGTGTTATTGAATTGCATGTGCTCTATGTGTTTTATTTTACATGGCAATCTTCTATAAAATGAATGTTGAATTTATGAGGAATTTTTGGTTAAACATATTTCTACAAGTTTAGGCGAAATATCCCGTTTGGGATATTACAAGTATGTTGTAGACATTCCCATGAAGAAATTGGTGAAGGGGAAGTTTGTCTTCTACATAGACAAGTTGGGAGTGGTGTAGAAGATCTTCCTTGCTAGGAGGAAGCGTACTGTTTGTAGTAGCGAACATGTACTTCTACATAGGCTAAGTGTCAAGTATGCAAGAATCTTCCACGACCTTCTTAGGAACTTGCTTATGTTGAATAAGTGTATATTATGATCTTTTTCCCAAGTCTAACTTAGGAAAATAACATTGATTAATGTTGGCTATTGGGGTGAGGTTGTCTAAGGAAAAGTGAATTATTCACTATAGTGACTTAGATCTAATCTCAACCGTGGATCTTAAATGGTTTAGCTTTGGAGATTAGGATTTGAGATCTAGATCAATCAAGAACTATAAAAGATAGCGTAAGGGAAAAAGGATGACACAATTCAAGTGGCAAGTGATTTGCAGATTTGAGAGAGAGATTTTTTGAAGTGAGTGAGATATTGAAGGGTTGAAGAGAAAACAAAAATATTACAATAGCGAGAGAAAAAAATGAATAGGGAGATTGAGCAAAGGTCATCTAGCAAAGAGGACCGTATGAATTTATGAGCACGAGATAGCAAGGTTGCACATGTGGAGCGAGGAGAGCTTCAGAAGAGTGTAGGGGACTTGCACTTGTGACAAGTTTGTGTTGCATAACCTATACACGCAACGTAGAGTGAGCAACAACTCGCATATGATGTGCAAGGAGAAGCAATAACTTTCACGTGTCACGTGATTTGGTGTTGGGTTGCACATGATGTGTGGAGTAGAGTTTTAGCAGGTTGGTACATGTGGTAGGGTTTTGCTAGAGTGGTTGTACAATAATCTAGGGGTGCAGATCTATAATGTCCCCTCTCGAATGATTAGTGGAGGGGATGACTCATTAGCTCAGTCCTGACTTCCGTGGGCTAGAGTCATAGGAGAAACATTAATAAAGGGGGTAAATTAGTAAATAAAATGTCATGGGTCATGATGACTTTATAAAGCGATGTCTTAAATTGACATTAATAAAGCGGTGGATGAAAACCATTGGAAAAGTAAATAAAAATAAAAGGAAGAGGGAAAATAAATTCAAAATGGAGAAAAAGCAGGAAATCAAAAGAAGGGGGATTAAAAGAGGAAAAACTTGCTTTTCCTCTCATTATAATTCATTTTTCCTTTTGGAGATTAAATTGGTTAATGTCGCAGCTGAATTCTTCCTTGGATGGAAACCCTTGGAAGTACCTCTAGTTTCATGTAATATTTCGAATATAAATAAACAGCAATATAAAGTACATAAACAAAGAACTACAGCAACTAGAGAGACATCATATGAAAAATAGACAATATGGAGAACGCTGAGCCATTTTATTAAACATTGAAAGATGAAATGAATACAAAGGTGATCAGAACGATGGCACCTTGGCTTGCACTAGGCAAGCGTAGAAATACTCTCAGAAGATAACACGGAATGGCTGCTCCCTCAAAGGCTGCGTAATCTCTAGTGCTGCTGGTGCTGCTACTACTGTTGGAATGAAATGACTAATTGAGGCTGATCCCCACCTCATAAAATTGTGAAACTTTGGGAATGGCCTCTCCACCCAATACCCATAAAAGCCCAGAGAGCTTTTCAGAAATGGCTGACCTCTGAAAATGACCTCCCTGGAGATACCACGCTATCCCAAAGCTAAATGCTGGCCCTGAATAATCTGCTACAAATAATGGCCTCAAACTCTACCAAAATGATGGAATAGGGTAGGGCTACTCCCTTTCCAACTCTCCCGGGCTGAATCCCTTAATAGCTCCTCAATCCGGAATCACTTCCTTCAGAAACTGCATCCTCCCTCTCACTGACTACGCTGTCTCTTTAAGTGGATTCTCCCAGTTGTGGTTGCTGCAACTCTCTCCGGCAAAACAAGATGGAACTCCTCACCTGAGCACTTACTGTAAGTCCCCCGGGGCTGTGGTTGGGATCTCTGCACGGAGACACCAGGTGTACTGAATAGTACGTGCAGACTTTACTCAACAAAAAGCGTGCTCAATGTCAAAAGACAAGTAACATAGATGCATAATCAGAATGATCCAAATGAGGAGACCCTCTCCCTTTTTATGTTTGGAGAGCCTTGCTCTCACCTAGGCCCCACCATCAACTGCACTGTCTCCTTGAGCCACGCTGTCCCTCTATCTTTGCGCTGGCTTGGGTCCACACTGCCCACGCTGTTCACTTCCCCACGCTGCCACTTCGACCTCTAGGCCCCACGCTGCCAATTAATCATGTATCTCAAGTGACTTTAGGAAATGCTTTTATCCTAAGTGTGAGTCAAGTGTCCCTCTTCACCGACTTTATTTCTAACTTAACTTTATTGAAGTAAAGTAGTCAAAAATTAACATTTCCAATTAGCTATTGCTAATTGAGAATATTACAGTCCTCCCCGGCAAAACGTTGCTTGTCCTCAAGCAACAGTAATGATGGATGCTGCAAAATCTTCTCACTCTCCCAGGTGGCATCCTCATCTGGTAGATTCCTCCATCTCACCAGGTACTCTTTGACTGTCCTGCTCTGCAACTACCTCTCCCTAGTGTCAATAATGGCCTCCGGCTGTAGCACCAGATGCCCCTCATCATCTGTGGGTGGAAGCTCCTCAGTTGCGGTCACCTGCTGTCCCAGTGCCTTCTTCAGGCATGACACATGAAAAATGTTATGAATCCTGCTACCAGTGGGTAGCTTCAACTCATATGCAACCTCCCCAATCCTGCATGTCACCCTGTATGGTCCATAAGAGCGGGGCTTGAGCTTTTCAACCCCCTTCTGCTTCAGCGTGGATTGCCGATATGGCTGCAATCTTAGGTAGACCAAGTCCCCTACCTCAAACTGTCTCTCAACACGTCCCTTATCGGCATACAACTTCTACTGATTCTGTGCTGTAGCTATGTTATCCTTCAGAGCTCGGAGTATATCCTAACTCTCTTGGATCCAATCCATAGCCCTAGGGGCCTTGCTAGCACCAAACATCACGTCAGCAAAAGATAAAGCATGATACCCATATAAAGCATAAAATGGAGACATATCAATAGACACATGATGAGTGGTGTTGTAACAGTACTCCCCAAGTGCAACCATCGTAACCATGTCTTTTGCTGCCTGCTGACATAATTACGCAAGTAGCCTTCCAGCCACTTGTTCACTATCTCTGTCTGTCCATCTGTTTGTGGGTGGTAACTAGTACTCGGGGTCAACTCAGTGCCCACCAAATGGAAAAGTTCTTGCCAAAACCCGCCCATGAAGTGGCTATCCCTATCACTGACAATGGTCTTTGGGAGACCATGCAATCTGAAAACATCCCTGAAAAATAACTTCGCCACCTGTGCTGCAGTGTAACGTGCTGATATGGCAAAGAAATGTGCATACTTTGTCAGTTGATCAATGACTACAAATATGCAATCCTTGCCCTATACAATGGGAAACCCTGTGATGAAATCCATTGAAATACTCTCCCATTTCCCCTCAGGTATGGGAAGAGGCTGCAGTAACCCCACCGATGGTTCATCTCCCCCTTTTTGCACTGGCAAACTTCGCACTCCTTGACATGTCAGAGTACGTCCTCCTCGAGGCCCTTCCACGAGAACCTATCTCTGATGGCCCTATAGGTCTTGGTGAACCCTTGGTGGCCTAATAATGGCGAGTCATGTGAAGCGTGAAATATCTTCTCCTTGAGCTTGGAGCTCTCGGTCAAGAAGATCCTGTCCCTGAAGTAGATCACCTCATCCATCACCCTGTACTTGTCATTTGTAACCTATCCATCCAACACCTCACAGGAAAAACGATCCTTGGAGTAATCTACCAAAAGTTGAGCCCTCCAATCTGTATCCAAACTCATCAAGGACAACGTTGCCAGTCTGCGTGAAAGTGCATCGGCCACCACGTTGTTCTTCCCCTTGACATACTTGATGTCAAAATCATATGCCTGGATCTTGCTGACCCACTTTTGCTGCCTCTCCTGCAACTGCTTCTGCTCTAAAAAGAATCGGAGGCTGTTGTGGTCTGTTCTCACTCTGAACCTGTTCCCCACCAGGTACTGCCGAAACTTGGCCAATGCATGCATGATGGCCAACATCTCCTTGTCGTATATAGCATACAACCTCTCATGTGGCAATAGCTTTTGGCTCTCAAAAGCTATGGGGTGGCCTCCCTACATCAAAACTGCACCTATCCCCTCCCCTGATGCATCACACTCTAGGACAAAGGGCTGCGTAAAATCTGGCAATACCAAAACCAAACAGCTGCTCATCACTTCTTTGAGTCTGTTGAAGGCCCTCTGCGCTGTATCAGTCCAACTGAATGCCCCCTTTTTGGCAAGGTCTATAAGGGGTGCTGCAAGTTGGGAAAATCCCTTGACGAACTTCCAGTAGTAGGTGCAGATACCCACAAACCCCCAAAGTTCCGTCACATTCTTCAGCGCTAGCCAATCCCTGATGGCCCTGATCTTCTCCTCATGGACTCTCACTCTGTCCACCCCAATGATGTGCCCCAGGTAGAGCATCTCTATTAGCCCAAACTCGCATTTGGAGAGCTTAGCATAAAATAGGTGCTCCTCCAATATGCGCAATACAGCCTCAATATGTTGTAAGTGCTCCTCCCATGTCCTGTTGTAAATCAAGATGTCATCGAAAAACACTAACACAAACTTCCTTAAGTGACTGCGGAAGATGTGATTCATGAATGACTGAAAAGTGGTTGGAGAATTGGTCAACCCAAAGGGCATCACCAAGAACTCAAAGTGACCGTAATGAAATCTGAAAGCGGTCTTGGGAATATCCTGCTCCCTCATGCCAATCTGGTGGTACCTAGATCTCAAGTCAATCTTCGAGAAGAACTTCGATCCCCTTAGCTCATCCATCAACTCATCTATTTGTGGGATGGGGTACCGGTTCTTCATGGTCTTCTTGTTGAGGGCCCGGTAGTCAATGCACATCCTCAATGTGCTGTCCTTCTTCTTCACCAATACTACTGAAGAAGCAAAGGGGCTAGTGCTAGGACGGATGTGCCGAAGAGCTAAGAGCTCATGAATGGTCCTCGCAATATCATCCTGGTAGGCCTTAGGATGCCTATAGGGTGTAGTGATGACAGCCTGGATGCCTTGCTCCAGCTCAATCGTGTGCTCAAATCCCCGATCTGGTGGCTACCCTGGTGGTATCTCTTCAAAAACCGTGGCATATCTATCTAAAATGGACTGCACATCTGGGAGTATGGTCGGCCCTGTAGATCTTGCCTTTGAAACACACAACTCCACTACCCACTCTATGTCTCCCTTCCGGAAATCTGCCTCCATCCAGTGTACCGAAACTGTCTGTGGTGGGTAAGTGTGCATACCTCGAATCTTCTCGTGCCTCCCAATCTTCTTATCCGTCCACTCCATCTCCAAGGTCTCCCAATCAGTGGTGACCTTCCCCAGCGTGATCAACTACTGCACCCCCAGTATCACGTTGGTGTCCGGAATGTCCACCACGAATGAGTGATTTGTCAAGGTGAAAGTCCCCATAGTCACTGCCAATGCTGGCACATACCTGGCACACTGCATGGTCCTATCACCTGGAACCAGTACCGAAAATCCATCAAAGCTCTCCGTTGGTATGCTCCTTCGCTCTACCAACTGGGCATCAATAAAATTGTGGGTGACCCCACTGTCCACTAATACTGAAACACGCTGTCCCCGCATAGTGCCTCGGACATACAGTGTCAAGTATTTGGGAACCCCTCGCAAAGAAGCAAGGGCTCCCCCAATAGGTGCAAATGTCGCACCTCCCGCTCTTGGCGGTGGAGGTGGCAGATGATCTCCCCTCTACGCTACGCTGCTGCCTCCTACCTCTATCTCCTCATACTCCTCCTCTTCCCCACTACTATCGGAGAAAACCTCGATGTAATGTGCCTTTCCCGTGGCACAACGGTGTCCTAGTGCCCATGGCTCCTGGCATGTGAAACATAGCCTCTTCCGCCTCAGTTCTCTCCTGACCTCATCATCCAAGTACCCTCTGGACTGGTTCCCCTTTGGAGGCGGAACCCTCATGTACTTCCCCTTCGGCTGGAATGTCGGTCTCTGGGGAAAAGGAGCTCTAGTCCGGGGTAGTGCATCCTGCAAATCCCAAGTCCTCCCAACTGCGTCATGGAGTGTAGTTGGCCTCGTCGATCTGACTAACCCCCGTAGAGGCTCCGCCAATCCATCGATGAACATATAGATCATCCGGGCTGTGGACAAATCAGGCACCATCACGGAAAGTCTCAAGAACTCTGAAATGTATGTGTCCAGACTCCCGGTCTGCTTGAGCTTAGGCAGCTCAACAAGTGCTCCTCTGGATCCTTCCGATCGAATCGCTCTATCAACCTCTGTGTAAACTCGGTATATGTTGTCACTCCTGAGTGCCCCAGCGTAGCCATCCCGTGAAACCACCAGTCATGGGCCTCGCCCTCCAAGTGCAGCGTTGCCACCTTGATGGCCTCTGTATCTACCATCTGGTTAAGCTGGAAATATTTATCCAACTTCTTTACCCAAGCCTTTGCCGAACACTTGGATGATCCGTCAAATGTCGGTAAATAGAATCTATCTACAGTGTGTTGTACATCCCCGTCATGTGAATGCTTATTGCCCCTGTGATGGTTGTGGGGTCTGCTGTCCCGCTTGAGCTAAATGAAGTCATGGAATGTGAGGGCATCTCTGAACTCCTGACCGTAGGACTGATACTCAACAAAATAATCTCCCATGTGGGCCGGTTCCTGCTCCTGCTGTGCTCCTGCTCCAGTGTCTGCGGCAAGAAATGTAGGCATCGTGGAACGTGGAGGTGTATGTGATGCCATCTACTGCGCTGTGATGTGCTCCTATAGATGATGGGATGTGCCCGATCCCTCCCCGATGTGGAAACCCCTTGGGGTTTCACGCTGTTTAGATTCTACCGTGAACCTTTGCCCCATGTATTTTATCCGTCTCGACAAATCCTGCACTGATTTGATGAGAAGTTCCCCGAACTCCTTCCCGGGATCTCTTTCCTCTACCATTGATTTCTCCTCTTCTGCGTCCACTACTGGCACGCGGTCACCTTCCCCGAAAGTGATCTCTAACCTCCACTCTTGGTCTTTATACTTCCTCCCTCAGTAACAGATGTATGGTTTTCCTGCTGGTGTCATAGACAATCTGCTCCATAGGCTAAGCCAAGTCTATAAGCTCTGATACCACTGTAATATTCCGAATAGAAATAAACAGCAATATAAAGCACATAAACAAAGAACTACAACAACTAGAGAGACATCATATGAAAACTAGACAATATGGAGAACGCTGAGCCATTTTATTAAATATTGAAAGATGAAATGAGTACAAAGGTGATCAGAATGATGGCACCTTGGCTTGCACTAGGAAAGTGTAGAAATACTCTCAGAAGATAATACGGAATGGCTTCTCCCTCAAAGACTGTGTAATCTCCAGTGTTGTTGGTGCTGCTACTGTGCTGCTGCTACTGCTGGAATGAACTGACTAATTGGGGCTGCTCCCCACCTCGGAAAATTGTGAAACTTTGGGAATGGCCTCTCCACCCAATACCCAGAAAAGCCCAGAGAGCTTTTCGGAAATGGCTGACCTCCGAAAATGACCTCCCTTGAGGTACCACACTGTCCCAAACATAAATGCTGGCCCTGAATAATCTGCTGCAAATAATGGCCTCAAACTCTACCAAATTGATGGAATAGGGTAGGGCTAATCCCTTTCCAACTCTCCCAGGCTAAATCCCCTTATAGATCCTCAATCTGGAATCACCTCCTTTAGAAACTGCGTCCTCCCTCTCACTGATTGCGCTGTCTCTTTAAGTGGATGCTCCCAGCTGTGGTAGCTGCAACTCTCTCCGACAAAACAAGGTGGAACTTCTCACCCGAGCAGGCACTCGAAGTCCCCCGAGGCTGAGGTTGGGATCTCCGCACGGAGACACCTGGTGTACTGAACAGTACGTGCAGACTTTGCTCAACAAAAAGCGTTCTCAATGTCAAAAGACAAGTAACATAGATGCATAATCAAAATGATCCAAATGAGGAGACCCTCTCCCTTTTTATGTTTGGAGAGCCTTGCTCTCACCTAGGCCCCACCATCAACTGTGCTGTCTCCTTGAGCCACGATGTCCCTCTATCTCTGCACTGGCTTGGGTCCACACTGCCCACGCTGTTCACTTCCCCATGCTGCCACTTCGACCTCTAGGCACCACGCTGCCAATTAATCATGTCTCTCAAGTGACTTTAGGAAATTCTTTTATCCTAAGTGTGAGTTAAGTGTCCCTCTTCACCCACTTTATTTCTAACTTAACTTTATTAAAGTAGTCAAAAATTAATATTTCCAATTAGCTATTGCTAATTGGGAATATTACATTTCAGTGGACACTTATCCACCCTAATTAGATTAGAGGAAGGATCACTTGGATCTTTCATTGGGAGCATCAATGATGGAATCGAGATTGTTTGACCGGGCCATAGTTCAAATTTAACTCCTCATGAAAGGTAGTGTTATCTTCTAGGAGTTGAGATCAAATTGAGTTGTAGAAGTGTGTCATATTCTTGGGCCTGTGGAAGTTTCTTTTCATTAGCGAGGCACAACCATGTTCATTGATCATAGTCACTGTTCTAGTGGATTCTTTCGAGCTTAGAGATCATGTCATTTCTCCTTATGGTGGGAATCCACAATTAGTAATCAATCTGACTTACCCTCATGCGTTTCAATGTCCCCAAAGCTAGAGATGGGTCATTGGTGAAAAAAGGTATACACAATAGAGAGATAATTACTATGTGGCCATCGAATTGAGAGGAGAAGCAGTCTGGGCAGGGATTCAAGTCACAGACCAGATAAGAGATAGAGGGGGGCCACTATAGATGAGACCTAGAGCTCGAGACATTTAACGTCCTGTAGGAGTGGCAACACGTTGAAACAAGCCATTACAGTGACATCCATACCATTAGATAATCAACGATCCATTCTGACTGCACTTGTAGGGCCTCGAGTGATGAATCGGGTTGTTGTTGGGAGTTCATGCCTGCAATAGAGATCCGACCAATTGAGACGATTCAAGAAACTATTAGCAAGAAACCCTTATAGTCTGTAGTGTTCAACCAATCAAGGATTTGGGACTTTACAGTGATATCATAGATGCTGATTCTCCTAGCTTGTGGATTAATGGGATTGAATGTTTTTGAAGACATCACATATATCACCTACTAGAGACAAAAGACAAAGGAGAAGGGGAGGTGATTGTTTCCCTACCGAATCAAATTTAGAAGAATGGGACAATGTGGAGGACATGCATGAGCAGCCAGGGGACAACACTTTGCATATACTAAATGATCTCACTCAGGGGCAACAACAGTTGGTTCAGCTAATCATATAATTGATAACAAACAATTAGAACCATCATGTAACCCACTGTGGAGAAAGTGGGTCCAATGGGCCTTATTGCTGCAAAATCTAGCAGGCCTTGAAGAGGGAAACCCTACAAGGTATAAACTAGACCAAGAGGAAACAGTGGGGTAGTGGCCCACTTTCACCACAACCAAAACCCCCTGATGTTTTTGGATTTTTACCGATGGGAGGAGTCCCAGTAGGGGAGAGATTACTTATAATAGGTATTCTAGGGTTAAGTGTTGATTTATGGTAGCATCAAATGTGCTCTAGCCTTGTAATTTTGTATATAAGCTAAGACACATGTGTTCCATAAAACCCAGAAATGGTTTTGGAAAATTTCACTTAGAGATGATTTAATTAAATTAATTAATCATTTTTTAATGTTTTCTTAATTCTAAACTTAAGGAAACTGATTAATTAAAGTGTATTAATTAAATCAAGTGTGAATCTTCTAGATAAAGTCATGGATCACCTCCAAGTTAATCTTAGCCCTTGATTATGTTTTAATCTTGGCCGTTGAAGATTCAATGAAAGATTATAAGAAGGATGGTGAGGGGCCTATGGAAATACACTTGACACCTGAGCCATTGGGCATTTTGAAACTGTGAGAGTGAAACAAAGTTTTTGATCAAGAAAAAATCACTAGGGTTGGGTTTGCTAAGTGATTTGATTCAGTGATTAGATCTAGAGAGGGGCAGAAGCGGAGATTGGTCAGGAGGAGCAAGGGTGCATTTTCAGAGAGAGGCAGAGGTGACGCAAATAGAGACAACACAGTTTTTTGAAGAGGTGATGTAGATCCTGCAGGAAATCACGCAGAAACAATGCAGTGTCTCTTGGAGTCAGTCCGGAGACAACTAGAGGTTGGAATTTTTGAGCCAGAAGGGCCAAATCCAGCCCTAGATTAGCTAGATCAGTTGCAGAACAAAGTGACGCAGGTCCTTCAGTTTTCCCACGTAGGCTTACACAATCCAGAGTAGGAAATCACGCAGAGGCAGCAAGGGCATCACTTACGTTGTTAGATCAACCGGAGATTAGCTGAGTGAGGTATATCTCACAATTTTCACCAAATTGCGTAGATTTCTTTGAAGGGTTTTCCAGATGTTGGCACCCTAGTTATATTCAAGATTCTGCTGCATAATAAAGAAACCCTCAGATTTGCTACACCGGTTTTCCCAAGTTGTGTTTTTCCGGGGACAATTGTCCAAAAATAACGGTGTCTACATGTGATTACTTGTGCTATTTTTATATGTGAATTCTACAGCATATTTTATTTTGTTATTTAACACGAGAAATGTTAAATAATTGTGTTTAATAATGTAATAGAAGAAATCTAATAAGTAACTGCAGTAGGGTTCTCCACTATAGAATTTTCACATGGTATCAGAGCTGTCAGATCCAAAGGAAGCAAGGTCAGGAAAAGGGACTGCGTAAACCAGAAGCTTCAAAAGGGATACAACGCAGAAAGAAGCACAGATAAGTATGACAAACTTAGATGTCTTATCCGTAGTATTAAAAACCGGCCGGTTCAAATCGGAAACTGGTCAAACTGGCCGGTCAGACCATTGGCCGGTCCAAACCGGTTGAAAAACCCGATCAACCCCTCCCTCTCGCCTGAAAATTCCAGTTAACCGGTGCTTATTGGCCGGTTAAGGAAGGAACCCGCCGGTTTATGAATAAACTGGCCAGTTCTGTCTTTAACTGGTCGGTCAGCACCTACCTTGCTGGAGGGACCCACGCACGGCCAACAAGGAGGTTTAGGGCTGATTTGGAGGGAAGGGGAGGGTTGTTTCCCTCCAAAAACACCCTCCCCCATCTTTTATAAGCAGGGGCATCCTCTCCTTTGTCTCACACCATCTCATTTGTAGTTTGTGAGTTTGATTGAGAGCTTGGAGAGTGTTGAGTGTTTGCTAGAGAAGTGATCTTGGAGGCTTGGAGTTGGAGTTGGAGCTATCTCGGAGATAGTTTGGAGCTGTCAGTAGAGTTGGCATCTTCAAGAGGACACTAAGGAAGCTAGTTTGCATTGCCATGTAAGGATTTTCACTTGAAAAATCCATCATTTCATTGCTGTTCATGTATTTATTTTCTCATGTGTTTAGCTATGCTATTGCCCTCAAATCTCTAGTCCTATGCTATCAAATTTTTTATGTTTGAATGTGCATTTTGTTTCATAATTTTAGCCTTAGTTGTCCATTTATCTTAGCTGCAATTTTTTTTAAATGGCAGATTTATTTCCAAATTTCAATTATTTCAAGTCAAGATGGCTCCAAAAACCAAGGACAGTGCATGGGCCCATTGTGATGTGGTTGATGGAAAGATGATATGCAAATTTTGTGAAAAATGTATTGGAGGTGGGGGTATTCTTAGATTGAAACAACACTTGGCTGGGATAAGAGGCCAAGTAAAGCCATGTGATGCACCTAATGAAGTGATAGGTCCAGTTAGGGCAAAATACCTTGCCAAGTTTGAAAAGTTTGAGGAGACTAAGGTTAGGGAGAAGGCCATCCAAGGTGAAATTGCAAGGAAGAGGGAACTAATAGAAACCCTGAGACAGAGTGGGTATGATGATTATGAGATTCAAGACTCCACTTCTATCCCTTCCACCAATGACCTCTTTCACTATGTTCCTCCTATTGGCCAAAAATCAAAACCAACAAAGAGACCCAACATCTAGTGTTATTTCTCATCCACTGCTAATCTCACAGCCACTTCCTCCCAGCCAAGTTGTCGACCCACTTTGGATCAACATTGGAAAAAACAATGTAAAGAAACTTCTTATCAGTACATTGCTAGATGGTGGTATGATTCAGATATACCATTTAATGTTGCTCTCTCACCCTATTACCAAGCTATGTGGGACTCTGTTTTAGCTACAGGAAAGGGATTCAAAGGCCCTACTGTGCATGACTTGAGGGGATCTCTTTTGCAATAAGAGATTTGTAATATTGATGAGTATTTGGCTGACTATAAAGAGTCATGGTTCAAAATAGGTTGTTCCATCATGTCAGATGGATGGACTGATGGAAAGAACCGCACTATCATTTACTTCCTTGTTTCCTGCCCTCGAGGAACAATGTTTTTGAGATCAGTTGATGCATCTGATAAGGTGAAGGATGCAACCCCTCTATTTGAGCTTTTGGATGAGATTATGCAGGAAGTGGGGGAGCAGAATGTTGTGCAGGTCATCACAGATAATGCCTCAAACTATGTTCTTGCTGGAAAGATGCTTGAGTCCAAGTATAATACCATATTTTGGACTCCATGTGTGTAATATCCCCAAAGGGAAATAACCAGTAATACACAGAAATATGCCAGACAGAAATACATAAACAAATGCTGGAACCAGATAATAGATCAAGTACACATAGAATGCCAGAATTCTAAGCCATTTTATTATTCTCAGAACACATAGATAGGAGTACAAGATAATCAGAATGAGTGCACCTATCCTTGCCCTAGGCAAGTGGAGACCCTCTCAGACAAACAATGGCTGCAAATAAGGACAGCGTCCTAACTGGCTGAAGATCTGCTATGAAGAGCTGCTGCTGAAATGCAATGGAACTGTGAACTGAAGACTAGAAGGTGGCTGATCTCAACCCTCCAAACCCTCACCAATAAAAACGCTGTCTCTGCTAGTGACAGCGCAGAAGACAGATGAAATGCTGGCCACAGAACCTCCAGATGGCAAGATCTACTCCTCCAGGCTGAAAACACTGAAAACGCTGTCAAATCTCACTCACCAGACTCTGCTCATCAAATCAGCGTCCTCCTTGACTGGATCTGCGTTCTCTCTCCCTCAGATCTGCTAGATCTGAATCCTCCTTTCCAGATCTGGGTCCTACCACTCCAGATCTGCGTCCTCTGAGGCCAAATCTGCTGCTATCTCTTCAGATCTAGGGCCGGATCTCGACAAAGCATTCCCCGTATCCGTACCTCCAAGGCCGGGATCTGATGTTATCTCTCCAGACCCGTACTCTCCAAGGCCGGATCTACCAATAATATCTCCTCGCATCCGTGTCCTCCAAGGCCGGATTCGATGCTACCTCTCCAGACCGCACTCTCTGGGGCTAGATCTCTCGGGGACCGCGTCCTCCAAGATCGGGCTCGCCATTGCCTCCCCGCACCGCGTCCTTCCCGCCAGCCAACCGGATCTCGCGTCCTTCCTTCTCTCTCTCCGGAACAGCCGGCCCTCCTCTCGCATCTCGATCTCCGCGTCCTTCCTCCTCCTCGAGTCGCTTCATCATTTTTAGGACCGCGCAGATACCGAAGGGATAGGCTCCCTTCTCTCGAATCTCCACCAGAAAACCGTCGCTACTTACCACTTAAACCGATGATATTTCGAACAACTTACTGCAAGTGTGTACCGAAGTCCCCCGAAGCTAAGGGTGAAACCAGAAATAACCTTACCAGGGCAGGCACTCGAAGTCCCCCGAGGCTAAGGGTGAGATCTCCGACCGGAGACACTCGGTTGCACTAAACAGTGCTGCAGACCGACTAAACAACCGGCGTGCTGAAGCAGACAGAAGTCTAGCTCTCTAAATCAATATCAAATCATGCCTGTCCAAATGAGGTGAGAACCCCACCTTTTATAGTGCTAAACTCCCTCCAAAACCTTAACTGCGTCCTTCACCCTCCTTGGCCGGTGCAGTTACCCTTGGGTCAGCGTGAGGCCTCCCCTCATATCCATGTGGACCCCCAAGGCCCCCTCTCTAAGTTATAATGTTAATCAACTAGGAAAACACTTTATTTTATAAAGTGAGGTGACTAAAGTGAGTGACCCCTCTTATTTCTCACTTTATTTATTATTTCTAGCTAAAGCGGCAAAATTAAACAAAAATGAAATATTCCAATTAGCAAAGCTAATTGGGAATATTACAATGTGCTGCACATTGCATAGAACTCATGCTTGAGGACATAGGAAAAGTGGAGTGGTTAAAAAACACTATAGAGCATGGCAAGTACATTACAAAATACATTTACAACCACTCACGGGTATTGAGCCTAATGAGGAAAAACACTGGGGGTGTTAGTCATCAGTAATTTTTACTATCTGAAGATGACTAAATGTCAGTCCTAGATTTCTATAAACAAGATTCATGAATATTGTGAGTTTTATAAATCTCACTGCATTCATTATCCTTAGGATAAATTTTTCACTGTTTTACTACTCTACCATGTCATGGTCAGCCTACCACTCCCAAAAGACCCATCATGGGCTCATGTCACTCATCTTAGCTATGTTTTGCCACCTTTGACCTTAGCACTTGGTTTTGCCTTGCCTAATCCCTCCACTTGCCACCCAGGGTCACCAACCAAATTACTCCTTCCTGTGTTTCCTAAAGAGCCTCCCACTAGGTCACTAGGGTTTCTTAGGTTGTAGGATTGTCTTTAATCTTCTAAAGTACTTTTTTTATGAGCCAAAGGCTGCATCAAATGTGAAAGAAGGTCAAGCAACTGTTTGTCCAAATTAGATCAGAAAGACCTTCAAGAAGGATTGCTTTGCGAAAGACAACATTCTGCAAAAGGATAACTGAGCATCTTAAACAGTTATGCAAGAATGATTGAGATAACTATCATACAAGGAAATACTGTTGAAGGTAATTTCTAGGGTTTGCCAAGGTAACCATGCTTCATTGCATCAAAGGGAGGAAAATTCAAAGAGTATCAATGTGAGGGAGGTCAAATTTTCAAGAGCAGTCAATTGCCCTCAAATGGTCAAAGGATAAAAGCATAGGGCTGAATTTCAAGATAGAATGCCAAATTGATCATAAGGTTACTGTTATCAAAGTGTTAAACTCCAAGAATGACAAGGGGGACAAAAAACAATTGTGTCATGGCACCTGCAACAAATCAGGAGTGACCAAGAGGAGACAACCTACATGATTGTAAATACTATGGTGACAGTAGAAGATGGATTTATCATGCCTATAAAATCAATGAGAGAAATGAAGCTAGTTCCTCAGTTACCCATCAAACAGGAGGCAATTTGAACTCCTAGGTAAGAACAGAGAGGTTTTGAAGAGGCTACCATCATGCAAAGTGCATAAAAAGTTATGAAAGAGATTGGAAGACATGAACATGGCTAAAACACAGTGAATCATATAACTCCAACAGGCATCTGCAAAACAAGTGTTAAAAGCATCAATAAGCCAAAGAGAATCAAGCCCACCATGTCAGCTACCTAAAAAGCAGCAAAGAGAAGTGGTAAGGAGAAAAGGGGGCTAGTTTTATATTTTTAAACCACCCAGTGCAAAAAGTGAAAAGAATATTAGTGAAGTGATAAAAAGATCAAAAAAACATTAGGATGTGGGTTTGTAAGAGATAAATGTATCTTCCTAAGACTGTAAAAGCCAATTTTTTTATCACTCAACTCCATTTGTCACTTGCAAAAGAGAGTGAGAAGCGTTCAAGAGAAATTCCTCTGTTCTGGCAAACTTCGGGCAGGAAAAACCCAGTGCTACACTCCTGGAACACTGTGCTATGCTCCTGTTGGTGCCTTCCTTCGAAAATTTAACGGAGTGATGCGTGCCTGTGAACGGGCGCTATGCGTTCATCTTGTGCAGACCCGACAGCCTGACAAAACCAGCGTGCAGAGCAGCCCAACAGGCCCGGGCGCTACGTGTTTGGTGCTGCACGCAGAGCAGGCTCGACAGGCCCGCGTGCTATGCACCGATCCCTGCATGCAGACAGGCCCGACAGGACCATTAACCCCGCAGTCTATGCGTTTTACTCTGCATGTTCAACCTTTGCCCAACAGGCCCGAAGCCTTTGCCCGTTCGGCAGCGGCCCGACAGGCCCAATAGCCTGTGTAGCCTCTGTCGGTGCTATGCGCCTGCGCTGCACGTTCAGCAGCGGCCCGACTGGCCCGTGCAGCCACCCGACTGACCCGGTCCTACGCGCTTACGCTGTGCGTTCATCTAGGAGGGTTTATATAGCAGCTCAAGCTCAAATTTGCTCAAAAAACTCCTCAAAGTCACCTCCAAAGGTTCCATAGCACCTCTGAGGGGTAAGTAAAAAGGCACCTCCTTCATTTCCTAAGTTCTTGTCATTTAAATTAGAGGAAGAACCCTATATTTCTCCATCAGTTTCACAAAGCAAAATTAGGGTTTTGGCCTTCAAGGCAAGAGTAAAAGAGAAAAATGTCAAGGGAAACTAATAGTGGCAGTGGTGAGGGAGGCCAAGGGCCTAGAAGACAGTAGAAAAAGGGAGGAAGGGCAAACAGATTTGAGCCACTGAATACCAAGGAATTGATGGCCTCTCCTATGACAGTTGCATATTTCCAAGAGGTGGGTTGTTTTGACTTCTGTGAAAGGGTACAACAGGTCCAGATTCATCTTGAGTTGACCAGGAATTTCATCATTAACCTTCATGACCATCAAGTAAACCTAGCAGGAGTGAACTTTGAGCTATCCATCAATACCATTTCTATGGCCACCGAGATACCTAGTATGGGAGAAAAATGGTTCAAACAGGCAAATTTGGACCTGAGCCATTATCAACCCTTCTTGAAACCTAGATACCAAGTTGATTGCAAATCCATTTTTCCATTTTCACATCTACTGGAGAGATATGTACCCTTAATGAGAATCATCATGAAATACTTCACCTGTGAGGGTAGGTTTTCTAGGCTTTATTCCTATCATATAAGACTGCTCATGCACTTCACTAAGGCCAAGCTACTACATTTTCCCTATTATCTTTATAGAAGTATTTATAAGATGTCATACATTGTGCAAAAGAGACCTCCTTCACAACAAATGCAAAGTCTTTTTCACCATTCTCTTATCAAGATGATTGTGTTGCATCAATTAGAGAAATAGGGTATCCCATGGGAAGTGTTCATTGCCCATAAAGTTTTCACAAAACCAACAACCTCCTCATTAGCCAAATCTACCCTCATCATGTCATCCACCTCTCTCCACTCCTCCATCACCCCCCATTGACCATGACTCCTCATTTACACATGAATCCTCTCCTCAAGAAAACCTCCCTCCCTCACCTTCTCCAAAAGCATCAGATCAAGAAGAGAATGATGATGAGGAAGAAGAGACAAATGATGAAGCGACAAATGATGATGAGGAAGAAGAGACAAATAATGAAGAGACAAATGATGAGGAAGAGGAAAATGACAATGAAGAAAGTGGTGATGATGATGAAGAAACAGATGATGAAGAAGAAGAAGAAACAAATGATGAGGAAGAAGATAATGATGATGAAGAGGCAGAGAATGATGACGAGGAAGAAACAAATGATGAAGAAGAAACCATGATGACTGATAGCCCTAATAATGAAGACAGCAGTGACACTATGAACCAGAAAGCAGTGAAGAGGTTGGTGACAATGGTGAAGTTCACAACAGTAATGTTAGCATGGAGGAAAATGAAAGTGAGTCTCAAGAGGTTAGTCAAGAACACAGTGCAGAAGACATATTTGCAGAGATCATTGATGAAAAGAAAGGCAGTCTTGAGATCAGCCATGGTGAGGGAATTCTAGTAGACAAATTTGAGTTTTTCCCTCTCACATATCAAAAAGGGCCAAGGCTTGTGTTTGTTGCCTCCAAAAGGCAAGGGACCATGGCATCCACCTCAGCTCAGCCACTAGACAAAGGGAAACAAAAGGTAAAGGAAGAAGAAGAAGATCATGAGGTTGAGAGGGAGTTTGAGATCATTCAGGTGGACAGTGATGAGGAAAATGAAGCAAGGATCACAAACTTGCTCCTCCAAGACAGAAATGCACAAATTGAAGACCTCCAAGCACATTTGGATAGGGTAAAGAGTGTGGATGATGCCCTTGACTTGTAGAATAGGTAGCTAGGAGCGCAAATTGCTATTTATGAGGCTAGAGCCATTAAGCCCCAGAAAGAAGCCCAAAAGGCACTGGTAAAACTAGAAGAGTTCATGGGCACTTATGAAAAGAGTGAGGATGAGGAAGGACAATCTAGGAGGAGACCTAGAACCATGGGGTTGAAGAAGGCATTGGCAAAGCAAAGGGAACAAGTATCAGCCCTAGTAGAAGTTAGAACAACTCCCTCTAAATGAGCTTTTGGCCATGGAGATATCACATGATCGGGAGCCTTGGTTGGAAAGAACCAACATACATTTGGAAGCTAAATTGAAGAAAGCAAATCAGAATCTTAATCTCCAAAGAAGGATGACTAAACATTATGCCCGGAGAAACCAATTGCAAGGGCTAAACTCAGGAAGGCTCAAACCAAGATCCAAGCACTAAAAGAAGCAAAAGGCCAAGCTAACCTTGGAATCTTGGCACAAGCTTCTTTATAGGTCTCTCAAAAACCATGAAGCACACATCCACCAAATTTGAGAGAATTTTGACAAATTTTGGTTTTTTGCTAATTTGGAGGGCCAAGGGGGTAGCACCCATGGTGCTACACTTTTTCTCAGAGCATCCTTAAGAGGAAAGGCTTACATTTTTGGAATCCTCAGCTCAAGTACAACATGCTCAAAAAGTTTCAGATCAATTGGAGTTGTTTTGGTCCCGTAATATCCCCAACGGGAAATAACCAGTAATACACAGAAATATGCCAGACAGATATAAAACAAAATGCTGGAACCAGATAATGGAACAAGTACACATAGAATGCCAGAACACTAAGCCATTTTATTAATCTGAGAATACATAGGTAGGAATACAAGACAATCAGAATGAGTGCACCTATCCTTGCCCTAGGCAAGTGGAGACCCTCTCAGAACAAATAATGGTCGTGCAGATATGGATGCCGGGCTCCCAGGCCGGTCGAAGATCCGCTATGAAGAACTCGCCGCCGAGCCTAATCGGAACTATGAGTCAAGACTAAAAGATGTAATAGACTTAATCCTCCAAACAAACCCCAGTGAATGTGAAACTGATGCTCCACCACCAATCAAACCCTCTCCAATAAAAACGTTGTCTCTGCTAGTGACAGCGCAGAAGACAGATGAAACGCTGGCCACAAATCCTCCGATGAGATGATCAGCTCCTCAAGGCTGGAAACACTGAAAAACGCTGCCAAACCCCACACACAAGACTCTGCTCATCAGATCAGCGTCCTCCCTGACTGGATCTGCGTCCTCTCTGCCCAGATCTGCTGGATCTGAGTCCTCCCTATCCAGATCTGCGTCCTATCACTCCAGATCTGCGTCTTCCAAGGCTAGATCTGCTGCTATCTCTCCAGATCTAGGCTGGATCTGCCAATATCTCCTCAGATCTGCGTCCTCCAAGGCTGGATCTGATGCTAACTCTCCAGATCTGCGTCCTCCAAGGCTAGATCTACCAATATCTCCTCAGATCTGCGTCCTCCAAGGCTGGATCTGCTGCTATCTCTCCAGATCTGCGTCCTCTCTCTGGATCTGCTTCCTCACTATTCAGATCTGAGTCCTTCTGCTGAATCTGCGTCCTTCCCCTCTGGATCAGCGTCCTATCTCCTGGATCTGCGCAGCCTCAAGAAGGGGTTTTCTCCTCTCCAAAATCTCCACCAGAAATCTGCTGCTAATTACCACTGAAACTGAAGGATGATGCTCAGAAAATAACCTTACCAGGGCAGGCACTCGAAGTCCCCCGAGGCTAAGGGTGATACCAAGAAAATAACCTTACCAGGGCAGGCACTCGAAGTCCCCCGAGGTTAAGGGTGAGATCTCCGAACGGAGACACTCGGTTGCACTAAACAGTGCTGCAGACCGACTAAACAACCGGCGTGCTGAAGCAGACAGAAGTCTAGCTCTCAATATCAATATCAAATCATGCATGCCAAAATGAGGTGAGAGCCCCACCTTTTATAGTGCTAAACTCCCTCAAAAACCTTGACTGCGTCCTTCACTCTCCTTGGCCTGCGCAGTTAACCTTGGGTCAGCCTGAGGCCTCCCCTCATACACATGTGGACCCCCAAGGCCCCCTCTCTAAGTTATAACGTCAATCTACTAGGAAAAACACTTTATTTTATAAAGTGAGGTGACTAAAGTGAGGTGACCCATCTTATTTCTCACTTTATTTATTATTTCTAGCTAAAGCGGCAAAATAAAGCAAAAATGAAATATTCCAATTAGCAAAGCTAATTGGGAATATTACAGTCTCCCCCGGCAAAACGTTGCTTGTCCTCAAGCAACTGAAGTGATGGATGCTGTAAGATCCTCTCATTCTCCCAAGTGGCATCCTGATCCGGCAAATTTTTCCATCTCACCAAGAATTCTCTGATCTTCCTGCTCTGCAGCTGTCTCTCCCTAGTGTCGATAATAGCCTCCGGCTGTAACACCAGATGCCCCTCATCATCTGTAGGCGGTAGCTCCTCGGTGACTGTCACATGCTGGCCCAGTGCCTTTTTCAGGCATGATACATGAAAGATGTTATGAATCCGACTGTCTTGGGGCAGCTCCAACTCATACGCAACCTGCCCGATCCTGCGTATCACCTTGTATGGTCCATAAAAACGAGGCTTCAGCTTCTCTGCCCCCTTCTGCTTGAGCGAAGATTGTCGGTTTGGCTGTAGTCGTAGGTAGACCAGGTCCCCTACCTCAAAGTGTCTCTCCACCCGACCCTTATCAGCATACAACTTCTGCTGATTCTGTGTTGTGGCTATGTTGTCCTTGAGAGCTCGGAGGATGTCTTGGCTCTCTTGGATCCATAACTTGGCTCGCGGAGCCCTGCTAACACCGAACATCATGTCCACAAAAGATAAGGAATGATATCCATACAAAGCATAAAAAGGTGTCATACCGATGGACATATGGTGCGTTGTGTTATAGCAGTACTCGCCCAAATGTAGCCATTTCAGCCATGCTCGCTGCTGCCCACTGACGTAGTTACGCAAGTAGCCTTCCAGCCACTTGTTAACTATCTCTGTCTGTCCGTCCGTCTGGGGATGATAACTAGTGCTCGGTGTCAATTCTGTCCCCATTAGTCGGAAGAGCTCCTGCCAGAATCCGCCCATAAAACGGTTGTCCCTGTCACTGACAATGGTCTTGGGTAGACCATGCAATCTGAAAACCTCTCTGAAAAATAACTCCGCCACCTGTGCCGCTGTGTGATGTGCTGAAATGGCGAAAAAGTGAGCATACTTCGTCAGCCTGTCAACCACTACGAAGATGCAATCCTTGCCCTGCACTGTGGGCAACCCTGTGATGAAGTCCATCGAAATGCTCTCCCACTTCCCCTCCGGAATGGGAAGAGGCTGCAACAACCCTGCAGGATGACTCATCTCTCCCTTGTTTCGCTGGCAAACCTCGCACTCCCTGACATGCTGGAGCACGTCCTCCTTGAGGCCCTTCCATGAAAATCTCTCCCGGATGGCCCTGTATGTCTTGGTGAACCCCTGATGGCCCGCCAATGGTGAATCGTGTGAAGCCTGGAGTATCTTCTTCTTGAGCTGAGATCCCTCAGTCAAGAAGATCCTGTCCCTGTAATAGATGATCTCATCGACCACCCTGTACCTGCTATCTACTACCTGCCCATCCAGAACCTCGCATGCAAATCTATCCTTGGAGTACTCAACCAACAGTCGAGCCCTCCAATCAGCGTCCAGGCTCATGAGTGATAACGTGGCCGGTCTACGAGAAAGGGCATCAGCTACCACGTTATTCTTCCCTTTGACATACTCTATGTCAAAGTCATAGGCCTGGATCTTGCTGATCCACTTCTGCTGTCTCTCCTGCAACTGCTTCTGCTCCAGAAAGTACCTCAGGCTGTTATGATCTGTCCTCACCCTGAATCTGCCACCCACCAGGTACTGCCGGAATTTGGCCAAGGCATGCATGATGGCCAGCATCTCCTTGTCGTATATGGGATATAGCCTCTCGTGTGGAAGGAGCTTCCGGCTCTCAAAAGCAATCGGATGACCCTCCTGCATCAAAACTGCACCAATCCCCTCTCCTGATGCATCGCACTCTAGGACAAAGGGCTGCGTAAAATCTGGCAACGCTAATACGGGACAACTGCTCATCACCTCCTTGAGCTTGTCAAAAGCTCGCTGTGCTGTATCCGACCAACTGAATGCCCCCTTCCTCGTCAGTTCCGTGAGGGGTGCAGCAAGCTGAGAGAAGCCCTTGACGAACTTCCTGTAGTAGGTGCAGATACCAATAAACCCTCGAAGTTCTGTTACATTCCGTGGCTCTGGCCAGTCCCTGATAGCCCTGATCTTCTCCTCGTGGACTCTCACCCCGTCCACTCCTATAATGTGTCCTAGATACAGCATCTCCGTCAACCCAAACTCACACTCGGAGAGCTTGGCAAAGAACTGCTGCTCCTCCAAAATGTGCAAGACCGTCTCAATGTGCTGGAGATGCTCCTCCCAAGTCCTGCTGTATATAAGGATATCATCAAAGAAAACCAGCACAAACTTCCTCAGATGATCCCTGAAGATGTGGTTCATACAAGACTGAAAGTAGCTGGTGCATTGGTCAACCCAAATGGCATGACCAAAAACTCAAAGTGCCCATAATGACACCTGAAAGCAGTCTTGGGAATGTCTTGTTCCCTCATGCGTATCTGATGGTACCCGGATCTCAAATCAATCTTTGAGAAGAACCGTGCTCCTCTCAACTCATCCATCAGCTCGTCGATCCTGGGAATGGGGTACCTGTTCTTCAGGGTCTTCTTGTTTAGAGCCCTGTAGTCAATGCACATGCGTAATGTGTCGTCCTTCTTCTTCACCAGCACTACTGAAGAAGCAAAAGGGCTAGTGCTAGGCCGAATGTGACCAAGGGCCAGCAACTCCTGAATGGCTCGCTCTATCTCATCCCGATAGGCCTTGGGATGCCTATACGGTGTGGTAATCACAGCCTGTATCCCCCGCTCAAGCTCGATCGTGTGCTCAAACCCCCGATCCGGTGGCTGTCCTGGCGGAATGTCCCCAAAAACTACTGCATATCTATCGAGAATAGACTGCAGATCAGGGTGTACCGTCCGCCCTGTCTCCACTGCCTCCGAAGCTCGCAACTCTACTGCCCACTCTATATCTCCTTTGCGGAAAGTCGCCTCCATGCTGTGTCCCGATACTGTCTGGGGTGGATATGTGTTCTGCCCTCGTATCTTCTCATGCTTCCCCGTCTTGGGATCATCCCACTCCATCTCTAGGGCCTTCCAATCCGTCGTGACCTTTCCCAGAGTAATAAGCCACTGAACTCCCAATATCACGTTGGTGTCCGGAATGTCCACCACAAAGAAGTGATCGGTCAATGTATAAGTGCCCATCGTCACTGATAATTCTGGTACATATCGAGCACATGCCATGGTTTGATCTCCTGGTACCAAAACAGAAAACCCATCAAAGCCCTCCGTCGGTATGCCTCTCCGCTCAACCATCTGGGCATCAATGAAGTTGTGGGTGGCCCCACTATCGACTAAGACCGAGACCCGCTGTCCGCGCACTGTCCCCCGTACGCGCAAGGTCAAATACTTGGGGACTCCTCGCAATGCTGCTAGAGCTCCCCCAGTAGGTGCGAATGATGCCCCACCTGTCGCGGGTGGTGGAGGTGGTAAGGTACTCTGTGCTGCATAACATCCTCCTGTCTCCTCATCATCCTCCTCATCCTCTTCTCCGCTGCTCTCGGAGAAGACCTCTATGAAATGTGCCTTCCCTGCCGCACATTTGTGTCCCGGTGCCCACGGCTCCTGGCAAGTGAAGCATAATCGCTTCCGCCTCAGCTCTCTCCTGGCCTCATCATCAATCTGCGCTCGTCCCGGATTCGCCTTGGGAGGCGGAGCCCTCGTGTCCTTACCCTTAGGCTGGAAAGCCTGTCTCTGGGGATAAGGTGGCCGAGTCCTGGGCAAGACATCCTGTAAGTCTCGAGTCCTACTGATAGCATCCTGCAGTGTAGCCGGTTTGTTTGACCGGACTAGGCCACGAAGTGGCTCTGACAGCCCCTCCACAAACATATAGACCATCCGAGCTGTCGATAAGTCAGGTACCATCACCGAAACCCTCAAGAAATCCGAGATGTATGCTTCGGCACTCCCAGTCTGTTTGAGCTTGGTCAGCTCAACAAAATGCTGCTCCGGATCCCTCCTGTCAAAACGCTCTACCACCCTCCTGGTAAACTCGGCATATGTCGTCACTGTGGAATGCCCGAGTGTCGCCATCCCATGAAACCACCAGTCCTAAGCCTCACCCTCTAAATGCAATGTAGCCATCTTAATGGCCTCCGTCTCCGACATCTGGTTAAGCTGGAAATAAATGTCCAGCTTCTCCACCCAGGACTTTGCCGAATTCTTTGATGAACCATCAAACATAGGCAAATGGAATCTACTAGCCGCACGGTGGTCATCACGGTGGTATCCGTGCCCCTTGTGCTGGTGCTGCTCAGGGGGTTTGATGCCGCATCGATACTGGAGATAGCACTCGAAGGGGAGAGTATCCATGAATGCCTGTCCTAAGCCCTGCCACTCTGCAAAAACGGCTGCCCATCGAGCTGGACTCACATCTCTCGGTGCTGTCGACCCCTCGTCCTCTACCAGGAAGGTAGGCATGGTGGGTCGCGTGGGTGCTGGATTGTCCCTCTGTGCACCTCCCCGCACTCCTGTCCCTGTGTCTTCTGGCAAGAATGTGGGCATAGTGGATCGTTGAGCCGTCACAATGGGGATAGCATCGTGCACTGGTATGTGGCGAGACATACTCGAACCTTCACCGACCTGAAGAACTCTAGGGAGTTCTCTCTGACTGATCTCCATGGCCAAGAGCCTCTGTGACGTCTCCTGCATCCTCTGTGACGTCTCCTGCATGTGACGGAGGACCGCCTCTTTAAACCTCACATCATCATCTGCCATTGGGTTACGCTACTCTGAGCCCTTCTCAGGCTGCTCTGCCTCTGAATCTGTCTCAGGTGGCTCCTGATCAGAATCACTTCCCCCGAAAGGAAACTTCCACCTACTCTCAGCTTCTCTGCGTTCCTTCCGATAGATGTAGGGGTTATCCCTGGGCGTCATAGACTGCTAGCACCACAGGCTGAGCCAGATCTATGCTCTGATACCACTGTAATATCCCCAAAGGGAAATAACCAGTAATACACAGAAATATGCCAGACAGATATAAAACAAAATGCTGGAACCAGATAATGGAACAAGTACACATAGAATGCCCGAACACTAAGCCATTTTATTAATCTGAGAATACATAGATAGGAATACAAGACAATCAGAATGAGTGCACCTATCCTTGCCCTAGGCAAGTGGAGACCCTCTCAGAACAAATAATGGCTGCAGATATGGACAACGTCCTAGCTGGCTGAAGATCTGCTATGAAGAACTGCTGCTGGAATGCACTGGAACTATGAGCTGAAGACTAGAAAGATGGCTGATCTCAATCCTCCAAACAAACCCCAGTGAATGTGAAACTGATGCTCCACCACCAATCAAACCCTCACCAATAAAAACGTTGTCTCTGCTAGTGACAGCGCAGAAGACAGATGAAACGCTGGCCACAAATCCTCCGGATGAGATGATCAGCTCCTCAAGGCTGGAAACACTGAAAAACGCTGCCAAACCCCACACACAAGACTCTGCTCATCAGATCAGCGTCCTCCCTGACTGGATCTGCGTCCTCTTTGCCCAGATCGGCTGGATCTGAGTCCTCCCTATCCAGATCTGCGTCCTCCAAGGCTAGATCTGCTGCTATCTATCCAGATCTAGGCTGGATCTACCAATATCTCCTCAGATCTGCGTCCTCCAACGCTGGATCTGATGCTATCTCTCCAGATCTAGGCTGGATCAGCCAATATCTCCTCAGATCTGCGTCCTCCAAGGCTGAATCAGATGCTAACTCTCCAGATCTGCGTCCTCTCTCTGGATCTGCGTCCTCACTACTCAGATCTGAGTCCTCCTACTGAATCTGCGTCCTTCCCCTCTGGATCAGCGTCCTATCTCCTGGATCTGCGCAGCCTCAAGAAGGGGGTTTCTCCTCTCCAAAATCTCCACCAGAAACTGCTGCTAATTACCACTGAAACTGAAGGATGATGCTCAGAAAATAACCTTACCAGGGCAGGCACTCGAAGTCCCCCGAGGCTAAGGGTGATACCAAGAAAATAACCTTACCAGGGCAGGCACTCGAAGTCCCCCGAGGTTAAGGGTGAGATCTCCGAACGGAGACACTCGGTTGCACTAAACAGTGCTGCAGACCGACTAAACAACCGGCGTGCTGAAGCAGACAGAAGTCTAGCTCTCAATATCAATATCAAATCATGCATGCCAAAATGAGGTGAGAGCCCCACTTTTTATAGTGCTAAACTCCCTCCAAAACCTTGACTGCGTCCTTCACTCTCCTTGGCCTGCGCAGTTAACCTTGGGTCAGCCTGAGGCCTCCCCTCATACACATGTGGACCCCCAAGGCCCCCTCTCTAAGTTATAACGTCAATCTACTAGGAAAAACACTTTATTTTATAAAGTGAGATGACTAAAGTGAGGTGACCCCTCTTATTTCTCACTTTATTTATTATTTCTAGCTAAAGCGGCAAAATAAAGCAAAAATGAAATATTCCAATTAGCAAAGCTAATTGGGAATATTACAGGTCCTCTAAAAGGGTCAAAGACACCATAATTTTCACCTTTCTGCCTAGTTTTCAGGACAGGTGCTGCGCCTTTACCAGCCTTGGAATTTTTGCTTTTTGAACAGGTTACAGGGGTCCAATTAGGAAACCAAGGGTAGTTCTGGAAAGTAGACTCAACAGGATTTCCAATGAGCCATCACGGAGCCTATTCCGACATCGGGAAAGCCTTCAAAACATTGCTGCAAGTTGACCCAATTTTCCTGCTCCAGTGCTACGCCCTTGGCATGGAAATTCATCCTAAAACTCAGTGCTATGCCCTTAACAGAGGAAAAGTCAACAATGTATGCTTGGCAAGTTTTAAGAGGCTTGACAGAGCCCAAATGTCAATTTCTTTGCTAAAAATGCCCGAAAAGATATTTTGTTTTAGATATTTTGTGCCTTGGGCCGTGCAAGGTTTCAAGGACAATAGTGACATTTCTGATTAGCCAATAGGCTTCTAGAGAATCTATTAGGTTTTTCTCCTCTTTGCTTGTTAAATAGAGCATTGAGGATTCATTGTTTATGGTTGTTGTTATGACTCTTGTGAGTAATACATAGTCTTTGGAGCTTGAAGAGAAATTGGTGTTGTGGAGCTTGTGAATGGCTTGTTTTGCTTATTGATGGAGAAAACTTGCTTGTAGGATCCTAAGCTTGGTTAATGGTGATGTGCTGCTATTTAGTTTTTGTTTTCTTGTGTATCATTGTGTTTCATCCTTCTATATTGCAGTAGGACAAAAGATTTAGACTAAGAAATGTTGTTCAGAGGCACCTTAGCTCTGTTTATCCTTCACTGCTTCTATGTTTTCCTCTGCTAGGTCAGTTTAGAGAATTCTTAATTGCTCTCTAAACCCACCCAAGCTTGTTTATTTTATAAATGGTTTAATGCAGTAGATATCATAGATGTTTTATGGTAAGCCCTGCTTGTTTGATATCACTAAAACACTGTTTTGAGGTCTCTCTTTGAAGTACCATTGTTTAGGTTTGCCAAAGAGGCTATGTTTCGATCATACCCTTTGTCCATGCTTGAAAAATTGTATCAAAGATCTTTATAGCTCTGATTAATGATGTCTAGGAGTTCCCTCTTCCTTGATTAAAATTGTGTTAATCTTAAATGTTTTCTAACCTTGAATGTGAAATCACTAGAAGTTAAATGAGTTTCTCACCTTCTATATTTCATTGGATTATTGATTACTTATTTATTCTAAATAGTGTTGAAGTCCCTTCTTGTTTTAAGTATTTGACAAAGGATTCTTGATTGCCCTTTGCCCTACTTTGTTCACAAACTTGATGTTCATTTCATTTCACCAAACCTGGAGAATCCATCTGACCATGCTAGATTTGCCCTGTGATGCTCCCCAATCCATTGTTGAACCTTCCATGAATTTTTGTAGACTCCATAGCCCAATGACTTGAAAATATCTCATTACATCTATTCTACTTGATCATTTACCCAAACCAAACAAACAAACAAACCCTAAACTTAACAACTAGCCTAAAATCAAACTCTAAAAGCAAACAAGTTCACATTTTTTGCATAAAATAGAGAGAGCCCTCTCTGAGTCCAGGAGGGCTAGGTCCTAGGACTCCAAAGACTAGTCTGATGTTACCCTGTGCATTTGGTCCGCCAGTCTGCTAAATCACGGGACACTAACATAATGGCGATCACGGTGGGACATTCTGAGTAAGTAACAAGCTTATACATCCTTAGAAATTCAGAAGCCCTTGTCAAACAATATCTATTGATTTATCACCAACTCATAGCCTAACATAATTGACAAATTAAGTCGAGAGGCTTTGTGATATTAGTGACAATCTAAGCACTCCTTAGAACTTCAGAAACCCTTATCAAATCATAGAGAACTCAAACTTTTGGCCAAGAGTAGAATCTGACTGTTTCACCATCCTAGAAAAATGATGACTCAACTGGAGGACACTCATAGAAACCTTAGGGCTACATAAAAGAACTCAGAAAACCCCAAAAAGCATCCCTAGATTGGTTTTTTGTTAGTTATTGGTGGTGGACCATAAACACATATCCTCAAACAAACTAAAAACATCCACCTGGCGACTCCACTAGCCTCCAGTAGGCCTATTACTTCACTAGTTCTCATTAGACTTCCCTAGGATTGTGTCGAATCAGTCCTGAGAAGTTTAGAGGTCTAGTCACACACTGTATGAGTTTAGCAAACACTAAGAGAGGTAAAATTTTCGAAAGCAGTCAAACTTTCAGCCTCTCTACATTTTGAGTTTGAAATCTGGCTTCACAAAGGATCAGTACCAAATCTCATCCGGACCCAAACCCTCCTCTTGGGGTTCCCATGTTTTGGCAAGATTGGCAATACCAAAAGATGAGACAACATAGAACCACTTTCGGACCTTAGGATCTAGCCTTCCTAGGTCCAGAGAGGGATCTCTCTATAATAGTCAAGGCATATGGCTTTGAAGCTCAAGTTTAAGATATTAGGCTAGTTATAGGCACAGGGTTTGTTTGTTTGATTTAGAGTTTGGTTGTTGAGAATCAGGAAGGAAGGGTTCGTCATAATACAAGGCCACGCAACAAAGGATATAGACAGAGGAGAAATAGTCCAGGGAATACCAAGTCCATTGGGCAATGGAGTCAAGAACGGATTTACTTGCTATTCAACATGCAAGCTTTCAATTGGGCTAGTCATCTAAAGCCTTGGATCCTAAAGTGATAAATATGAAAGAAGGAGAACCATCTAATTATGTCTATAGATCAGGTCAGAGGTCATTTAACTCCAGACCTGCTTGGACACAATCAGGGGCAGCACGAGGGATCTTAGAAAGGCTTAATGGAATGGAAAGATCCTAGTGAGGCAGGGACAAAGCTCTAGACCTCCCAGTGTTCTCAACACATTCGATCAAATCCCAACAAGAACATCTAAACATGGATTTCCTTAATTCATACATAAGAGAGCAGGAAATAACATCCACTACACTGGTTAAATCCATTGAAATCAATATTCAGATACACATATAAGTAGCAAACATATAGGGCTGGGAGAGCAGCAACATAAGGCACCTAACATGGGTGAATCTTACGCCAAATTTCTGATGCGAGCTAGAAGAACCGAAATGAAATGAAATAAACACAAAGATAGAAAAACATCACCGCAGCTTTAGATCAGGATCCAAAGGAATGTGCTCATTATATTAAATATCAACACCAATCAGGTACAACATAGCCAATAATTTGGTCACTTAATCTGAATACATCTCACTCGGCCTTCGTTACAATTATACAAAGAGTTCTTATCTCAGGAGGAACTGCTTACATCTCTTTGATAACTCATCAACAACCCTTACAACACCTTCCTCATAGTTTTTATAGCTGAAAAAGAGCAGAGGAAGTAGGTTAAACACTAAATATAACATTAAATTCAGAAAATAAGGAAAGGGCCGAAGCCCATTCCGTTTGGAACTCTGAACCTTAATTTTTGGCACTCTTTGGAGAAAAGGAGGGTCTTCGTCAGGCTTCATTAATTCCCGGTATGTTTCAGATGCATCCTGGTGTAGTACCTTTGGTGAATAAACAAAATGGTAATGAAAAACGGACTGGTCCGCCGTACTTGAGCAGCAAATGCTCGGATCTCCTTGGACTGCGTGCTGAGTGGAGATCTCCTCTGGAGCACGGCATGTAATCAAGTGGTAGGGGCAATTCATCCTTCTTCGGACGAAGACATTCTGCCGGTGTGGACACCTGCCCTTCATTAAATTCTTTGCCTCTGACAGTGGAAAACTTGTGGTCGCCTCCATACTGTGCAGTTATGGTGGCGTTTCAACCCTTGTACTCTGCAGAAAAAATCACAACTGTGTGAGGAAAATCGATGCAATGGAAGACCGGTGGAGCGGAGGGCGAAAAATATGATAGCGCGGCGACGGAATGGAGGCTTTCACCAAACAATGGTGACAAAATGCAAAGGAATGCGAAGGGAAGGCAGTGACATGCGATGAGGAGGAACCCAACCGCAGGCAGGTGGCGATTTGCTTCGAGCCGTTGGATCTTAAACCCAATGGTTGGCGAAGGTTTAGGCGGGGAATCGCAGTCGCGATGGACGAGGGGGGATCGCATACTTATAATTTGCGATTGCGATCGAGGAAGGGGAAACGGTTGGGAATGCGATGATGGTTGGGTTCGCACGGGAATCAACGGTGGAGGATTTGCGACGCGATCGGATCGCATCGCAAATATTTGCGATGGATCACTCGAACGGACAAGTGAAAATGCGATAATGCGACGGTGCGATTATGCGATCGAGCGATGGTCGCATCGCAAATATTTGCGATGGATCCAATGAACAAGCGAACGAAACTGCAATGCGCGACTTGCGATAGGCGGCGGTTATATAATGTGATATAAACTTTATAATATATAAACTTTATAACAATGCACGGCGGGGAAGTGGTTAAGGCCTATTATATGATCGGAAAGTGGGTTTTGGCCCGTTTTAATGGAATTCGAAGGCCAGGGGAGGGAACGATAGGGGAATCAAGGGGGAAGAAGACAACAAAGGGTTAAGGGAGGGATCTAAAGGGGATTTTGGGGGAAAATGAAAGGTGAGAAGGGGAAAAGAAGGGAAGATGAAATAGAAGTTACGTGGAGATGAAATAAGAGAGAGAAAGGGGGCCTTTAGGCATCTCTTCACAAACAGAGAGGCTTTATGATGGGAATTAGCAGAGGGGAATTTATCAGAGGACATAAGGCACAAGGAGGCTTCAAGGATGATTTGTTTTTCAGGGAAATGCATTCCTTGAAGGCTCAGAAACATCTTAGCCCCTTATTTTCTTGTCAAAAATTTATAGGGGGCTAACAGTGGCTCCACATGGGGATGGCTTCTTCTTGAAGGAGTCAAGAATTCAGAAAATAAATCTTTGGTGTAGGCCAGTTGCCTGTTGCTTGGCACATCTCTTTCTCTGATCAGCTGCCACAATGTGAATATGTTACATTAGCAGAAACATTTTCCCCAATCAAACTTCCTACCCGCACTACAATCCTAGCATTTTTCTTCTTTAGGGTGCATTTGAGCTAGCAGACCCTTTACATCATTTTATTTTACAAACAGAAAATAAACCTATTCTAAATCTACCCTTATTGCTCCATGAGACCAGATTAAAAAGTTGGTCCCACAGCGTTTCGCTACCTACACTACCACCTGCTAGGATCAGACTGTCTAGTAGGTTTCTCCTCTACATTCTAAGACAGAAAATGAAACAACTAACTACTTGATCATAGACTGAGCTTTATTGAGCTTTTCCTACCTACCCTATTCTAACTTGACATATTTACAAGACTAGCTTACAAACACTGTCTTCCAATGTAACCAGTCCATCAAGTGATCCCATGGCTGGTCCTTCTTGCTCAACTCCTTGAGCATGCTGGATAGGCAGGGTAGTTCCCACTCTTTTTGTTCAATAACAGCAGCTTTGAAAAATTTTCCTTCTGTTTGCAACATGCTGCTCAAGAAGACCTTTGATCCTTCTTCAAATGTATGCAGGAAATGTGCATAAGGATCATGAAAAGATACCTGGCTATGAGTATCTGGCAGGTAGGTTTCAACCAGGATCTCTTCTTCTTCCACTGGATCAAGAATGAGACTCTCCTGAGAAAGAGAATCTCCTTCATCTTCTTCATTTTCTGAACTAGAGGACTTATCATAGACTGCAGCTGTGTCCTCCTGGAGCTCTAACACATTCTGATCCGGTGTGCTGAGCTCTATGAAAAGATTCATGTATTCTTGAGCAGGGGTGTACCCTTTTGCTTCCTCTTTTTTAATAGAAGGCTCTTTTCTTTCAACCCGCTCAAAAACCTCTTCTTTTCTTTCGTCCTCATCTTCTGAAAGGAAAGACTGCTGGTTTCCGACCTTATTGATGATCTGTGGTAGAGCAGAATGAAGATTCAAAGAATCTTCATCTGCTGATATATTGTCGCAGCTCTCCTCATCAGTGTCATAGATAGGCTGACTGGTTTCATTACCTCTCTGAAATTGTTGGCTTTGGTTTTCTTCCCATGAATCTAAGGATGATGGTCCTGCAAGCTCGGCTTCTCTTTGAAAGCACTCACCCTCAAATAGATCATGAAAAGGAAAATCATAACTGTAAGTAATATCACCCTCCAAACCTATCGGACTTTCAGCAGGTATTTCTTCATTCCGATCCACAGAGGAGTTTTCTGAAACTGAATCATCAAACTCATAAGATGAGTGAGCAAGGGAGTGTGTCCTATAGAAGACTTCTGGGGTGGAATGCTGGTTTAATATTTGATCAATCTCCTCTTCTGTCAAAAGAGGAGCTTCCCTCTCATTACAGACAGAAAAATAGCAGTCTTCTTTCTCTTGTGTAACCTGATTTGGAGGCTGGATGTTTCTTTGAGCCTCTTCTTTCACATCAGGCTCTGCCTCTTTTATGTGGTCTCGTGTTTCTTCAAGGCAGCTTTCCCTATCAGCCTTTGCTAAAAGGTCTTCTTTGATCAGCGTAACACAAGGCATAGGTAAGCAATCAGGTAATTCCTGATTACCTTCCTCCTCATCTTCTACAGATTCTTGAGTATCATACGTGTCCTGCTCATTGTCTAGGTCTTGAGTTTGTTCTTGTTCTGGAGAAGGCATAGGTTGTTCTGAATAATCATCATTTGCATTCATATTAGCCATATGCGTTTCCAGCACTTTACCAAACATTTCGGTTATTTCACATAATTTATCATACAAAGCATCATACTTTGTATCTCTGTCCATGTTTGGATCTATATTTATGCAAAGAAGGCTACTGCTTCTTCTCAACCAGTTCAGAGTCTTCTACCAGTGGAGTCATTTAGTCTTTGGATCATAGGGAATGTGGAGTCGCCAGGTGGATGTATATGAATGTTTGAAGCAGGATGTTGTCCACCATCAGCAATTGAAAGCCAATCTAACCAGAGATTGAAGGGTTTCTAAGGTCCTTGTGATATGGAATGAAAAATGCTTAGAATTCCCCAGCGAAGTCGCCATTATGTTGGGGTTCCCATGTTTTGGCAAGATTGGCAATACCAAAAAATGAGACAACATAGAACCACTTTCGGACCTTAGGATCTAGCCCTCCTAGGTCCAGAGAGGGATCTCTCTATAATAGTCAAGGCATATGGCTTTGAAGCTCAAGTTTAAGATATTAGGCTAGTTATAAGCACAGGGTTTGTTTGTTTGATTTAGAGTTTGGTTGTTGAGAATCAGGAAGGAAGGGTTCGTCATAAGACAAGGCCACACAACAAAGGATATAGACAGAGGAGAAATAGTCCAGGGAATACCAAGTCCATTGGGCAATGGAGTCAAGAACGGATTTACTTGCTATTCAACATGCAAGCTTTCAATTGGGCTAGTCCTCTAAAGCCTTGGATCCTAAAGTGATAAAGATGAAAGAAGGAGAACCATCTAATTATGTTTATAGATCAGGTCAGAGGTCATTTAACTCCAGACCTGCTTGGACACAATCAGGGGCAGCACGAGGGATCTTAGAAAGGCTTAATGGAATGGAAAGATCCTAGTGAGGCAGGGACAAAGCTCTAGACGTCCCAGTGTTCTCAACACATTCGATCAAATCCCAACAAGAACATCTAAACATGGATTTCCTTAATTCATACATCAGAGAGCAGGCAATAACATCCACTACACTGGTTAAATCCATTGAAATCAATATTCAGATACACATATAAGTAGAAAACATATAGGGCTGGGAGAGCAACAACATAAGGCACTTAACATGGGTGAATCTTACGCCAAATTTCTGATGCAAGCCAGAAGAACTGAAATGAAATGAAATAAACACAGAGATAGAAAAACATCACTGCAGCTTTAGATCAGGATCCAAAGGAATGTGCTCATTATATTAAATATCAACACCAATCAGGTACAACATAGCTGGCATTTTAAAACCGGCCGGGTTTGAACCGGTAACCGGCCAAACCGTGCTGATAGCTCCACCCAGAGAAACCGGCCGTGCAACCCTGGCCACTCAGGGCATTTCCGCCTCGTTTTTTGAAAAAACCGAGCCTAACCGGCCGGTTTATGCATAAACCGGCCGGTTTCGTTCCTAACCGGCCGGTTAGGTGCTAACTCATCCGTGGACCCACATTTTTGGCAACAGTTATGTTTTAGGGCTGATTTGGAGCTAATGGGAGGGTTCATTTAGCTACTCTTTCCCTATGTGGACCCACGCACGGCCAGAAATGAGTTTTAGGGCTGATGTGGAGGTAAGGGAAGCATTGATATTTCATGGTAATGTTAAATTCTTAAAGTAAAAGGATGTTCATCCTTTTACTTAAATTCTTAACATTACCATGAAATGACTCAGGATGTTTAAGAGTGGTTTCGACCTCATTAGATTTTATATGGAGAAACTAGAATTTTAGGTTTCACTCAAAATTCAGCAGACTTTCATGGTTTTCAGGGTTTCATGGTTTGGGAATTTGCAATGTTTCCATTTGATTCTATCATGTCTAATGGAATGATATTGGCATTTGATCAAGAGCATGAAGTCCTTTAAGAACCTTGATGTACCCTTCAATCAAAGGAAAAAACAACGCAAGGACATGCTAATCTTTTTCTATCGCATTTTAAGGTTGGAGGAAATGAACTTTCCACTCAAACCAAACCATTATTGGTTAGGCATGTTAAACTTTTCAATTTCTATCATGTTATAAGGTTGGAGCAATCCAAGTCCGAAGACTTTGAGCTAGATGATGTTTATGTATCTCTTGTTGACGATCCCATTTCTTGGGGTAGCGATGAATCAATGATGAGTTTCATGAGACATCATGTTGCCGTTGATTTGTAGTTTTAAGATGTTCATTTTTGCTACTACTACTACTACTAAAGTTGTAGAGGAGTTTTAGGGAGTCCTCAAACTTTGAGCCATTATTTATGGCTAATGTTGATGATCCCTTTGCTCAGTAGTGCTCTCGATTTTGATCATGATGAGGAGTGATCATGTTGTCGATCATTCATGTGTAGTCTTGTATTAGGCCAATGGCCTCATAGCTTGTAGCATTGTTTTTGGACTTTATGGGCCATTTGGAGCCCCATTTCTTATGTATTTTTCGATGATATGTATTGCACTCGGTGCCATTTTGATATATTCACCTTTGCATGGTATATAAATGAGCAAACTTTGCATATTTTGTCTCTATTGGCTTGGAATCATGGTTGCAAATCTTAAAAATAGTTGTTTTTATTAAAAAAATAATTATTTAATGTATTTTTTTTAAACCGGTTCATTGGCATCTGACCGCTCCCGGTTAGACCGGTTCCGGTTAGAAACCCGGTTCATTAGGCCACCGGTCCGGTCACCGGTTCCGGTTTTTAAAACATTGAACATAGCCAATAATTTGGTCACTTAATCTGAATACATCTCACTCGGCCTACGTTACAATTATACAAAGAGTTCTTATCTCAGGAGGAACTGGTTACATTTCTCTGATAACTCATCAACAACCTTTACAACAACTTCCTCATAGTTTTTATAGCTGAAAAAGAGCAGAGGAAGTAGGTAGAACACTAAATATAACATTAAATTCAGAAAAGAAGGAAAGGGCCGAAGCCCATTCTGTTTGGAACTCTGAGCCTTAATTTTTGGCACTCTTTGGAGAAAAGGAGGGTCTTCGTCAGGCTTCATTAATTCTCGGTATGTTTCAGATGCATCCTGGTGTAGTACCTTTGGTGAATAAACAAAATGGTAATGAAAAACGGACTGGTCCGCCGTACTTGAGCAGCAAATGCTCGGATCTCCTTGGACTGCGTGCTGAGCGGAGATCTCCTTTGGAGCACGACATGTAATCAAGTGGTAGGGGCAATTCATCCTTCTTCGGACGAAGACATTCTGCCGGTGTGGACACCTGCCCTTCATTAAATTCTTTGCCTCTGACAGTGGAAAACTTGTGGTCGCCTCCATACTGTGCAGTTATGGTGGCGTTTCAACCCTTGTACTCTGCAGAAAAAATCACAACTGTGTGAGGAAAATCGATGCAATGGAAGACCGGTGGAGCGGAGGGCGAAAAATATGATAGCACGGCGACGGAATGGAGGCTTTCACCAAACAATGGTGACAAAATGCAAAGGAATGCGAAGGGAAGGCAGTGACATGCGATGAGGAGGAACCCAGCCGCAGGTGGGTGGCAATTTGCTTCGAGCCGTTGGATCTTAAACCCAACGGTTGGCCAAGGTTTAGGTGGGGAATCGCAGTCGCGATGGACGAGGGGGGATCGCATACTTATAATTTGCGATTGCGATCGAGGAAGGGGAAACGGTTGCGAATGCGATGACGGTTGGGTTTGCACGGGAATCAACGGTGGATCACATCGCAAATATTTGCGACGCGATCGGATCACATCGCAAATATTTGCGATGCATCACTCGAACGGACAAGTGAAAATGCGATAATGCGACGGTGCGATTATGCGATCGAGCGATGGTCGCATCGCAAATATTTGCGATGCGATCACATCGCATTGCAAATATTTGTGATGGATCCAATGAACAAGCGAACGAAACTGCGATGCGCGACTTGCGATAAGCGGCGGTTATATAATGTGATATAAACTTTATAATATATAAAGTTTATAACAATGCACGGCGGGGAAGTGGTTAAGGCCTATTATATGATCGGAAAGTGGGTTTTGGCTCGTTTTAATGGAATTCGAAGGCCAGGGGAGGGAACGATAGGGGAATCAAGGGGGAAGAAGACAACAAAGGGTTAAGGGAGGGATCTAAAGGGTATTTTGGGGGAAAATGAAAGGTGAGAAGGGGAAAAGAAGGGAAGATGAAATAGAAGTTACGTGGGGATGAAATAAGAGAGAGAAAGGGGGCCTTTAGGCATCTCTTCACAAACAGAGAGGCTTTATGATGGGAATCAGCAGAGGGGAATTTATCAGAGGACATAAGGCACAAGGAGGCTTCAAGGATGATGTGTTTTCCTGGGAAATGCATTCCTTGAAGGCTCAGAAACATCTTAGCCCCTTATTTGCTTGTCAAAAATTTATAGGGGGCTAACACCTCCTACTATAGTTGATGATCCAGAAAGGATTTTGTGGCAAACTTCCAAAACTAAAGATTCAACTACTGTCAGGACCATTCATAGAGCAAGTTTTGTCCCTGAACATCTTACAGCCTTGCAAGATCCCTAGTTTGACTTGCACCATACAAGAAACCTTTTCAAAACCAAGTCACAAAGTAGGATTGACCAGACTGACCCTGAGCTCATAGATTTGCAGCAGAGTCCTAGCAGAGAAGCTTCTCCTTTCACTCCACCTGATTTCCAACTTCTCCACCACTTTGGCTCTTTTCATCCCAAGTCTGCTCAGAATCAGTCTGCTGGTCCAAGTACTTCCACCACTCCCATTCATACCACCACTGTGCAAACCACTCCATCCCATCTCACAAACCCTCCCCTTGTAAATCTTCCTTGGATTCCATTCGCTCCCATCATGGTAGCATGGTATGCCCCCCTAGTGTTACCACAACCTTTGGTACCTTTACCAAATGACTACCAATTCAGAATTTCCCACTTCACTGGAGTTGAATCTACCACTGCCCAACAACATGTAGATAAAATGAATGATGCCTTTGACTACATGGAATTGGAAGAGGAGACCATAAAAATGAGAATCTTTGCCCAAAGCTTAGGAGGTGAAGCCAAAAAATGGTTCAAAAGCTTGACTCCTAACAGCATACACGATCTTCCTTCCCTTTACCAAACATTCGTAAACAAGTGGGAAATTAAAAAAAACCCTCTCCAATTCCTCTCAGAATATAACAATCTTAAGATAAATGTGGGGGAAAGCATCCAAGACTATTGCACTAGGTTCAATAGTGTGTACAATGCCCTCCCACCTCACATGAAACCCCCGCAAGGCCTAGCACTAGTGAAATTTTTGGAAGGTTTTGATTCCGACATGACCTACCAATTAAGAGAGAGAGATCCCCAAACTTTAGAAGAAATGCAAAGGGGAGCTGTGAGTGCAGAGGCCAACCTCATTGAAAAGAGGGTTAGGATGAGATCAGAAAAGAGAGTTACCTACAAAGATGAAACTATGCCCTCAACCTCCTCATCTGATGCCAAGATTGAAAGCTTAGTTAGAACAATGGAGAGAATGATGGAGAGGATAAGCCTAAATAAAAGAACACCTCCTAGGGAAAATCAACCAAATCCCCAAAACATAAATAGGAATCAGAACTTCAGAAGAGACCCACCCCAAATCAGACAAAGGGAAAATGACCAACAGATTAGGCCCCCTTTCCAGGATAACTATGTAGATGAAGGGGAAATAGATACTGAACAGCCGGAAAAAAACCATGTAAACTTGATAGGCTCTGATAATGAGGGTGATGTTTTTCTCACTGAAGAAGAACAAGGTTTTTTCTCCTCAAATCAAACTAAAACAAATTATGATGATTTTGAAGACTGCAATTTGGGATTTGAAAATGCCATAATGGAAGTCCATAGGCAATATGACCTTAGGAACAAAAGGAACCAAGAAACCTCCAAGAGAAACCAAACAGACACTGCTGTTAGGAAAACCCCTAAAATACTTCTAAGAGGACAAGAAATAGTACCAACACCATGGCTAAGAAAGCTGATCCAAACAAAGACCAAACTAGCCAGCAAAGTGGTGACCCAAGCTGCCCTAATGCAGTTACTAGTGGCCCTGAGAAAACTCTTTTGTCTAAAGTCCCAAATCAGAATCAACAAATTAAACTTGTAGAAAAAATTTTGGCTGATAAAACTGATGTAAATATGCCTAAAACACAAGTACCTTTCAGTTTTGAAGGAGAGATTGCTAAAATCAAGATAACTTTACCTCTCACTGAACTGATTACCCAAGACATGTACAGGTCCCAAGTTTTGAAAGTTTTGAACATAGGAAATGATACCGACACTCTACACTTGACTGATGACAAACCAAAGCTGTTGTTTGGACTTGAAGTAGAAGGAAAATACCAAGAAGGAGCTATTCCTCCTTTCTATGTTAGCCTAAACATACATGACAAAATCTTACATAATGCCATGCTGGACTCTAGCGCCTCTCACAACGTCAGGCCAAAGGTGGTGATGGAGAGATTAGGCCTAGAAATAAACAAACCTTACAAGGACCTGTATTCCTTTGATTCAAGCAGAGTCAAGTGTTTGGGTTTAATCAAGGATATATGTGTTAATCTGGCACAAATTCCTGCTAAGGGTCTGGTCATGGACATAGTAGTAGTTGACATTCCTCCCAAATATAGAATGCTTTTATCTAGATCTTGGGGAGCTAAACTTCAGGGGAACCTTCAACTAGACATGTCGTATGCTACCATCCCTATTTTTAACCAAACACGGAGATTATTGTAATATTCCCAATTAGCGATAGCTAATTGGAAATATTAATTTTGATTAATTTTGCCTTATATAGTTAAAATATAAATAAAGTGGGTAAAAGGAGAATGTGACTCACTTAGGATAAAACACACTCCCTAAAGTCACCTAGGAGACATAACGTTGTGGTCAAGGTGGGGCCAAGTGACAATGAAGGGGGGTGACACACTTAGACAGCATGGGCCTAGCGAGCGCAGATGAGTTGGCAACGTGGGCCAAAGAGAGGCAGCGTAAGCATGGTGGGGCCAAGGAGAGAGGGAGGCTCACCAAAGATAAATAGAGGGGAGGCTACCTCATTTCTCTCATTGATGATTATGCATTTTGAGATTGTCTCTAGACATTGAGCACGCTTGTTGTTTAGCTATTCTGCACGTACTGTTCAGTACACCGGGTGTCTCCGTGCGGAGATCCCTGTAATATCCCGAAGGGAAATAGGCAGTAATATAAAGCATACAACAAGACCATATAGTGCTAGAAACAAACCATGAGCAGATACATATGAAATAGAGAACGCTAAGCCATTTTATTATGCTGAGAAATATAAAGAAGTACAAGAGGTGATCAGAGTGATGGCACCTCGACTTGCACCAGGCAAGTGTAGGGATACTCTTAGAATGTCAAAGGAAATGGCTGCTCTCTGCTCTAGCTCCAACTGCTGAAATGCTGCCATGCTGTTGCAACTGCTGGAACCAAAATGAGTATTTGGGGCTGCTCCCCTACTCGGAAAATTCTGATACTCTGGAATCGACCTCTACTCACAATACCCAGAAAAGCCCAGAGAGCGTTTCTAAAATGCTTGACCTCCGAAAAATGCCTCCCTTGAGGATCTACGCTATCCTCCCAAGGGCCACGTTGGTGCTGAATGATAACCTCCAAAATAGGGACTCCCTCTCTCCCAAATATCTCCAATAGGCAAGGGCTGGCCCCTTGCTCAATCCTCTGGCCCGAATCCTCCAAAATGGCGCAAATCTGGAACTCTCCCAAGATGAACTGCGTCCTCCCTCTCAAGATTGCGCAGTTCCTAGATGCTCTGCTCCACAATGAAGGCAAACACGAATCCTCCTGCAAAAATGATGGTAGAATACCTCACCCGAGCAAGCACTCGAAGTCTCCCGGGGCTGAGGGTGGGATCTCCGCACGAAGACACCCGGTGTACTAAACAGTACTGCAGACAAGCTAAATAGCCAACGTGCTCCAAGTCGAAATTACAAGCTCAAAATGCATAAACATGAATGACGAAATGAAGAGGCTCTCCCTTTTATCACGATGGGCCTCTCTCAACCCTAGGACCCACCATCTCCTACATGTCCCTTGGCCCACGCTGCCCCTCTCAACTGCGTCAGGTAGGCCCCACGTTGCCCACGTGGTCTGCGTCCTCCTCTCCCTGCACTGTCCACTTGGCCACTAGGCCTCACTTCCTCAAATACGATGTGGACTTTAGGGAAACACTTTATCCTAAGTGAGTTATTTAATATTTCACTCACTTTATTCATGCTCAAACTATAATAAGGCAAAATTGGTCAAAATTAATATTTCCAATTAGCTATTGCTAATTGGGAATATTACAGTCTCCCCCGACAAAATGTTGCTTGACCTCAAGCAACTGTAGTGATGGATGCTGCAAGATCTTCTCACTCTCCCAAGTGGCATCCTCATCCGGCGAATTCTTCCACCTCACTAAGAATTCCCGGACTGTCGTGTTCCGCAACTGTCTCTCGGGTGTCATTAATGGCCTCTGGCTGTAGCACCAAGTGCCCCTCATTATCTGTAGGTAGAAGCTCCTCTGTCACTGTCACGTGCTATTCTAGTGTCTTCTTTAGGCATGATACGTGAAAGATGTTATGAATCTTGCTGCCCTAGGGTAGCTCCAACTCATAAGCAACCTGCCCAACTCTGCGTATTACCGTGTAAGGCCCATAAAAACGGGGCTTGAGCTTCTCAGCTCTCTTCTGCTTCAAAGTAGACTGTCGGTATGGCTGCAAACATAGGTAGACCAAGTCCCCTACCTCAAAATGTCTCTCCACCTGACCCCTGTCGGCATACAGCTTCTGCAGGTTCTGCGCTGTAGCCATGTTATCCTTGAGAGCTCAGAGGATGTCCTGACTCTCTTGGATCCAGTCCTTGGCTCTCGGAGCCTTGCTGGCACCAAACATCACATCAACAAAAGATAAAGCATGATAACCATATAATGCGTAAAACGGAGACATACCGATGGTCATGTGATGTGTGTTGTTGTAGCAGTACTCTCCTAGGTGCAGCCACTTCAGCCATGCTCTTTGCTGCCCACTGACATAGTTACGCAAGTAGCCCTCCAGCCACTTGTTAACTATCTTTTTTTGCCCATCTGTCTGTGGGTGGTAGCTAGTGCTCGGTGTCAACTCTGTCCCCACCAACCGAAAACGCTCCTGCCAAAACCCGCCCATGAAGCGGCTATCCCTGTCACTGACAATGTTCTTGGGAAGACCATGTAACCTGAAGATGTCCCTAAAGAATAGCTCCGCCACCTGTGCTGCTGTATAATGTGCGGATATGGCGAAAAAATGCGCATATTTCGTCAGTCGATCAACAACGACGAAAATACAGTCCTTGCCCTGCACCATGGGCAACCCTGTGATGAAATCCATCGAGATACTCTCCCATTTCCCCTCTAGAATGGGAAGAGGCTGCAACAAACCTGCCGGATGGTTCATCTCCCCCTTGTTGCGCTGACAAACCTCGCACTCTCTGACATGCTGGAGTACGTCCTCCTGGAGGCCCTTCCATGAGAACCTCTCTCTGATGGCCCTGTAGGTTTTGGTAAACCCCTGATGGCCAGACAATGGTGAATCGTGAGAAGCCTGCAATATCTTCTTCTTGGGCTGAGAGCCCTCAGTCAAGAAGATCCTGTCCCTATAGTAGATGATCTCATCCATCACCCTATATCTGTCATCTGTCACCTGTCCATCCAAAACCTCACAAGCAAATCTATCCTTGGAGTACTCCACCAATAGTCGAACCCTCCAATCTGCGTCCAAACTCATCATAGACAACGTGGCTGGTCTGCGTGAAAGTGCATCAGCCACCACATTGTTCTTCTCTTTGACATACTCGATGTCAAAGTCGTAGGCTTGGATCTTGCTGACCCACTTCTGCTGCCTCTCCTGTAGCTGTTTTTGCTCTAAGAAAAACCTGAGACTGTTGTGGTCAGTCCTCACCCTAAACCTGTTACCTACCAAGTACTGCCGAAATTTGGCCAATGCATGCATGATGGCCAGCATCTCCTTGTCGTATATGGCGTACAACCGCTCATGTGGTAGGAGCTTTCGGCTCTCAAAAGATATAGGGTGGCCTCCCTGCATCAACACTGCGCCTATCCCCTCTCCTGATGCATCACACTCTAGAACGAATGGCTGCGTGAAGTCTGGTAATGCTAGCACTAGACAGTTGCTCATCACCTCCTTGAGCCTGTTAAAGGCTCGCTGCGCTGTTTCTGTCCAGCTGAATGCTCCCTTCTTCGTCAGATCTGTAAGGGGTGCAGCAAGTTGAGAGAAACTCTTGACAAACTTCCTGTAGTAGGTGCAGATACCCACAAACCCTCAAAGTTCCGTCACGTTTCTCGGCTCTGGCCAATCCCTGATGGCCATGATCTTCTCCTCGTGGACCCTCACTCCGTCCACCCCTATGATGTGTCCTAATTATAACATCTTCGTCAACCCAAACTTGCACTTGGAGAGCTTAGCATAAAACTATTGCTCCTCCAAAATACGCAACACTGACTCGATGTGCTAGAGATGCTCCTCCCATGTCCTGCTATACATCAATATGTCATCAAAGAAGACCAACACACACTTCCTCAGGTGGCTGCGACAAATGTGGTTCATACATTACTGGAAGGTGGCCGGTGCATTGGTTAGCCCAAAGGGCATCACCAAGAACTCAAAATGGCCATAGTGGCACTTGAAAGCGGTCTTGGGAATGTCCTGTTCCCTCACGCGAATCTGATGGTACCCCGATCTCAAATCAATCTTTGAGAAGAACTGTGCCCCTCTCAACTCATCCATCAACTCGTCAATCCGTGGAATAGGGTACCTGTTCTTCATGGTCTTTTTGTTCAGGGCCCTGTAATCAATGCACATCCTCAATGTGCCATCCTTCTTCTTCACCAACACTACTGAAGAAGCGAAAGGACTGGTGCTAGGCCGAATGTGTCCAAGAGCTAACAGCTCATGGATAGCCCGCTCGATCTCGTCCCGATAGGCCTTGGGGTGCCTATAGGGTGTGGTAATGACGGCCTGTATGCCCTGCTCTAGCTCAATCGTATTCTCAAATCCCCGATCCGGTGGCTGTCCTGATGGTATCTCCCCAAACACCGTAGCATACCTGTCAAGGATGGTCTGTACCTCTGGATGAACTGTCTGCCCGGTAGTGCCTGCCTCTGATGCACGTAGCTCTACTGCCCACTCTATGTCTCCCTTCCGGAAGTCTGCCTCCATCCGATGAGCTGAAACTGTCTGAGGTGGGTAAGTGTGCATGCCCCGTATCTTCTCGTGCTTCCCGGTCTTCTTGTCATCCCACTCCATCTCCAAGGCCTCCCAATCTGTGGTGACCTTCCCCAGAGTGATCAACCATTGTACTCCTAATACCACATTGGTATCCGGTATGTTAACCTCGAAAAAGTGGTCAGTCACTGTGTAAGTGCCCATCGTCACTGCCAGCGCTGGGACATAACTGGCACACTGCATCGTCTGATCTCCTGGGACCAACACTGAAAACCCATCGAAGCTCTCTGTCTGTATGCCTCTCCGCTCTACCATCTGTGCATCGATGAAGTTGTGGGTTGCCCCACTGTCCACCAGTACTGATACTCGCTGCCCCCGCACTGTACCTCGAACGTGCAGCGTCAGATACTTGGGAACTCCTCGTAATGCTACAAGGGTCCCTCCGATAGGTGCAAAGGCTGCACCTCCTGCTCCTAGTGGTGGAGGTGGCAGATGATCCTGCGCTGTATGGCTGCCCCCTGCCCCCACGTCATCATACTCATCTTCTTCCCCGCTGCTCTTGGAGAAGACCTCGATATAATGTGCTTTGCCAGCAGCATATCTGTGTCCTAGTGCCCACGGCTCCTGATAGGTGAAACACAATCTCTTCCTCCTTAACTCCCTCCTGGCATCATCATCCAACTGTCCTCTACCCTGATTCCCCTTTGGAGGCGGAATCCTCACATCCTTCCCCTTAGGCTGGAAAGCCTGTCTCTGGGGGTAAGGCGTCCTGGTCCGGGGTAAGGCATCCTGCAAGTCCCGTGTCCTGCCAACTACGTCATGGAGTGTGGTCGGTCTAGTGGATCTGACCAATCCCCGAAGCGGCTCTGCTAGCCCATCAATGAACATGTAGATCATCCGTGCCGCGGATAGATCTGGGACCGTCACCGAGAGTCTCAGGAAATCTGAGATGTATGTATCCGGACTCCCGGTCTGCTTGAGCTTAGTCAGCTCAAGAAAGTGCTCCTCCGGATCCCTCCGATCAAACCTCTCTATCAACCTCCGGGTGAACTCGGCATAAGCTGTCACTGTCGAGTGCCCGAGTGTAACCATCCCGTGGAACCACCAATCTTGGGCCTCGCCATCTAGATGCAGCACTGCCACCTTGATGGCCTCCGTCTTCGCCATCTGGTTAAGCTGGAAGTATATGTCCAGCTTCTCCACCCAAGCCTTTGCCGAGCTATTTGATGAACCATCAAACATAGGCAAATGGAACCTGCTCATCGTACGCTAAGTGTCTTCGTCGCGATAATGTCGGTGTCCCCTATGATGGTCGCGGGGTCTGCTGTCCCACTTGAGCTGGACAAAATCACGGAATGAGAGCGCATCCTTGAACTCTTGTCCGTACGCCTAGTACTCAGCAAAATAATCACCCATGTGGCTAGGTCCCTGCTCCTACCCCTGTGTTTGCAGCCAGAAAAGTGGGCATAGTGGAAAGTGTGGGTGCATGAGATGCCATGTGCTGAGTGGCATCGTGCTCTTGCAAATGGTGGGATGTGCCTGATCCCTCACCAATCTGGAAACCCCTTGGGGTTTCACGCTGCCTAGCCTCTGCAACAATGAATCTCTATCCCATCACCTCAACCTGCCTTGCCAGGTCCTATACTGACTTGAGGAGCATTTTCCCAAACTCTTTCGCGACACTATCATCTGCCATCGGTGCCTCCTACTCTGCGTCCACTACTGGAGCGCAGTCACCCTCTCCGTAGGTGATTTGCAACCTATGCTCTCGGTCACGGTACTTCCTACCCCTGTAGCAAATATACGGCTTCTCTTTCGGTGTCATAGACAACTTGCTCCACAGGCTGAGCCAGGTCTATGAGCTCTGATACCACTGTAATATCCCGAAGGGAAATAGGTAGTAATATAAAGCATACAACAAGACCATATAGTGCTAGAAACAAACCATGAAGCAGATACACATGAAATAGATAACGCTAATCCATTTTATTATGTTGAGATATATAAAGAAGTACAAGAGGTGATCAGAGTGATGGCACCTCGACTTGCACCAGGCAAGTGTAGGGATACTCTCAGAATGTCAAAGGAAATGGCTGCTCTCTGCTCTTACTCCAACTACTGAAATGTTGTTGTGCTGTTGCAATTGCTAGAACCAAAATGAGTATTTGGGGCTGCTCCCCTACTCGGAAAATGCTGATACTCTGGAATCGGCCTCTACTCACAATACCCAGAAAATCCCAGAGAGAGTTTATGAAATGCTCGACCTCCGAAAAATGCCTCCCTTGAGGATCTACGCTATCCTCCCAAGGGCCATGCTGGTGCTGAATGAGAACCTCCAAAATAGGGACTCCCTCTCTCCCAAATATCTCCAATAGGAAAGGGCTGGCCCCTTTCTCAATCCTCTGGCCCGACTCCTCCAAAATGGCACCAATCTGGAACTCCCCTAAGATGAACTGCGTCGTCCCTCTCAAGACTGCGCAGTCCCTAGATGCTCTGCTCCACAACGAAGGCAACCACGAATCCTCTTGCAAAAATGATGGTAGAATACCTCACCCGAGCAAGCACTCGAAGTCTCTCGGGGGTGAGGGTGGGATCTCCGCACGGAGACACTTGGTGTACTAAACAGTACTGCAGACAAGCTAAACAACCAGCATGCTCCAAGTCGAAATGACAAGCTCAAGATGCATAAACATGGATGATGAAATGAAGAGGCTCTCATCCCTTTTATCACGATGGGCCTCTCTCAACCCTAGGCCCCACCATCTCCTACGTGTCCCTTGGCCCACGCTGCCCCTCTCAATTGCGTGTGGTAGGCCCCATGCTGCCCACGTGGTCTGTGTCCTCCTCTCCCTGCGCTGTCCACTTGGCCACTAGGCCCCACTTCCTCAAATACGATGTGGACTTTAGGGAAACACTTTATCCTAAGTGAGTTATTTAATATTTCACTCACTTTATTCATGCTCAAACTATAATAAGGCAAAATTGGTCAAAATTAATATTTCCAATTAGCTATTGCTAATTGGGAATATTACAATCCCAACCTCAGCCCCGGGAGACTTCGAGTGCTTGCTCAGGTGAGGAGTCTTACCACATTTTGCAGGGGGAGATCAGAGCTTCAGTCGTCGAGGAGCATTCCTTGGAGGGACAGCGTAGTCTTGCAGAGGGAGGACGCAGTTCCAGTTAAGGGAGGTTCCGAATTGAGGTTATTTGGGTGGATTCAGACTGGAGGATTAGGGAAGGGATCAACCCTTACCTATTGGAGACATTTTGCAGAGGGAGAGGCTAAATTTTGCAATGTTGCCTTCAGGGTCAGCGTTTTCCCTTGAGGGATAGCGTAGTGCCTCAAGGGAGGTATTTTCCAGGGTCAGCCATTCTTGAAAATCTCTCTGGGCTTTTCTGGCTATTGGGAGAGGAGGCCATTCCCAGAGTTTCAGCATTTTCTGAGTTGGGGAGCAGCCCCAAAGACTCATTTCATTCCAGCAATTGCAGCAGCACGATAACATTTTCCAACAACTTGGAGATTACGCAGTTGATAGAGGGAGCAGCCATTCCACACATTGTTATGAGAGTATTTCTACACTTGCCTTGAGCAAGTCGAGGTGCCATCATTCTGATCACCTTTGTACTTTCCTTATTTCTCAGTATTAATAAAATGGCTCACCGTTCTCCATATTGTGTATTTTGTCTCGTGGTTTGTCTCTAGTTGTTGTGTACCTTGTTTGTGTGCTTTATATTACTGTTTATTTCCCTTCGGGATATTACAGGGGTATCAGAGCTCATAGACCTGGCTCAGCCTGTGGAGCAAGTCGTCTATGACACCGAACGAGAAGCCGTACATTTGCTACAGGGGTAGGAAGTACCGTGACCGAGAGCGTAGGTTGCAAATGACCTATGGAGAGGGTGACTGCGCTCCAGTAGTGGACGCAGAGCAGGAGGAACCAATGGCAGATGATAGAGATGCTGCGAAGGAGTTTGGGGAAATGCTCCTCAAGTTAGTACAGGATCTGTCAAGGCGGATAGAGGAGATGGGGCAAAGATTCACGGCAGCAGAGCCCAGACAGCGTGAAACCCCGAGGGGTTTCCATATTAGAGAGGGATCGGGTACATCCCATCATTTGCAGGGGCACTACGCAGCACAGCAAGTGGCATCCCATACACGCCCACGCTCCACGATGCCCACTTTTCTGGCAGCAGATACAGGGGTGGGAGCACAGCAGGAGTAGGAGCCAGCCCACATGGGTGACTACTTTGCTGAGTACCAGGCCTATGGACAGGAGTTTAGAGATGCACTCACATTTCACGATTTTGTCTTGCTCAAGTGGGACAGTAGACCCCGCCATCACCACAGGGGGAACATAAATTCTCAGGATGGAGATATGCATCGTATTATGGGTAGGTTTCAGTTGCCAACTTTTGACGGTTCGTCAAGCAGTTCGGCAAAGGCATGGGTAGAGAAGTTGGATATATATTTCCAGCTCAACCAGATGGCGGAGATGGAGGCCATCAAGGTGGCAGCGCTGCATCTAGATGGCGAGGCCCAAGATTGGTGGTTCCATGGGATGGTTACACTCGGGCACTCGACAGTGACAGCGTATGCCGAGTTCACCCGGAGGTTGATAGAGAGGTTTGATCGGAGGGATCTAGAGGAGCACTTGTTGAGGTGACGAAGCTCAAGCAGACCGGTAGTCCGGACACATACATCTCAGATTTCCTGAGACTCTCAGTGATGGTGCCAAATTTATCGGCAACACGGATGATCTACATGTTTATTGACGGGTTAGCAGAGCCTCTTCGGGGATTAGTCCGGTCCACTAGGCCAACCACACTTCATGATGCAATTGGCAGGACTAGAGATTTACAGGATGCGTTACCCCGGACCAGAGCACCTTACCCTCAGAGGATGGCGTTCCAGCTCAAGGGGAGGGACGTGAGGATTTTGCCTTCAAAGGAGAACCAGGGCAGAGGACTGATAGATGATGAGACCAGGAGGGATTTGAGGAGGAAGAGACTGTGTTTCACCTGCCAGAAGCCATGGGCACTAGGACACCGTTGTGCCGCAGGCAAGGCACACTAAATTGAGGTCTTCTCCGAGAGCAGTGAAGAAGAGGATGAGTATGACGACATAGGTGCAGGGGGGAGCCATGCAGAGCAGAGGGAGGATCATCTGCCACCCCCACCACCAGGAGCAGGGGGTGCATCTTTCGCACCTACCGGAGGAGCCCTTGCAGCCTAGCAAGGAGTTCCCAAGTATTTGATACTACGTGTCTGAGGTATGGTGCGAGGGTAGCGAGTGTCAGTACTAGTAGACAGTGGGGCAACCCACAACTTCATTGATGCACAGTTGGTAGAGCGGAGGGGCATTCCGACGGAGAGTTTTGACGGGTTTTCAATGTTAGTTCCAGGGGACCAGACCATGCAGTGTGCCAGATACGTCCCAGCGTTGGCAGTGACGATGGGCACTTACACATTGACCGACCACTTCTTCGTGAACATTCCAGACACCAACGTGATAATGGGAGTGCATTGGTTACTCACTTTAGGCAAGGTCACCACGGATTGGGAGGCCTTGGAGATGGAGTGGGATGATAAAAAGACAGGCAAGCACGAGAAGATATGGGGCATGCATACGTACCCACCTTAGACAGTCTCAGCTCACCAGATGGAGGCAAATTTCTGGAAGGGAGATATAGAGTGGGCAGTAGAGCTGCGTGCTTCAGAGGCAGGATCTACAGGGTAGGCCATACACCCAGAGATGTAAACCCTCCTTAACAGGTATGCTACGGTATTTGGGGAGATATCGCCAGGACAGCCACCGGATCGGGGATTTGAGCACACGATCGAGTTGGAGCAGGGCATACAGGCTGTCATCACTACACCCTATAGGCACCCCAAGGCCTATCGGGACGAGATTGAGTGGGCTATCCATGAGTTGCTGGCTCTGGGACACATTCGGCCTAGCACCAGTCCTTTTGCTTCTTCAGTAGTACTGGTGAAGAAGAAGGACGACACATTGAGGATGTGCATTGACTACAGGGCCCTGAACAAGAAAACGATGAAGAACAGGTACCCTATCCCACGGATTGACGAGCTGATGGATGAGTTGAGGGGGGCACAGTTCTTCTCGAAGATTGACTTGAGATCCGGGTACCACCAGATTCACGTGAGGGAGCAGGACATTCCCAAGACCGCTTTTAGATGTCACTATGGCCATTTCGAGTTTCCGGTGATGCCCATCGGGCTAACCAACGCACCCGCCACCTTCCAGTCGTGTATGAACCACATCTTCCGCAGTCATCTGAGGAAGTGTGTACTGGTATTCTTTGACGACATACTGATATACAGCAAGACATGGGAGGAGAATCTCCAGCACATAGAGGCGGTGTTGCGTATTCTGGAGGAGCAACAGTTCTATGCTAAGCTCTCCAAGTGTGAGTTCGGGTTGTCAGAGATGCTCTATTTGGGGCACATCATCGGGGTGGACGGAGTGAGGGTCCACGAGGAGAAGATCAGGGCCATCAGGGATTGGCAAGAGCCGAAGAACGTGACGGAACTTCGAGGATTTGTAGGCATCTGCACCTACTACAGGAAGTTCATTAAGGGGTTTTGCCAACTTGCTGCACCCCTTACAGATCTGACCAAAAAGGGGGCATTTGGTTGGACGGATACAGCGCAGAGGGCTTTTGACAGGCTCAAGGAGGTGATGAGCAGCTGTCCAGTGTTAGCATTGCCAGACTTCACGCAACCCTTTGTTTTGGAGTGTGATGCGTCGGGAGAGGGGATAGGCGCGGTTTTGATGCAGGGAGGCCACCCCATAGCTTTTGAGAGCCGAAAGCTCCCACCCCATGAGCGGTTGTATGCCATATACGACAAGGAGATGTTGGCCATCATGCATGCATTGGCCAAATTCTGGAAGTACCTAGTGGGCTGCAGGTTCAAGGTGAGGACAAACCACAATAGCCTCAAATTTTTCTTGGAGCAGAAGCAATTGCAGGAAAGGAAGCAAAAGTGGGTCAGTAAGATCCAGGATTACGATTCTGACATCGAGTATGTCAAAGGGAAGAACAACGTGCTAGCTTATGCGCTCTCACGCAGACCAGCAGCGTTGTCCCTGATGAGCTTAGACACGGATTGGAGGGCTCGACTGTTGGTGGAGTACTCCAAGGACCGTTTTGCCTGTGAGATTTTGGATGGGCAGGTGACGGATGACAGGTACAGGGTGATGGATGAGATCATCTATTACAGGGACAGGATCTTCTTGACCGAGGGCTCTCAACTCAAGAAGAAGATATTGCAGGCTTCTCACGATTCATCACTATCAGGCCATCAGGGGTTTACCAAAACATACAGGGCCATCAGGGAGAGGTTCTCTTGGAAGGGCCTCAAGGAGGACGTACTCCACCATGTCAGGGAGTGCGAGGTTTGCCAGCGCAACAAAGGGGAGATGAACCATCCGGCAGGTTTATTACAGCCCCTTCCCATACCAGAGGGGAAATGGGAAAGCATTTCAATGGACTTCATCACAGGGTTGCCCACGGTGCAGGGCAAGGACTGCATATTTGTAGTCGTTGATTGACTGACAAAGTATGCTCACTTCTGTGCTATATCCGCACATTACACAGTAGCACAGGTGGCGGAGCTATTCTTTTTGGACATTTTCAGGTTGCATGGTGTCCCAAAGACCATCGTTAGTGACAGGGACAACCGCTTCATGGGCGGATTTTGGCAGGAGCTTTTCCATTTGGTGGGCACAGAGTTGACACCGAGCACTAGCTACCATCCTCAGACAGACGGACAGACCGAGATAGTGAACAAGTGGCTGGAGGGCTACTTGCGCAACTATGTCAGTGGGCAGCAGCGGGCTTGGTTGAAGTGGCTGCACTTAGGGGAGTACTGCTACAACAACACCCATCACATGTCTATTGGTATGTCTCCATTTTATGAATTGTATGGATACCATGCTTTATCTTTTGTTGACATGATGTTTGGTGCCAGCAAGGCTCCTAGAGCCAAGGATTGGATCCAAGAGAGTTAGGACATCCTCCGAGCTCTCAAGGACAACATGGCTATAGCACAGAACCAGCAGAAGTTGTATGCAGACAGGGGTCGGGTGGAGAGGCATTTTGAGGTAGGGGATTTGGTCTACCTTCACTTACAGCTGTACCAATAGTCCACGCTGAAGCAGAAGGGGGCTGAGAAGCTCAAGCCACGCTTCTACGGTCCATATAGGTTGATACGCAGAGTAGGACAGGTTGCTTATGAGTTGCAGCTACCCCAGGGCAGCAAGATTCATAATATTTTTCACGTATCATGCCTGAAGAAGGCACTAGGACAGCAAGTGACGGTGACAGAGGAGCTTCCACCCACAGATGATGAGGGGCACTTGGTGTTATAGCCGGAGGCCATTATTGACACCAGGGAGAGACAGCTGAGGAGCAGGACAGTCCGGGAGTTCCTAGTGAGGTGGAGGAATTTGCCGGATGAGGATGCCACTTGGGAGAGTGAGCAGATCTTACAGCATCCATCATTACAGTTGCTTGAGGACAAGCAACATTTTGCCAAGGGAGACTATAATATTCCCAATTAGCGATAGCTAATTAGAAATATTAATTTTGATTAATTTTGCCTTATATAGTTAAAATATAAATAAAGTGGGTAAAAGGAGAATGTGACTCACTTAGGATAAAACGCACTCCCTAAAGTCACCTAGGAGACATAACGTTGTGGTCAAGGTGGGGCCAAGGGGGCCAAGTGACAACGAAGGGGGGTGACACACTTAGACAGCATGGGCCCAGCCAACGTAGATGAGTTGGCAGCGTGGGCCAAAGAGAGGCAGCATAAGCATGGTGGGGCCAAGGAGAGAGGGAGGCTTACCAAAGATAAATAGAGGGGAGGCTACCTCATTTCTCTCATTGATGATTATGCATTTTGAGATTGTCTCTAGACATTGATCACGCTTGCTGTTTAGCTAGTCAGCACATACTGTTCAGTACACTGGGTGTCTCCGTGCGAAGATCCCAACCTCAGCCCTGGGAGACTTCGAGTGCTTGCTCGGGTAAGGAGTCCTACCACATTTTGCAGGGGGAGATCAAAGCTTCAGTCTTTGAGGAGCATTCCTTGGAGGGACAGCACAGTCTTGCAGAGGGAGGACGCAGTTCCAGTTGAGGGAGGTTCCAGATTGAGGTTATTTGGGTGGATTCAGACCGGAGGATTAGGGAAGGGATCAGCCCTTACCTATTGGAGACATTTTGCAGAGGGAGAGGCCATATTTTGCAGTGTTGCCTTCAGGGTCATCATTTTCCCTTGAGGGATAGCGTAGTGCCTCAAGGGAGGTATTTTCCGGGGTCGGCCATTCTTGAAAAGCTCTCTGGGCTTTTCTGGGTATTGGGAGAGGAGGCCATTCCTAGAGTTTCAACATTTTCCGAGATGGGGAGCAGCCCCAAAGGCTCATTTCATTCCAACAGTTTTAGCAGCACGGCAGCATTTTCCAGCAGCTTGGAGATTACGCAGTTGATAGAGGGAGCAGCCATTCCACACATTGTTTTGAGAGTATTTCTACACTTGCCTTGAGCAAGTCGAGGTGCCATAATTCTGATCACCTTTGTACTTTCCTTATTTCTCAGTATTAATAAAATGGCTCAGCGTTCTCCATATTGTGTATTTTGTCTCATGGTTTGTCTCTAGTTGCTGTGTACCTTGTTTGTGTGCTTTATATTATTGTTATTTCCCTTCGGGATATTACAATTATACCGAGAATCACACATGAAGTATATGGTTAGCAGCCAAGAAAGACCAATCAACACACATCTTTATTCCATCCATTCAAATCTAGATTCATTTATTTTATGTAATGAAGAGGACATCGATGAGAAGGTAAGTGAAATTGAGACAAATCTAGACATACCACAACAGTCAAACCAGACAATGCATGAAGAGCTCAGTAGCCAAAGCTCTAGCAGTCCGAAACAACAATATGATGGCAAAGCTAAACTTAATTTTCTGCAAACTGAAAATGAAATTGCAAAACCAAAAACTAGTTTAGAGTCTGAACAAGGCCACTCCAATGAAGAAAAAGCATAAAAAACAAAACCATTCCCTTCTGCCAATATAAAAATGCTGGAATACTTTCATATGGCAGAGTTTTCTAGGAACCTAGATCAAAAGATTCTTAAGGTCTTTCCATATAAAGACAACTCATCACCAAAAGGTTTTGTCACTTCAGAAAAGTGGTTGGATGCCAAAGATGGTGTCAAGAAGCCTAAAGTGGTACCTACTGAGGCTGACATAGAAGAATATAATGTAGGCAGCCTAGAAAAGCCCAAAATGATTAAGTTATCCAAGAATTTGTCACCTCATACAATACAGAAATACATAAGACTGTGCAAAGAGTTGGAAGATGCCTTTACATATGGTCATGAGAGCTTGAAACCTTTTGACACAAACATTTCTTCAAGTATGATCCCTTTCAAGAAAAAGCACAAATCTTTGGAGCATATTGTGTCACTAGTGTTGTCGCACAGATTGTCCAAGCACCACGACAACGGCTCAGATTGGGGGCTGTCACCTTTATCCCCAATCTCTCTCTTTAAGCTGTCTCCTTGCAAGCTAAGGGAGGTAGGCCCTATTAGAAATGAAGAGGGAAAATCCAGGAGACACAACTAAGGCATCAAATACTTGATAAAATTAACGAGATTCTACAGATTAGATTAGACTTAATGCTTAAGACCAGTGCCTTATGGAGTCACATAAAATCCCATTATGCAATTATAAACTAGTAAGTGATGACTAACTGCTGCTTATTAAAAACACGATTGATGATATTTAATGAAGGACACTACAACCATGAAACAATACGATGAAAAATGCCAAGATTTAAAATGTTTCAATTAATTTCGATCCAGACAAATCAACGATTTTATATAGTCACTCTTAAGATAAAATTTCAAAAGCTCATTTGACCATAGAAAACTTAAATTTTTTTATATTTTGTATTTTCTAAATTTTTTTAAGATTTTTTTTTTTTTTTGAATTTTTTATTTATTTATTTATTTTTTTTTAAATCCTAATTAACAAAATAAAAAATCTAACTAAATTAAAACTAAAAGTTAGAAGTTAAAACTACAAATTAAAATTTAAACTAAATTACAATTGAAATAAATTTAAACAAAACTTAAATAAAATCCAAAGTCTAAACTAAACTACCTTCTAAAAATTAAATCTTAATCTAAAACCTACAATTAAATAAAATTGAACTAAAGAAAATAAATGAAAATCTAAAGTTCAATTCAAAACAAAATCGACCAAATTCAAAATTTAACTAAAACTAAACGACTAGCAATCTAATACTCAAACCTAACAAACCTAACTACACAAAAATAATATCGAACCAAAACAATTAGACACGGATTTATCATTTGTATGCACGCAAAGCCGAAGAGAGAGGAAATTGACGGGCTGAAGGAGCCGAAGGTCGACTTATCGCAGGCGGTGTTTCGTTAGGGAGAAAGAAAGGATTCGATGAGCAGATCGGACGGCAAGAGGAAAGAATGCTGGTAGATCGATTGCAGAGATAAATCCTTTGAATGAAAAAGCGTATTTCGTTGGACAGCAAGGAGAGGGTCGATGCAGAGAAATGGAGTTGCGGCAGATTGAAGGGACGAATCGGATTGGAATGAGGAGGATTTGAAAACTATGCGCAGAGAAAAGGTTTGATGTGGAGAGACAACGTGGGAAATGGAGTCGAGGGTTTGCAGATGGATGGTTTTGAAGGAGGGCCGACCTGTAAAACGGTGAATGGAGAAACTAGGGCAACGTTAATGATAAACCCAGTACCTCCAACTCCAACAAATTTAAAATTTCTTTTCAGAACTCAGATTTTGAAAAATTTCTTCATTTATGCCCAGATCTCATGCTTCTTAAAAATAACGCCCAGATTTGCCCACAGTGGGGTTTCTGAGGCCAGATCTGGCCTTTGGAGGCTGGATCTGCCTTAGATCCTAAAAAAAAAATTCCGATTTAACCTGTAACCTGCAACAATCAGTCAGATCTGAAGACACACGTCAATAAACATTAAACCCTTACAGAAAATTACAAATGTACAACTAGTTTACAGATTTCAAACCCTCGTGGTTAGATCTAAATCCGTTTTAGCACAATTTTCAGAGATTTAAAGTTTTAGTGAGAGGCACAAGCCTTCGAAACCCTGCAAAATCACAAATATCGTAAGATAGACCCGAAATTTAACAAATAAAGAGCTTATCAGATTTATGCTTATTGAGAGTCGGCTGGTCCAACCGAAGACTTCCCCAGACGCCCAATCTTAAAAAAAGTTTCCCTACACACTTAGATCTGAACTTTAGACTGATAGAGATTTAAGAAAACAACATGAGACCCTTAGAAAAAATCAGAATGTTATTTTATAAACCCAGAAAACTGCACAAGATACCTGTATGCAGATTAATCCATGTAGGCCATCAATCATAAAATGCAAGAAACCAAGTAGCAGAGTTTAGAGACAATTCACCACATAGATCTGAGAAGGAACGTCCAGATTTGTAACCCCAAAGTCTTTAGCTTTATTCCTCAAAAAGTTTACAAGAGCTTCTAAGAGCAAGTGCACGATTCTGAGATCGGATGACTCAATAATGACAAAGACCTCTAAATTTATAGGACAAAATCTCTAACGGCTAGTTTGGATGATCCTCGTCAAAATAATCTCAACCGTCCAAAAGATTTAATTATCTTTTAATCCGGAGCGTTGTAATTAAAATTTTGGAGAAAAAACGAATTTAACATTTAATTCAATTTTAATTAACTCAAAAGTATTATTTTTGAGTTAATTACCCCAAAATTTTGACCTTGACTTAACCACCAAGGACCAAGGGTCCAATATTTCTTAAAATTCGCAATATTCCCTTGGCCTGGGGCTTTCAAAATCATTTTCCAAGGACCCACAAATTTTGCCTTTAAATATTTAATCCTAATTTAGGACCCTAAATTAATTAAATTTCTGGTTTAGGATTTTATTAATTAATTGACCAGAAAATTTAATTAATTGACTAAGAGGGGATTATATTTATTTTTCCAACCCTCTTTTACATGAGATAATACATTTACATACATGAAGGGGGAAAACCCATTCGTATAGACCCTCAAATAAATACCCGATTCTGTGACTCAAAATATGATCTAGTAGACCAAGTAGTTCAAACTACTTTTACAAGGACTCGATAGAACACTAGGACTCACTTAGCATGCTGATGACAAAATCCACACTAGCTTTGGGGTGAGGCTGGAGGGAAAAACTCTGCCGATCACTTTCGTGAATCAGTGAGACAAAAAACCTCCTAGAATGGAAGTCATCAACAACATACTAGGCTTACCTAGGTTGTTACATACATGGACGGTCTTACTTAGATCATTTACATCATAAAAATGCAGAATGGGTTTGAATCCCATTTGAAAAAGTGGGGGTGTACTGCTATGGGGTCGTTGACAAAGTGCGGTCAACATCTTCTGGCTCTACTTGGGGACACGTTGCTTCATTGAAGGAATGTGAGAATCCAAAATCTGCATCCAAGCAACACACAAGATTACATAAGTAGCGTCCATCCAAATATCATCATATAACATTAAGTACATGAAAAATAGAAGCTCTTCTTTTATTCATTATTCTATTTAACATGAAAAATAAATCTATTCTAACTGCAAAATGAAATGCTGAAATAACGAGGAGTAGGGTTAGAAATACGATACAGAGGATGCCTTGTGGCATCAGATGTGCTCAATATGGTGTATGCCGAGCATTTGCCTACTTTCAGGCAAGTCTGTAAGCTGCTTTTTAGATGTGCCATGTCCAATCTTGCTAATTGTAGGACTCTGTCTTATCCGAGTATCAAGCTGCTCTCGACCATCAGACGAATCAAACCACTTACTACTTTTTTGCTTCTTTCTCTTCTTCTGAGAGGGTTGTGATGTCAGCAATGAGACCCCTGTAAACTCCTTGTCCTCATCTTGAAGATGTTTGTACAAAATATCTGAAGAACCTGGAGCGCAACCAATCTTATTTTGGATATACTCTGTCAATGGTGACACACAAGCTTGGTCTTTCTCAACATCCTTTGAAACCATAGTGAAATCCTCCGTGTGATGAGATGGGAATGGCTTTAGCAGACAAGAAGTCTCATGATTTGTTGACGAATCTTCATAATCAAATTTTGGCTGAAACTTTTGTATATGTAATTTTTCTATTTTTTCCAACCTTTCCTGTATGGAACTCATTTCCAACAAGTGATTTTCCTTCATGGTATTCATTTCCTGGGTGTGTCTTGCTTCCATGATGGACATCTGATTAGAATGATTAACTTCCATTATCTTTAACCTGTTTTCCATGACATTTATTTCCTTAACATGTTTTTCTTCCATGGCCATTATTTGATTGGAGTGATTATATTCCATGATCTTTAATTTGTTTTCCATGCTTTGAATTATTTGCATATGATTGGGTTGCACATCCTTAATCATCTGAACTGGTTCCTTAACTTGACTTTCATGATCTTCTATATGCATGTGATAGTCCTTACCAACAACATTAATTTGATGACTTGACCTTGCCATTCTACTAGCTATGATCCTTTTGACAATGGGACAAGTAGCCTCTTCATGAAGATCATTACAAGCTCTACAATAAGGAGGAACTTCATCCACAAGATTTGCAAACTCAAGTTGATTTGTCGGTCTCTGTTCATTAGATAAGCCTCTTTCCTGCAAAACATTATTATTTCTAGGTTGGGAATTCTGCGTTTGAGCTCTTTCCATTTGGACCAACCTAGCCTGTAAGACACTTATTTCCTTAGCATGATTAAGCTCCATGCTTTCAAGCTTTTGCATTAACCTTTTCACAGGGTCATCATCATCTTCTAGAGGTTCTTTTAACTTAGTATCTGTCAAAGATATATCAAAATCTGGAGTTTTGGACATTCCAGATGCTTTCTTATCCTTTTCAATCTCCTCAGCCAAAGATTGACAAGCCTTATAATTTGCAGTTTTAGCCCGTCTTAACTCATATGCAGTATCAGAATCAAAAACATCAATGTAAAAATTCAGAAGAGATCCATCAGGAGGTTTATGAGTATGAGATATTTCTCTAAGGATACCATTAAATCTCCTGTTAAATTCTTCAGTCGTTTCATTTTTTTTCTTTTTTATGGTACTGATCTCTCTTACCAAATGCCTATCTTCCCTTTTATCACCATACTTTTCCTTAAAAGCAGTTACAATTGATTCAAAAGTATCAAATGAATTATCAGGTTTTTCCATGAACCATTCAGCGACATCCTCACCAAAAGTAAGAACAAAAGTTTTCATCTTTACATCATCGAAATTATTTTTTGCAACTGCAAATCTATTCCACCAGCTAGTGAAAGCAAATAAATGAGATTTAACACTAACTGCATCATTTCCTTGAAAGATAGGTAATTTATCCATTTGAGGGAGATCATGGGGATAACCCTGAATATTAGCAAAATTACACGGGGCGAAAACATCCATGATATCGTTTTTAGGATTTTAGAAATAGATCCGTGTTCAAGAATAGTCAAAAGGTCCTCAAGAAGCGAACTTCTTGGCAGGAACTCTTGTAAGAAATGAAAGAGTTGGGGTCGCCACTTGAACATGAAACTAATTCTAAAACAGAAGAAATAATCGAGAGCTAGCAGATGGATATCACGGGGTGATTCTTGTCTGGGAGTAAATAGATGAATAAGTGGAGTCGCCACCCAAACAAGAAGCCAACTGAAATGTCCAGGTGCTAAAGATACGATGATGAAATGATTAGTGATATGACGAAAGATAAGACGATGAAAATATGAAGAGATGAAAGACGCCAGAAAATGTGATCCTTTGCGACAGGCTAATGAATGGCGAAAGAAGATTTGAAGATTATAGAATGTCGTTAAGACCAAGGACATAAAAACTCTATCCCCGGCAACGGCGCCAAAAAATGTTGTCGCACAGATTGTTCAGGCACCATGACAACGGCTCAGATTGGGGGCTGTCACCTTTATCCCCAATCTCTCTATTTAAGCTGTCTCCTTGCAAGCTAAGGGAGGTAGACCCTATTATAAATGAGGATGATAAATCCAGGAGACACAGCTAAAACATCAAATACTTGATAGAAATGAACGAGATTCCACAGATCTAAATTAGATTTCACGTTTAAGACCAGTGCCTTATGGAGTCAAATAAAATCCCGTTATGCAATTATAAACAAGTAAGTGACGATTAACTGCTGCTTATTAAAACACGATTGATCACAATGATATTCAATGAAAGACACTACAACCATGAAACAATACGATGAAAATGCCAAGATTTAAAATGTTTCAATTAATCTCGATCCAGATTATGTTTCTATAGTCAAAACTTTAGATAAAAATATTAAGCTCACTTTGACCATGAAAACAAAAAATCAACCTTTTTGTATTTTCTAGATTTTTAGGATTTTGAAGATTTTTTAGTTTTTTATTATTTTTTATTTTAAAACTAAAAAAAAAAACTAATCATAATCTAACTAAATTAAAACTAAAAGTTAATCTAATTAATAAAATAAAAAGGGGCTCTATTCTAAAGGACGTCAGATTCTAAATCTAAATAAAACTAAAATTACAAATCTAAAACAAAAAACATAACCAAACTCTAATTAAAAAAAGGTTAGTAGCTAAACAAATCGAACACGAAATCTGACTAAAGTTAAAATCAACAAACACCAAATCAAATTAAAATTAAAACTAAACTCTAAAACTACCCAAAATCTAAATGCACCTACGCTAAACTTAAACAAACATTAATTAAATTCTAAAACTAAGAAAAAACATTTGACAAATAAAATCTACAAAATAAAATCAAATTACAATCTAAATCTCAAATCGAATAAATTTAAATCTACCCTAATGCTAACTTACGCTATTAACAATCAAATCTAAATTAAAAATCTAACCATGCACTACATTAAAACTAAACCTTTACAAACATTACATTGAAATAAAAAAAATAAACGCAGGGTTTATAATTTTAATGTTGTGTGTGTGTTTGTTTTGTTGTTTTTGTTTGCAGGTTGGACGGAACTGAGCACGATGGCAACGGCAAGGGAAAACGCAGGTTAAACTGACGTGAGGAGCAGATCAAAAGCCACACTCCCTATTTTTTATATGCGTTTTGCAGGAGCAGACGGGAAAGAAGAGCGATGGAGGAAAAGGGTTCGATGCTGCAGTTGATGAAGCGTGGCTCGAATGGAGGAGGAGCTGGGACGAACGGCAAGGGCAATGGAGTCGAATGAGGGCAAGTCGAAAAGGGAAAACGATGGCAAAGGCAGGACGTCTAAGAAGGAAAGCAATTGCAGATGGATGGTGGACAGTTTTGAAGGAGAGCCGACCTGCAAAACGGTGAATGGAGAAGCTAGGGTAGCGCCT